>CM052701.1:127037893-127059176 GCA_028551405.1 Uromys caudimaculatus | reverse complement strand
AAAAAACCCAAAAACTCAAAGCCTATGGCAGTGGGAAAAAAGAAGGCAAATGGGAGGACCTATTAACCAATTATCTGGTTACTGACACACTCCAGGGGGAAAAGAATCCAAATGTGTAAACAGTGCAAAAGAAAGCTTCAGGTATACATGTTTTAAAAAAAAACCACTCAGCCGGGCAGTGGTGGCACACGCCTTTAATCCCAGCACTTGGGAGGCAGAGGCAGGTGGATTTCTGAGTTCGAGGCCAGCCTGGTCTACAGAGTGAGTTCTAGGACAGCCAGGGCTACACAGAGAAACCCTGTCTTGAAAAACCAAAAAAAAAAAAAAAAAAAAAAAAAAAAAAAAAAACCAAAAAAAAAAAAACCAAACCACTCTTAATCATAGGATTGACAAAGAATTAGACTTGGAGAGGGGAGGAAGAGAGGCTCTTTGGCACTATGGCCTCCATGGTTCCAAGGCTCTGTGCACCACACCTTCTGTTTGTCCAGACATTTCAATGTCTATTTGTTTGAATGTCAACCCTCCTTCTAAATAACCACCATTCCTGTTGAACATGGTATTTCTGCTTCCTGTTCCTCAGCATGAAACCTTGGACCATTGCAACCCCATCATAGGTAAGCCCCTTAATCCTGTGCCAGTTACTAATACTAGGTAATACTCCTGCCAGTAAAAGAGGACCTTGTTTGGAGGACTGTTTCCTGGGCTCTGCACTCTGATCCTAGGGGTTTGTTTTTGTTTTTTTTTTCTCTTTTTTTTAGTGCCAGTGTGTTGCTAGGCTTGAGGACACTGCTTTCTTTGCTTGGACTTTATTATACACTGTTCACCTCTCCCATCCCCTGTAGGGCTGAATAACAGGGATATGAAGGTGCCAGTCTGGCCAGAATTCAGATCCAAGGGGGACTCCAGACAATGTAGCATGGAAGGTGAATTTCGGAGGAGGTATGTGCAGCATCAAGTCCTTGAACCCTTAGCGTCTAGTTTTCATCTGTACAAAAAGACACTGGCGAAGGTCTCAATCCAGACAAAGAGGCGAACAACACCTGGCAAGCCCCATGCCCCTGAGGAGCACCTCCCAGGAGCTGTTCCTTCCTTGTTCTCTGTTGGCTCTAGCACCAGCCTAGGTGGCTGGGGGCTTCACACTCACTGTGATCCATGCCTGAGGTTATGAAGCAGGTGGAGGTGGGGGGGGGGGTGGAGTTGGAATGAGCTGGGCCCAGGAGGGGATATCGTGTGGCTTAGAGAGAAAGCGTCTTAGGTTCAATACCATAGGGAAATGAGATAATCCTCAAACCAAAGAACCGACTCTAAGCTGGGTACTCCTTGGAGCCTTCAAAGCAGATGTTAGTCTGCCCAGTCTGTCATTTGATTAGCCTCTGAGACTCCATCGCAGTACAGGAATAAAGACTCACTGCACACGCTCTAAAGGCCTCTTCCTGGACCAGAGGCTTGGTTCTGTAAACAGGTCTCAAGTCTGAAAATAACTCTTGCTCAAATAGTTTACAATATGACTTTTTTTCTTTAAAGAGAGACAGGGTCTTGCTACATTGTCCAAACTGGTCCCCAGAGCTTAAGCTTCAGGCTTCCTCTCAACTGAGTGTTCTGAGTAGCTGAGAGTACAGGTATGCTCTGTCACTAGGCCCAACTTTTATAATATGAAAACAGCTTAAGTCTTTAAGTGATTTTAAAAAAATATTTAAGTTACCTTAGTGGTGCCAGATTCTTAAAAGGGAATTACAAATTTGGGGTTCTAAAATAATCTGCCCAAGAAAAAAATCTGCAAACTCATTTGAACAGTCAAATGAGAGAAGTATATTACAGAACAGAAAGCAGAGTTACCCGAGGTCAGCTTTATCTTCTGTGCAAAGGAAAAGACCATTAGAATAAACAATGATCCGGCAACTCATAGGAACAATCTCAGTATTTGATAATAGGTCCACTTCTGCCATCTCAACTTTGTTTATTTGTGAAAGCTACAATGACTTCATAAATCTTTTCTACAGCAAGGTGCATCTTTTGACAAAGTGGAGTCTGGGCAATGTCCCATATAACCATCCAGCTAAACACCTTCCTTGCATCATTAGCTACTTGGTATGACACTGACCAGATAATTGAGACAGGTGTGTTTAATACTTCAAATTAAGGCCTATATGATTATCCATTAATCAAAAGTAAACTTCAAAATCTGGGTGCAAAACAAAATATCTCTTATGCAGTCAGCTTACAATGTAATTATTACTACACATCTGTCCATGATCTGTGACTTTTTCTTAAATGCAGGTCACCTGTTTAAAATTTATAAAGATTTATGCTCATTTAATTACTGATTGCATAAAATTTACTCCTACATGTGTTATCTTGATAGACACAGAAAACCCTGATGAGCAATTACATAGTAATCGTTTTTCAGTGAAAACCAAGAAAATATTTTTACAAAGAAATTGGAGAAATAATGAGAATTAACTTCAACAAGGAGTTGAAAGTGGAAAGAATTAATTTTCCACGTTTGCTTTTCATTAACAACTTGTAGACAAATTGGCCCAAAAGCCAGCTGTTAAGAGCTGTTCTTTTTCCTCTGGTAGGGTCAGACACTGTTAGTTCATTCATTCATCCAACCAGTCAGTCAGTGAGTCATTAACAGCATGTAGTCAGGCATCTACAAGTTCCAGGTAATAATCCTCCCTCCTTAAAGGACAAGTGGCATTAACCAACTATCCATGCAATTAATCACGTTGCTTACACTAATGATTTCTTAGGGACATATAGGTGGCACTGAAACCTGGACCTAGAAGCATCTCCATACTGGTTTTTGCAATTAGTGACTAAATAAGAGAATTTACAACTCTGTGTTTCCTTGTTCTTCAAAGGGGCTAACAACCACAAAGGGCTGGTGTAAGGGCTTAGGAAATAACAAATTGTGCCTGGTCTGAGCCATCAGACCCGGAGGGCATTAAACAAGTACTGGCTCTTCCTTCTTACATTAACCTTTCTCTGATGTCAGAAAACACAATGTTGTCAGGTTTCGTGTTCCAAAGGTCACATATCCTTCAGTTGCTTACTTTCTTAAATTTAGATCATCCTTTAGCGGAGACAACCATGTGCCTGCAGAAACCTCTTCTATGTTAAGCACGGGGCCCCCACAGTCTATTCACCACACCAGTGATGACAGGGGCCACCGAGACATATCACAGGGAGGGATGGCATTAATTTGTACAGCCAAGAATGTCAGCTAACATCCAAAAAGGACAAGCCATGGGGAATCATGTTCCTCAGCTTGCAGTCATATTGAGACCTTAAGGAGGTTGAATAAGAATCTCCAGAAAACTAGAATGAGGAGAAAAAGAAAGTTCCGGTGGCGCTTAGCACTGTCCTTGAAACTTACCATTTAAGACTGCTGCTCTTTGTGTTTCCCTTTGTTAGATAAGAATGCTGAGGTTCTAAGAAGTCAAGAAGCCCAAGGGCCCAGGCTGGTGGGGCCCTGTGCCTGGCTGTCTCTGAAAGCCATGTTCTGTCCATGACAGCACACTGTATCACATTAACAACCCTGTGGTTATTGCTTGTTTCAATTTGCAATGCAGCAATTTAGTCATTTTAAATTAATCCTTGAAAAATCACCAAGAGATTAAAATGCAAATTCCAACATGGCTAGAGCTCTATAGTGATTCTGTGTCAAACCCACACAAATTGGTCTCACAAAAGTTCAGAGTCTCCTTAGAGTAAAAGCTTCCTTGCTTTGTTGTGTGTTTCAAATATAAAATATCATTTCTTTTTTTTCCCTCATGAATATCACAAGTTAACCCTAGGGGGCCAAACCTTTGGAACGGGGTTGCTACACCCCACTGACCTGCAGACTAAGGCTAGCAACCAAAGCCTATGAGCGCCGAGCTCTGTGAATGTGAAATAGGGCTCATGTCTACCTCTCACAGAGTAGCTGGCAGGGATTAAAATGGAATGGTGTGTGTTAGGAGACTGGCAGATTGGTACTACTATTCTGCTTAGAAACAAACAAGACCAGACCTTTACTGGTTTGCAAAGGAGGATTTAGGAGACAATGGGTCCTACACAGGGAATTAGTTCATTAGTGGCAAAACCAACAGAGAAAATCTAAATTTCAAAAATGGTGAGGATAGAGGAGGTGACAGACAGTGCAGCCAGGAGCTAGACACAGTGCAGCCAGGAGCTGCAGGTGTATTACAGAGAAGACCATTCAAACAAATGTCTCTAACCTCAGCAGTTAAGGTGCTGAGAATTGAGAAATTTTACAAACTTTCAACTACTTTAAAAACCAAGTTCTTAAGGAATTCTTGGCCCTTAAAATAAAAAGATGAGTTAGATCTAAGTAGCTGATCATGCTATTATTTAGCACAGAAGAAACATGACAATCCATGTAGGCTTTTCCTCAAAGAGAAACTCAAAGTTTCTCTCTTCTCTGACACCACCCTCCCAGGAAAAGTCAAGTAAAAGCATTTTTAAAGTTATGAATCCTGAAGAATAAAAGAGAGACATCTGTCTTCTAAACTGTAAAATGATGTTACTAATAAACTGGTTTGTCTGAGGGCACACTGGGTGTCTTAGGGCTTCTCTTCCTGCACAAACATCATGTCCAAGAAGCAAGTTGGGGAGGAAACGGGTTTATTGAGCTTACACTTCCATGCTGCTGTTCATCATGAAAGGAAGTCAGGACTGGGACTCAAGCAGGGCAGGAAGCAGGAGCTGATGCAGAGGCCATGGAGGAATGATGCTTCCTGGCTTGCTTCCTGGCTTGCTCAGCCTGCTTTCTTATAGAGCCCAAGACTACCAGCCCACAGATGGTACCACCCACAAGGGGCCCTCCCCCCTTGATCACTACTTGAGAAAATGCCTTACAGCTGGATCTCATGGAGGCATTTTCTCAACTGAAACTCCTTTCTCTGTGATAAATCCAGCTTGTGTCAAGTTGACACACAAAACTAGGCAGTACAGTGAGCAATGACTGAGACATTTCAGGCTGTCATAGCTTAGAGGGTAGGCCAAGGAGAAGACTGATACCATCATATAGTGAGTAACACCCAAGGATGTTAAACAAGCAAACAAACAAACACCCCCAAACCCAAAAAACCAACCCCCCCAAAAAAACCCCAAAAAACCCCAATCTATCGATCCATAGACAGACACAGGCAACAAGAGATTACCTGGTCCAAGGAAGCATGAGAGCTAATGGAGGATAAAGGGAAAGATGGACACCAAGGCTGAGGTGGGCAGGTGGACATGACAAATGGCACCAAGCCCAGCTCACACACAGAGCGCAGGCAAGCTCGGGAAGGGAAGTTGCTCAGTCTCCAAAGGTTAGGAAAGGGCACAAGTGATTCATTCCCAAATTTCTTCTCTGCAGCCCCCAGTTCCTCAGCTGGCTTCCTGCATCTGTCCAGAGGGAGTCATCTGATTAGAAGCTCTCAACCAGAAGGGCTTGGGGATAACGGGTAAAGCTGAGGATTGGTCCAAAAACACCAATTAGAAAAGGGGGACTAACCCAAGGTAACCAGAGCACATGTCACCTCATAACCCACTCACCTTCCTTAGCACTGGCAATAAAACACCCACTCCCCAGAAGAAAACTGATAAGTCCTAAGCAAAAGTTCTGATGATATGTGAGTCTCCACCTCTGTACTCAGTCAAGCTCTGCTGATGAGCACACAACTTTGGGTCAGATGTTCAGTAACTACTCTTAAACGTGCGAAGGCACATGTCAGCCAGAGCTCAACAAGTGATTCACAAGACAGACAGGAGCGAGGACTGGAGTGCAAGAATGATGCAGGAGCTGGTGTGGTGATGCAGCTTGTGTAGCAACAGCTCCTCAGGAGGCTGTGAGCTGAGGGGGCTGTGAAGTAGAGGTTGATCTGAAAGAGAAATGTGGAAACACCAAAGAATATGGACCTCATAGGATCAATACAGGAGGTTTAAATCCTCCCCCCCCGTGTGTGTGTGTGTGTGTGTGTGTGTGTGTGTGTGTGTGTGTGTGTGTGCGAGAGAGAGAGAGAGAGAGAGAGAGAGAGAGAGAGAGAGAGAGAGAAAACGAACAATAGTGTGTGTTTCCAAAGTGGGTAAAATCATCAATGCCCAGGACAATGGGTGAAAATGATGTACCATTAAGGTACATCATGATTCAATTTCAGGATATTAGAAGCCATTAGATCTTAAAAAATAATAGGGATCAAATTGGTCAAACTTCCTAAGCTACAAGAGTAAAAAGAAGCCAGTGATCAGGCCTTCACATTTCTGAAAGGAGAGTGATTTGCAAACTAGAATTAAACTAGAATTCCACATTCACACTATCTAATCATGCAGGTTCAAAACTGTTGCCTCCAGCAATATACCCTCTCAGGACATTGCTGGGAAAATGCTTCCTGAGAATGACAGAATAAAACCAAGAAAGGGGAAGACGCTAAACCAAGATCTCAACTATAACAAGGTGTACAAGAAAAGAACCACAATCTAACTGCTTCAGCAATTCATCCAGATGGAAATATTGACTGCTGATTTAATGTTAACTGTCTTCCCCCCCCATAAAGATAGAGGAAGAATGGGAGAGGAGAAATAGATAGGTGAGAGACAGTGTTTTGTGTCTGTGGGTTTCTGGGAAGATGCATCAAAATTCTTATCTCATATAAGAGAATCAATAGGTGATATATGAAACTTAAAAATCTTGATATGTAGCATCAGGGACATGTTAAAAGTATGATAAGAGCTGGAGATGGCTCAGTGGTTAAGGGCACTGACTGTTCTTCCAGATGTCCTGAGTTCAATTCCCAGCAATCACATGGTGGCTCACAACCATCTGTAGTGGGATCTGATGCTTTCTTTTGGTACGTCTGAAGACAGCTACAGTGGACTCACATACATAAAATAAATAAATATTTTAGAAAATGCTATTGTACAGCCAGGTGGTGGTGGTGCACACCTTTGGGAGGAAAAAAAACAATGATGGAAAATACAATTGCTAAAAACTTGGAAGTAGCTGCTTCTGTGGAGCATGGAGTACTTGGAGATTATAGGCCTTTATCAATTTCTATGATTTCTAAACTATTTGTACTACTTAACAAAAATATTAAGGTTGGCAGTATGGCTCAGTGGTACAATGCTTGTCTAGCAGACGTGAAGCTCTGTGTTTGGGTACTGGGATCACAGTCACACACATCGTTAAGCAAAATAGAGTAGATAGATGAGAACAACTTTTAGGATAATTTAAACCACAAGCAAAACAATGGGGAACAGAATCACTTTTATATTTTAAAAAATGCCTATTGCACACACAGGTTCTATGCCACAGTCATCCTATAAAGTTACAGAGAAAGTTCTGGGGGACAGTCATCAAACTCTGGAGGGGGCATAGTTTCAAGGTTGGGGAAAGGATCGTGATAATTCGGGCTTGTATTCGTATTTAATATGCACTTCTGTGCTGATTTTTTTGTGATGGATTTTGAATGAGATGGGCAAATGTTTTTAATATAGCATTATTTGTAAAGAAGCATCTATGGAGGTATGCAGTTAATATATTCTCCATTGTATGTGTTAAATTGTAGTTTCTAAACTTAGGGTGTTTTTTGTTTGTTTTAAATAAATCAAAAGAATCTTTTGGTCTTAAGTAGTACCCAACTCCCAATTTAAGCAGTGATAAATTTAACCAGATCTAAATAACACAGGGGCAGGCAACCATCAACCACCCATTTCCCTAGGGCTCCACGAGCACCCCCATGGCTCTGGACAGCACTGTCTGAGGCTACAATGAAAGGAAGGCAAAGCTTGAAAAGCACTTCTTCTGAAATGAGGTAATCTGAGCACGTTTATATTACACACACACACACACACACACACTTTTTCTATAAACTAGAACTTGAACATGCCAACAAAACAAATGAAACACTGTTGTATTTATAGAGGTAGGAGTGGAGATGGTAATGTTTTAATCTTCCCAAGTTATTCTCTATCCATATCACATTTATCTTAACTTCAGCCACACTTTTCTAGAAAAAATTTTCACTTTCCAAATTTATTAGAGATGTTTCTTTATCTTTTAAAGTTTTTATTTTAATACATTTTGATTACAATCTGATCTTGTCATTTTCCTCTTTTCCTTTGTCCCCTTTAGCTCCCCCAATTCATCTTTTTAAGTTTTTAAAAAGTCTCAGTTTGTAATTTTACCTTAAAAATAAATTATTTTTCTACTTTTTTTGTTACTCTTTTTCTAATTTCTTGAGCTGAAGTTCTACAGTGCTTCATAGAAAACCTAGACCCTTGCATACATCAAGCAAGTGCTGTGCACTGAGCTATGTGCCCAGCCTTTTTAATTTCTCAAATTCAACTTCAACTTCATTGTTCGTACAAAAGCATTCCAGGCTGTGAAATGTCCTCTTTAGGGTGCTTTTGGCCACATCTTTTTAAATGGAAAGGAATTTTGGCACCTGCTGCATACAAGTATACTTTAAAGGCATTATGTTAAGTGAAATAAGCCAGCATAAAAGGACAAACAGTATTTAATTCCACTGATATTTGGTTCTTCAAAGTAGGCAACAATCACAGTCAGAGAATAGAATGATGGTTTCCACACACTACAATTTTGAAAGATGAAAACTTTTGAAGACCACTAGAGTATGAATGTGCTCAAAACCACTACACTGCATCTTCTGAGGTGAAGGAGAGCTGATCTCATGCTACTTATATTTCACCACGTGCCTCTCTGGTGGCTTCATTCTACATTTTACAATTTATAATCCCAATAAAATATCATGTCCTAGGGTAGATATGTCATTCAGGTTCTTCGGAGGGCAAACATGAGCCTTTAGCTTGCTGCTTCTCAGCCCTTAGAAGGCATCCTTCTACTTCTCTTACTATAAGCTTCCTGAGACATGAACACAGAAGCATGGTTCTACTTATGAACACCTGCCCTTGTAAACTTTCACTTGGGAATTTCTTTGTTAAGAACATTTCATCTTATGATAATAGAAAGGATAATCTAAGTCTCTATTGAAAGAGTTCCCTCAAATGGAGATTTTGTGGTGGACAACAATGATTCTTATCAGTGAAAATGCTAAGATGCTTTTATAATAGGTAATTTTAAGCTATATATATACACATATATATGTGTGTGTGTGTGTGTATATATATATATATATATATATATATATATATATATATATATATATATATATATATATATGTTTCAGCAATCCATTGTAACTACACTTGAAAACATATCCTTTTCTTTTAAAAACACAAGCAGTAAATAAATAAATGCAATGATCTTCTTCCAGGTACTCACATTTTCAGGTATGCTGGGAAGTTCTCTGCTATCAGGCACAGTGAAGTAAGAATGCTGGAAAACAAGACACGAGAATAGTTTTTCAAGATGAGTTAACTAGAACTTTATTCCAAATTTAGGTAAATGTTCTAAAGCATCTTCCTTACTCAGATGAGGAAGCCACATGGCTGTTATAAGAAATATCCATATTAGAGCTGCTTAGGCTAATGTTGGACCAAGCTAGGAGCATTAACTCATCAGCAGGAGAATGAATGTCTTGGGAACATGAATGAAAAAAAAAAAAAATCAAAGAAGCTTAAGCTAAATTTCCATGTGATATTTTGTGGGTTTCTGAACACAAAAAGTGGCCAGTTCTGTAGTTTGCTGCTCAATAAGGCAGAGGACTCTTAGCAACCAAATGACACTAGAACCACTCACTAAGTGACAGGATATCCCAACCAATCCTGCTACTCCATTTCAGCATCTGAGGTTACATCAATCTATACAGTAATCAAAATCTGCTCAAGACAGTTCCAGCCAAAGGCCACTCATGCCACATGAAAGGGCTACAGATGGTTGCCAATGGAGAATAAGCTTCTGACTTGCAGTGTGATTGTCATGAAGCCTGGGAGAGGTTGAAGACTTGATTTCAAAGACTTTCAGTGAGGCATCTCCATGTTTGTAACAAGCCCATATCTCCAGGTTAAATGAAAACTGGCTGAACTAATGCTACCTCCTAGGCTGCTTTTAAAGGCTCAGAAGATAATGGTAAGTGGCACTAGAAGGAGCCTTGTGCTGGCCAATTAAAGATGCATTGTGAAAGGCAGGGAAAGGTCATGGGCAGAAAAGGTTCAGCTCAGTCATAGCCTAAGCTCAAATCTGAACCTTCCCCCCAATCCCTTACACTCCTGGGTAATGGAAGAATAAGTAGGTTTCTAGAAAACTGAGTTGTATAGGCGTTCTAAAATAAAAGATCCTGGAGACAAGCTCTATCAATGATGGAAGCAATGAGTTGCTAGTCTGACACTTAAAAGATATTGAACACCTGCTAATGGAAAACTTTACATTAAATACTTTATAAACATCACTTCTAGTTGCCACAATAAAATTTGAAGATAGATATTGTCTCCATATTACAAATGGACAAATTAATATCCAGAGAGGCAAATAGTCTAAGATCACTCAGTGAGCATTTGGAGGATCTAGGCTGATGTCAGAGACATGTCACGAGTCATACCCAGGCCCTATCCACTGTATCCAGACTCTTTATGTCTCTATTTATACACAAGAACTTGAGAAAGTACTTCTACATGAGGCATTTAGCTTACCCAAAAATGGTACTTTACTTACTATTTTATTTATTTTGACACAGGGTTTCACTATGTAGCTTCAGCTATTCTAGAAATTGCTACATAGACCAGACTGGGTTTTTGGGCTTGCACTGATTCTTCCTTATTTCTGCTTCCAGAATGTTGGGATGACAGGCATACACTATCACACCCAGATTAACAACTGGATTTTTATTTTACAGTTATTATCACTCAAACTGATAGCCTGCATTTCTATTTTTCTCAGTCAGCTATACCAGACACACAGGAACGTTCTATTGTAGAAAGTGAATAAAGATACAAAGCCAGGCTGTATCTTTATAAGGCATTTCACAAATATTTTAGGATTCCTATTCCAAACGAAATACTAGATCTTCAAAACAGAAGTACATTTTGGGAAGAAGAATGTCTAGTGGAGGAGGGGGGGATCAGCCTTTAAGATGCAGTGGATTGTAAAGAGTGAGCCAGCACAACTCCAAACCAACCCGTCCCTAGGCTGTCCTTTGAGATTCTGTCTTGCTTCATTGCCCGTGAAATGCTGGGGACCAGGGGAGGTCAGAAACATTCCTAGAATCCACTGGAATGAAACAGCTACACACCCAATAGTTCCTCCTGCCCCGAGTTGGCTTGTCCTTGAGGCCTGACAGCATGCTGCCAGTGCAGACATTTGGGGAAGGAGTGGCCCTTCCTCCCAGGCAGCTGGTGACCTAGCCTGGCTGCTCCACAGCTACCTGTCGGATACTATTATAAGCTGAAGCAGTGAGATCAAGCTGTTTCGGAAAAAAGACTGAGACAAAGGCAGGGTTGCTCTGCTTCAGTGATGACTGGGTCTAAAGCTCACTTGTTCATCTTTTCAGGCAGTCCCTACTTCCCTAAGAGCAAATCCTCCATAAGTAAATTCCATCTCTCCATCATAAAGGCTAGTTCATCATTTGTAAATTGCATGACTTTACATTCATGCCCTTTCCTCTCTAAACCTTTCCTCTATGACATGGAATGTTAACGCCTACATTGGGAATGATTTTGAACATCAGAGGTGTATATTAGTATAAATTAGGAACTTAAAATAGATTTGTTTTTGTTATTATTACTGGCAATTCTGTGGCTTTTGATACCATACTACTAAAACCCATTAGTTTTCCTTATGAAGTCAGACACCTTCTTGATCCCTGAAACCAGCACTGTAACTGCTTCTTGAGAAGCTGGAGGAGAAAACTCTCTAACCTGCCAGAGCTCTGGAATAGGAAGACACGTCTGCATGACAATGGGTGCCTGGCCAAATGGTGTCCACCACAGAATTCTGATAAAGGCAATGACGGCTTCCAACTAAGATATAAAGAATTTAGTAATTCAATTATGGAAAAGATCCTACATACCTCTTCTGATGTCCTATCTGACAGATAAGGAAACTGAGCCCGACCGAATAGCTAAAGGTCTATTTATGTTACTTCAATCACTAGCAAAATAGACAACTGGGACAAAAATTTCCCATCAGGTGGCACGCTAAACAATGTGCAGGATGTATCTTAAAGCACTCAAAGAAATAATGAATGCTGTAGGCCAGGAAATATACTGAGTACTCTCGCTCTGTCTTCACGGGATAGAGACTGAGAGCCAGCTTACTCCCACAGGATGAAACTAAGTCTCTAGGATCATGTAAGGGGAGTGGGGCCAAAAAGAAAGGCTATTTCAGCCTGAGAATTCGGGGAGGATTTCTCAGGAAACAGGATCAGAATAGTTCTGAACGATGCATGAGTTAACAGGCAAACAGAAAAGAGGCAATGCTGAAGACTGAAGGTCCAGAATGGACTTTAACTGTGACAAATGGTGATACACGTGGCCAAAGACAGAGGATGACAATGCTGACAGGTCCATCCATCCTACTCCTTGAATCTTTGACTAAGAATATGACTGGTCATTTGGGAAGCATCTATTCTTCAGTGAATCTCTGAGAGGGGGAGAATCCCATACCCCAGCCTTCCTTGAACCCAGGGCCCAAGTTAAGTAAGAGTGTGGCTCTGGTCTCCTCTGAAGGTCCATACAGACATGCTTGTTTGGGGTAGCCACCACCTTGCCCCACTTACCACGCTGAGGTGAACAGACACTCCGGGGTCAGGGATGGGAAGTCTGTGCAGAGTTTCAAGAAGTTCATTCCACTGACTTTCCTGAAAGAAAAGAAGAGGTCCAAGTAATAAAAGGTGGGCCTGTGGTGAGGTCTAGACCCACAGAGAGACAGGTGGGAGATGCTGGCCTCAAGACAAAAATAGGTTTGATATTCAAGTAGGGTTGGATAAGACACTGCTCAAACACAAGAGCCAGACTGATCCTCCCACAGCAAGTTTGACATTTTCTATCCAGTCAAGACACCTACCATGACCACCTTTTATGGATCATATACCATAAGCTCTCAGCAAATCTATCCCTTCAACTCCATAGCAACAACTTCTAAATGCAAACAATCTGAGCTTCCAGGGCGGGGGTGGCTGGGAGAAATAACAATGACACCATGGATCTAGTCTTCATCATCATTACCCTCAATTAATTTTATTGAGTGTTCACTGGGTACATGTAGCAGCTTCCAATTATGGAAAGTTAGAACTGAAGCAAGTTTACCAGCATGTGATACAGGACAGCAGCCGTGAATTTTAATTAGGGAAACTGAGCAGCTGAACAACATACAAAGCAGCACAAATTATTCGACTCAAAACAGATTTGCCTTTAAGATGTTCAAAACAACAGTGCTTACAAAATGATCTAAAAGCCACTTCTTTCTGTGGGAATTCTGTGTGCTAATAAAAGGTTAAGTTTACATGGGCAGCCATGTCTTAACTACTGGATCCTTCCAGCCACCCACTTAGGAAGTGTGAAGAGTGAAGGTCTGAACTGTGAAGCTCTAGTCTCCCATTGGATAGCAGGCTGCGCAGCCCAGGCAGGAGGAAGGATTGCTGTATCCAAGTCCACAGCCCCGTCTGCCTCTGGCAGGGCGCCTAAGATGAAATGGACACACCAAGCTTACAAGCTTGCTTTAGTCTGTGCTCTGACAATCAAGTTTCTTAGAGGATACAGGTGCTTGAACACGTGTGCACAGGGTGAATTTTGCTCTGAAGAGTCTCACACCTACAGAACAATTTTAGAAACAGGCAAAGGCCCTTTCATTTCTTCCATGTTTTGAGAATGAGTTGTTGGCATTATATCCTATCATCTATACACACACGGACACACATGCACACTTATTCTTCTCTGAACAACCGCATTTAATCACCACAGCCAGGAAGTATATACGCCTCAGCAAGTATGCCATGTCCAGTTGTGCCGGCTGTGCTCCGCACACCCTCATGGCAGTCAGACCAGTTTAGAGGCGTGAGTGGTCTTGAGTTCTGCTAGGAAAACTTCCCTAGATCTATAGGACCTTGACCATTTTGCAGAATGAGTCTCAGCTGTCAGATGTTTCCTTGTGAATCTCAACTTGTCCTTTATTGATGATGTTTTCTTACCACTTGACTATATCAGCTCAGATCTCTACTGGGCACCCCCTACACAGGCATTTAAAAAGCATTTTGTAGCAAACATTTTATGTAAGTATTCCATCCTCAAGTTTTGAGTCTAGTTTTTTATTCATCTTGCTACAAGTACATAGCTTCCATTTGCCTTCAGTATTTGATTTGATGCTCCAGACTAAGATCACTGGGAACCTCTTGGCCCTTCACCTTGCCTTGGTGTCTAGAGGACATACTCCTATCATGTTCTGAATATTTTCTTAATTTGGGACACAAAAGATATTTCAGCATCATCTTTCACTTTCTCTACCTCAGTCCTGGAAGTAGCCCTTTCTCATGTAGCCAGGACTCCTTTTTTTGGGGAGCATTCACAAGCCAGGTCTAGGAGCTATGCGTTTATATGCTTGCTGCTCCTTGGAACTACTGACACCAGACCTTCAATGGTCAGAGTCATTAGGTAATGACACAGCCCACCACAGGCCTTCACATCTCAACTTACTTTTGTCTTCACACACTTAAAGCTTTGGCTTCGCAATGATGTCTCCTGTTCCTTCTCTCTGCATACTGAGACTATAGTGTTCAAAAGTAAAAGTCTTACCCCTATCTTGGGGCTAGGGCTCTACTGTCCAATAACATGCCTTCCATGCTCTGGCACCAAGCACTGAGCCACCACTGCTGGTTTCCTTCCTTTTCAGATCTCTGCAGATCCCCACTGAGTTAGCACATCTCACATCATGACTCCAGCACCTCAAGCAGCCGCTGCCCAGCTCAGGTTCCATGTCATCCCTTCCATGCAGACTCCATTTCCACCATATTCAGGATCTGATAACACTGTGGCCAGGACCTGCAGTGAAGTCCTCATGCCCCACCTTAGGCTACAACACCTGGTGACTCTCATGGTCTCACATACACTTCCCCAAATAGAAGCTTACCTCATTCAACAACTGCAAAACTTCTGGATGGGAGAAGGCAGTTTTTAGGGAACAAATATGCTGGGTTTGTTTGGGTCTTGGTTTCCATGGATATATATTGCATGCATGTGTTCTTGTGTATGCATGTGTATGTAGAAGTCACTGGCCAATGTTAGATGTCTTCCTAGATTGCTGCCTACTTTAGTTTGTAAGACAAGGTCTCTCAATGAATTCAGAGCTCATTTATTCAGCTAGGATTTATGTCTAATGAGTTCCAGAGATCTGCCTGCCCTTCCCCTGAGTGCTAGGATTAGATGCAAAACTGCTGTGCCTGTCTCTTATGTGGGTGCTGGAGATCTAAGCTAATGTCCTCATGCTTGTTGACCAGGTACATAATCAACTGAACCCTTCCTTTCACCCTGTTCTAATCTGTTAATCAATACTTTTTGAACAAGCTAGTTGTAGACAGTCTCTGCTTTGTGTTATCATAATTCCTTTTGCCAGAACAAACTTTGTAGGCATCATGGGTCAGGAAAAACCATTAAGCCATGTGACTGTTCTCAGCTTCCCACACAGCTTAAGGCAGGGGCCTTGACCAGGCCCAGAGGACAGAAGTACTGATCCTATAGGGTTATGCTCAACTTATATAGTGCCTTTCCTTTCCTAAGCCTTTCTTCTGTCCTTTTTAATTGTTTTGAGATAAGGTCTCATGGCTTCAAACTCACTTAATGGGCAAGTGAGCTGCTAGCTGACTGAATCTCCATTGTAGGTAGGGATGGTTTTGAATTCCTGATCCTCCTAGCTGCCTCTTGAATGCTAGGATTATAGGTGTGCACGTTTTTAGATACACTTTTAAAAGAATAGTAGTTGGTTTAAACACTGAATAGAATATAAATGTGGGGTATAAAAGCATGGATCAGTCTCCACTTTAGAGATGTATTACATGCTTTTATTTATTAAAGACACCTTTCGAATTGAGTGGAAACCTGAATGTCTTACCAAAGCTAAATGTGCATCAGAAATCAATGAACAGATCCAAGGCAGCCTGCTACTTCATTCATCAAAGACGCTAGTTCTTCTATGATAGGATTCTTGACCTGACGCTCCCTTTCACACTGGATGTGGTAAGCAAGAGAGAAGTCATTTCTATGAACCATCCCTGCCATCTGTTGCGACCTCTGGAATACATTTACCAGTGAGCACAACTCACTCAAAGAAAAGATTTACCCATCACACCCTCACTTTCCAACATACCCCTTCCAAAAGTGTGTCTCAGGGAACCCTGCAAGTCAGGGTTCTGTTTGTTGTGGACTAAAAGCATTTGGAGTAAAATAAAAAAGAAAGGACTGAGTAACAAAAGCGTCCACTGTGGGCCTTCTGAGAGTCTACGCTACATGAGTCATATGGAGAAAGAGGAAAGAAAGAAAGTCCACAGATTTGGGACCCTTTAAGACCAAAAATACAGAATAAGATTTTTAATAGAACATTTTCAGAACTAGGATTCTATAGAAAAATCAAAAGATATTTAATAATTATGCTAAGTCACTTTAACTTAAATGTCGCCCTTTACAAAAAGAACTCAAGAACTTAGATACACAGGCAAATATTCAATTCACTAATAACAGTGAGATTTTTAACTTAATTAAATAAATGGTGTCTTAGTCAGGGCTTCTATTCCTGCACAAACATCATGACCAAGGTGCAAACTGGGGAGGAAAGGATTTATTCAGCTTACTCTTCCACATCGCCCGCCATTCATCATGAAAGGAAGTCAGGACTGGAACTCAAGCAGGTCAAGTAGCAGGAGCTGATGCAGAGGCCATGGAGGGATGCTGCTTACTGGCTTGCTTGCTTCTCCTGGCTTGCTCAGCTGGCTTTCTTATAGAGCCCAAGACTACCAGCCCACAGATGGTACCACCCACAAGGGGCCCTTCCCCCTTGATCACTAATTGAGAAAATGCCTTATTGCTGGATCTTATGGAGGCATTTTCTCAACTGAAACTCCTTTCTCTGTTATAACTCCAGCTTGTGTCATGTTGACACACAAAACTAGCCAGTACAAATGACAAGCTTAACAAATGTTATCACTGACAGTGTGGGACTCAGCTGTGTTGCAAATCTTTTAGAAAGTAGTTTAGCAAATGTAGGGGTGGTTCTGATGCTAAGGTCCTCTTCCCCAATTGGTTCTTGATCTTTCAGTAAAGAAGCCATGGGCTAATTGCTGTGTAGAAGGAATAGGCGGGACTTCTGGGTCCCTGGAGAAAAAGAGACAGATGCAAGGGAGGAGGAGAAGCCGAGCAGCTATGTGAGGTCTTGGGAGGAGCTGGGGCTTGTGGCCGATCCTATAGGTGGGTGGTCAGGGATGTTTAGTAGGGACTAGATGTATCTCAGCAACTAAAGTTTAGGGCAGGTGGGAGATTCGGAAATAAGAATATTGCGGCAAAGGAGGGCTTTGTTGGACATCAGTGGGAAGAGAGGCCCTTGGACCTGAGGGTGTTTGATGCCCCAGTGTAGGGGAATGCAAGGGAGGAAAGACAGGAGTGGGTGGGTAGCACCCTCATAGAGGCAGGGGGAGGGGAGATGGGATAGGGAGTTTCCAAAGGGGAAAACATTTGAAATGTAAATAAAGTAAATATCAAAAACAAAAACAATTAAAACCAACCAACCAACCAACCAAAAGAATATTGTTAAGGGCACTCTTTTCCAAGCAGGAAATAGTAGTGCTCAGCAACTGTGTCGTCTAAAGGCAAGTTGAAATTGAATAACTGTGTGTGTATGTCTTTTATCCCTGGATTCAAGGGAATCTAGGTGGCGGCTGGCAACGTGGCCCGTTCACGGAGCTTAGGCAGGGTAGCAAAGCTACATGGAACAAGCAAACATTTTATAAATACTTAGCTTACAACTGCCTTCCTGGGATTTTCTTATTAGAGGAATAATAAAAACTGAAGAAAATGTTTTATATACAAAGATTTGAGTGATTGGGTCTTCCTTTTCCATATGCTCCCCTCTGTGTGTTTGTCTTCGTATTAGGGGGTTGTGTGTGTATGTGTGTGTGTGTGTGCATGTGTGTTTGTACATGCGAATATACATCAAAGGAGTCAGGGTGTCCTGCTCTAACATTTTTTTTTTTCTCTTGAAACAGGGTCTGCCATTGAAGCTGGACCTAGGCTGGAGTCATCATGTCCACCATGCTTGATCCTGCCTCTACCTCCCACACTGAGGTCACAGGTGCACACATTGCTGCATCCGACCCTCATAGTTCTGCTAGGGTTTTAAACTAAGGTTCCCAGGCTTGCACAACAAGCACTCTTCCACCAAGTCAGCTCCCTAGTCCTTTGTTTTTCTTATAATGAAAACAAAAATCCCAAATAATTAGAAGGCCCCATAGAAGAAACTGTTTTGGTAAGCAAAGGTATAGGACATAATGTTACCGCTAAAAAAAAACACTTAAACAGTATTTTCAATAGTGTGAGAGAAATGATTCTATGACAATACTTCCCAAATCTGTGAGCTTAAATAGAAATACAATCTGCTATTCATGGTGAGCTTAGGTTAGCATACTATTTCTTCCAAAATTGATTAAGGTATAGCAGAACTGTGGAAGGAATTTCAGACCCTTACAAAAATTAGTATAAAAATATCACAAAGCTTTATCAAAATGGGGATTGAGGCAGCTGGTAAGTCACCTGCCAATTAAGTGATTTGTTATATAGCATGAGCCATTCAACTTCTGCCTTTGAGACATATACATTATGAACTTTCAGGGTTGTTAGGAAAATGTGACATTAACACTGTGAACAGGAGCAATCTAGCTATTATTTCCTAATCACAGAAGAAAAAAAAAAAGCTAGAAACAACTAAAAATTTTAGCTATGTTTATTTTACAAATGATGTAAGGCATATTAGGTAAGAGCTGATTTTCTTTCTCTTCCCAACCTTTCTATGATAGGCATATTTTACTTTTTTCATAACTGTTTTAGTGAAACATAAAGCACATGTTACTTTCATACTCATAAAAATTAAAGTTTATTTGTTAAAAGTGATTTATTTTTGTAAAAAGGCAAATACCTGTCGTTTTGTTGTGTAATCTGCCAAGATGTTAAGAAGCTTATAAAATACCTCGAACCAGGGGAGGTAGCTGCAGAAGACAAAGAAATACAAGAAGTATTAGTATGCAGGTCAAAAACTCGAATGAGGACTTAACTCAACCCAAAACATTTCAGGTTTTCTCTATATCCTAAAGATTCTAGCCAAGGCTGCTAAAATCTAAACTGGTTAAATGTTAATTATTTGTTATTAAAAAACATGCCTTTGTGAAGCAGTTAATTGTCCATTATGAATTACTCCTGTGCCTCAAAACTAGACTTGGTTCACACGAAGAAATTCAAACTAGTGCAATCAGGCACTATGTTTTAGTAGCCAGACCTTTCCCACCATCCCCACAGTCCCTATAGAAACACATCTACTCTATTCTTCATGACAGGACACATGGCAATGCACAGTATGCCCATTGTTGGCCTTTGCAAAATGTCCTACATGCCCTGCACAACAAAAACTAATCATGTTAGTGTTTCAGACCTTCTGCCTCTACTGCACCTGTGCTATGCTGGCTGCAGCATAAATGGATAACTCTGTTTCCCCTGCCAATCTAGCACAGTCTGACTACTGTTCTCCTCAACTCACAAGATGGTCTACCTGAAGAGCTTAGCCTTGAAATTGACACTCTGTATGGCTATCAGAATGATCTTTCAAAAATGCAAGTCTGGATGGGGCTGGCCAGAGAGGGCAAAGCTGCACAGGCAGCCAACGAGATACAGCCTGAGGTTTCTTACCCTAGTCCTTCTTGCCTTCCTGGCACTCAACTCCTCTGATTACCAAAAGTACCAAATGAAGAAGAATGGCCTGGGGAATAGGGGGTGGGAAGTGCGTGTAGCGGACCTAGAGACCTTGTGACCCAGCAGCAAGGGAAGCATGGGTCTGCAAGGGCACCTATGTGGCCAGACCCAGAACATACAGAAGCCCAAGGACGAATTCTAAAGAAGGCTTAGTACAACCCTCAGTGCCTGAAGGCCGCCTGGGAAGCCAAGTGAAGAACAAAGCCAAGAAAGGGAAAGGACTGAGACCAGGCTAGGATGAACCTCTGGTCTCAAGCCCTCTCCTCCTACAGGCCCAAGAGATAATCCACTAGTGCTTTCTGTACTCTTGTTAGCTTTGTCAATCTTGCCCAGCTTCTGCCCTCTCTCTCCCTACATCAAGTGTCCAAAGCAGGGAAGAACAAGAGATTCTGTGTGGGCCAAGTAGAACCGTGTCACCAGACAAAAACTGAGAAGGTTGAATGGATTCAGAAACCCTGGTATTCTCATAACTGAGACTGGTTGGTAGGTGTTTCATCTGCTCCCAACCTGGTTCCTGTCCTAGAGCATGTGACTACAACTCACATGAAGATTGTGACCACTAGTCATGTAGCACAAAGTTTTCCATGCCAATAAGGTATGTAGATGGGCCGTCCTGAGGGTTTAGCCAATAAGCTTCCCTTCCTGAACATTCTTTCCTACAAAAGATATTTAATCTCTGGTCCTCCCTGAGTAAGTTGCATGCATCCATTTTCACCATCAATAAACAATTTGGACAAGCAAGGACTGTCTCTCTGATCAAAAACCTGTGAGGGGAAGCCTTCATCATATAGAGCTTTGCCGCTTAAGTCTCCTGCAAAAGGCCCCTCTACTCTCCTGTATACTCACCTCTGAGTTAAGTCAGAGATTCCCCCTCACCCCTGGCCCCAGGCTTGTCACAGGCACGCATAGCCTCTGTTCCCAACTCCACAAGGTTTCCAGGAGTTTGGGAATTCCTGCCTCTTAGGCCTCAGCCTGCCTTGTTTCTTCTCCGGGCTGGAGCTCCCACTTTAGGCTACGTTCCTAAACTAATGCCTCTTGTTTCATCTGCCCGAGCAGAGTTCACACAACCCAGAGGCAAGACAGAACGTGGAGCCGCCATTCTGGAAGGCTTGAGCCCCCCCACTGGAGTGATATGATTCCCAGCACCCTCTTTTGTTCTTTCCCAATCTGATACCTGTTATTAAACAACCCAGATGTCCCTCATCAGAGGAATGGATACAGAAAATGTGGTACATTTACACAATGGAGTACTATTCAGCTATTAAAAACAATGACTTAATGAAATTTGCAGGCAAATGGATGGAACTTGAAAATATCATCCTGAGCGAGGTAACTCAGTCTCAAAAGAACGAACATAGTATGTACTCACTGATAAGCGGAT
>CM052701.1:126956278-127037393 GCA_028551405.1 Uromys caudimaculatus | reverse complement strand
GGAAGTTTCGGAGTCTTTCTGTTCCCGGGTTCTCAGGCCCGGGATCCCGGCAGATCCGGGCGGGTCTGGGCGAGAGGTGCTGCTCCCCTCAACCCCACTCACGGGCCTTCCAAGTTCCTGTGAGGCTTCCTCTCTATCTGCATTAAATCTTGTGACTTAATTTTTGGTAGTATTTTATATAAATAGCTATTTCTTATAATCGTAAAACATATAGACACTTTAACATGTGCTAAGAGAATATTTAAATAAATTGTATTCAATCCAGGCAACAGAAAATTTTGTTTTGTAGTCATGTGAGAAAATACCTATAAAATAAGATAGAAAAGGAAAAGATAAAAGGAGAAGGAGAAGGAGAAGGAGAAGGAGAAGGAGAAGAATAAGCAGGAGGAGGAGGAGGAAGAGGAGGAGGAGGAGGAGGAGGAGGAGGAGGAGGCCACACTCACTTTACTATATACAGGCATGCACACTCTAAGAAAGACAAAATAAAACACTATTAGTGTTTATTTCAAGGTTGTGAACTATAGAAAACCTTTTCTTTCTTCCATATTTTTTCCTAGATCTCCTATGGTTTGTGTCTCGAGCACATGGTAATTTAAAAGTTAAAAAGGAAAGCCTTTTCTGTATCATGCTACTCACAATTGAAAGCATCCTAAGGGTACAATAATAATGGTTATAATGAGCTATGAGATTTCTATGTCTAGAAAACGATTTAGCACACAAAATAATTATATTTAGATACAAAAGTAGGCTCTGTATTATGTATAATTTTTCTCATATTCTCCCTGTGTCCTAGAACAAATACATATCACTTTTTGGATGGTAGTGAAGGTCACTGGTAGATGCCCTGGGTTCAGTATTTAATACCAATAAACAAATTTTTTTATTTATTACTATATTAATTTAAAGAAAACCTCCTTGAAACAAACTCCTCCAGGCTTCCCACTACTGGTGTTCTTGTTGGAGTTGGGGAGGCAGGCTGTAAGGGAGCAAAGTGGAAGCCTGTTTTCCTGCTTCATTACATGTCTTCACTTCTGTGATGACCTAGTTCCCAGACAAGCCCCCAGATGAAATGGTAACTGATGCTCTAATAATTGCTCATGCCCAAGCCTACTGCTCTTTCCCTGAACAACTCCTATCAGTTATAGCTCTAGGGCGGAAGTTGTTATCTAAGTTTTTCAGCGACTTTCCTTAGGGTTGGTAGAGCTGTCTGCAGTAAACCCTCATACTCTTTTTCCTGAGGAAAGGAAGGAAGGAAGGAGGGAAGGAAGGAGGGACGGAAGGAAGGAAGGAAAGAAGGAAGGAAGGAGGGAAGGAAGGAGGGAAGGAAGGAGGGAAGGAAGGAAGGAAGGAAAGAAGGAAGGAAGGAAGGAAGGAAGGAAGGAAGGAAGGAAGGAAGGAAGGAAAGAAGAGAAGGGTTCAGAATCTACTTTTCCCTATTACACTTGGAGGCCAAATCTGCAAGGCAAGCTAGATGAATGAGAAGTCACTTCCATCTAGAGGGAACAAGATATAACAAAGACCCAAAAAACTACAAGTGGCTCACTTAGGGCATGTGCAGGATGGGGGTAGGTGGGTGAGTAAGGATGTTGCTCTGTATGATGGTTTTAGGGAGGGAAGATGGCAGTAGAAGGAGGAATCTTGGGTATAAAGGTTGGGGCAGTCCACTTATAAGGAACCTTCAGGCTGGACTCTAAATTGAGAGCAGGAGATCAGATAAAGGACAGAGTAGAAGATGTACACATCTGGAACCAGAGAGACTAGAAGGCTTAAGACTAGCACAGCAGTGGAAGTCCTGGGTGTGTGTGGTGGTGGTGTTTCCCCAGAGCTGTCTCCCTTTGCAAAAAGGACAGATTTCCTGTTTACCTAACAAGGTGGAGGTTTGCAACAAGTTAAGCAAAGTACCACAAAAGTACTTGTTACAGTTCAAGGAATATATCAAGCACTGAAAAATAGGTAGCGTCTGCTTTGATTATTAGGTTAGAGATACCTAACTGCTCCCTCAGGAGAAAGAATGGTGCCCAGCCATATTTGCAATGGCTTTTAAATGCTTGTAAAAAGCTCACTGTTGCAAGTATATAGATATTCTTTATGATTTAAAAGGAAGAGTAGGCTGAGCCAATGGGGATTTCTAAATTAATATTTATTCACTTAACATAAGATAAAGATTTTATTTCAAAGATAGAATAAAAGCAAAGGAAAAAAGTTTTAAGATGTGAGCACACATATATTACCAGAATTAAGGAATGAATGACTCTCTGCAAGCTAACACTACAAATGCTTCCTTATGCTTTCCTAAATGAAGAAATAACATATATTTTACTTAGCTAAACTAATTAGCTAAGACCTAACCCTGAGGATTTAGTGTGCTTTGGTAAAAAGAAAGACAGCAACAAGACCTAAGAGATAGTCTTAAACACACATATAGGTGTTAGCACTTCGCCTTCACAAAGGTTCCAGCTTAGCTTTTTTACGGCTTTCAAGTAGTAGAGCTCCAGTTACCTGAAAGACCAGCTTTATCAGAAGGGCCACTCAAGAGAGAGGAGGAAAGGTGTCTGGCTATCTCAGCCCTATCAGGAATGGCCTCTCCCTCACCTGTGTATGAGGTGGCTGGTCTCATGGTAGCTGACAGATGAAGAGTCAGAGGCTCCAGGTTAGGGATGACTTCCTTAAGGTCATTATTACACTAGTAACAGGACAGAGAGGAATTGAAACAAGGGCTCAAACAAGGCTCAAGTTCTGAAGCTCATCATTCTTCTGGTTGTTTAAAAAACTACCTTTGACAGACGTAAGATGAAGCACACTCATTCTGTCTCTATGTATCTTTAAATGCATTAGCTGCATATGGCTACATAAGAACCACCCTCAGTCAAAATATATACTTCCAGGACCCCAGAATGTTCTTTTGTGCTCTACCTACACGATAGTCAAATCATCTGTTCTCCACCTGCTTTCCCCATCATTGCTACCTTTAAAAACCTCACTTCTTTTTAACATAAAGGAAAATTCAGTCATCTGACAAAAGCACTCATGGGTGTAGCAGTCACAAGACAACAAGAACAGAAACAGAACTTTTAATCTGGCTTCTAGTATATCATGCTTTCTTTTAGCCCAGAAGTCTGGTCACACTATGAGTCTGTCCAGGTTTTGCTTCTAGATCAGAAAAGTCAGAACCTAAATTTTTATACCTGACTCAGTTAGTTACTCTAAACTGTTTGGTTCTCATTTTGTAGAAGGAATGTATACACAGATAATATAAGGAACTTCCCCAGAGCAACATATCCTCAGAATCTGAAGGACATCCAAACAAGCCCACAGTCTACTGTCCCAAGTGAGTGGCAGCTCTCTAATACTACTCTATCTCCTTCCTATTCCTACTCTTTCTCCCACCAAGCAAAAAAGGAGGAAGGTTTTCTTGCCTAGGAGGAAGAATTGAAGGGACTTCTTCAATGACTAGAACTGCCCTGAAACTCAAAATTACTTCTGTACTGAATCTGCATAGACTTGTCCTAACCAGGATTTGAATCTAGTGGGGAGTCAGACCTGCAAGTCAGCAAGTATCATGACTGAGCAAATCCTATAAAGGAAGTAGCATAGGCATCCAAGATCTCATCATGAGTGTGATTCCATGTACACGGGAAGCTCCCTACCCCACCAACAGAAGTTATTAACAGTTATAAAAAGAAGGTGCTACAGAGATGGCTCAGCAGTTAAGAGCACTGGCTATTCTTCCAGAGACCCAAGTTCAGTTCCCAGCCCTCACATGGTGGCTTCCAACCATTTGTAACTCCAGATCTGGAGATATAATGCCTTATTTTTCTGGCTTCTGTGGGCATTACAAACATGTGCTACACAAATATGCATGCAGACAAAACATCTATACACATAAAATTAAAATAAATAAATCCAAAAAATTCTAAAATTTTAAATGGTTACACTGGAAAACTTTATTTCATTTTTATTACCTCTTATTAGAGGTGGGTGGGCAGAACTGGGGACTGACCCTGGACTTGGCAAATACGAGGCACTCTACCATTCGGCTACATTATCCAGCCCCCATATATGTATGCATGTGTGTGCACGCGCACATGTGTATGTGTGTGTGTGTGTGTGTGTGTGTGTGTGTGTGTGTGCATGTGCGTGTGCGTGTGTGTATTTAGCAAGAAGACATCAGAAGATCATCTACTTTATAGACTGACAACTGAATGAAGACCATGAGAACCCCGAATCCAATAGTGGTCTCCACAAAAGGCTATCTGATTTTTATGAACAATTTCCTTCTACTTTTTTCTGTTAGTTTTTTTTTAAAGGCACTTTTGTCTGGGTCCAGAATATAAAATCAGAAAATAAATGGCAAGTCTTACAACTGGAAACTTCAATCAGCTCATTACAGACCAAAGAGACATATTTGAATGCACATTGCTACATTCATTTACCTATTCTGCGGAGCCGTTCAATTACACTATTGCAGATTTCATATATAAAAAAATACAGCATGTTTCTTTCAAAAGCTGGTATTTGGAAGAAAGTGATTAGAACAGCATGCTATGATACGCTAATACAGTGGTTTCATTTAACAGACAATGGCGGTTTCTGAAATGTTCCCAGTACTTTAAATCACTGCACTTAGAATTCATGACTACAACACATCTCAACTTTTTTCTTTATTGCTGTACAATATACTCTGCTGTCACTGTGAATGCAAACAAAAAGCATTACCACAAGAGTTTTATTAGTGTTTGTAATCTTTTAAAAAGCCATTTTTAAAGGTAAGGCACGGGTACAGTAGGCTGTTCAGGTTGCATGAATACTGAGAAGGATAAAACACTATAATCAAGGGGCAAAGACAGAGTGGAGAGAAAAGGCTGAATGAAGCAAGAGAAAAATCTTAAGCCAAAATTTAAGATCTCCTCAGAGGGACAGGGCACAAAAGAGCAGGAGTTTGTTCTAACCAGAAGCAGCTGTTGCACTGGAATTAGGAAGCATTCCTAATGAATCAGCAGTTCTTATAATACATAACCCGACTTTGAAATGTGAGGACTCTGAGATGAGAATTTCTTTTGATATATTTTTTACAGGGACTCATTAGACAGAGAAGAGGCAAAGATTGAACATGTTCCTCTCTAAATTACTATGGCTATCTTCTCTGGGTCAGTTGCTCGAGGTTAGGTAGGCTGGGCACTGGAAAACAAAGAAGAAAAAACATGAAGGGAGAGAAGCTTCTCTGCCAGCACCCTCTGTGAGTCACCTCAAGGAGACTTCATAAAGTGCCATGAAAAGGCCACCTCTTCTTAAACACTGCCACATTATGTCAGTTCAGGTCTGTTCTATCTAAAGGAAATTAGAGATATACAGACAAGAAAAGGGTCTTTCCTTTTGCATTAAGAGAGAGATTGGAATTCTAATCCAATGAAGATCTGCTTGCAGAATACATGTTGTTTCCCAGTTTTCTATTAAACAATTACATATACATGTAGTTATTTTACACCCCTGGGTTCCATATTCCTCTTTTTCCTTGCGTCGTGTCTAAAAGGAGGTTCTCTGCCTGAGAAACTGATGAAAAGTTCATTTAAAGGTATTTATGTTCTTTTTATTATATAGCATATCAGGCTCTCTTATCAATCAGCCTCCAAGTTTTCTCCTTCTACTCTTCATTCCTCTGCCCCTCCCTTCTGTTACGGGCTTCCAGGATTTCTGGAGCTTCAGTACAAAACCCAAGAGGTTGGGGAGTGCGAGACATAGCAACACCAACAGTACCTGATCCTTAAACTTGAAAAGGAAAGGACAAGGCATGAACCACAGAAACTGCTTCTCACAAACTCTGAGAACTTTTTAGACACTATATCCCAACCAAAGAAAAGAATGTAGAGGAGAAACACAAACACCTGAAGACCAAGAGAAATGAACTCTGTCATTACCATGCCAGACAGGACAGAAGAGGCAGAAATGAGCAGTTTCTTAGAATCTTGGGCCACTTGTGGGAGCAGCTGCCCTTTCCCTACAGAACCAGAGAGATCAGTGCTATTTCAACTTCTCAGCAGTTAGAAGACACAGGAAGTTTTTCTGGATGGGGTGAAATGTTAGTGATATATATAATCCCAAGTATGCCACACCCTCATAGTACTTCCTCCCATGTGACTTACAAACACAGGTATGATTATGAATGCTCCTTGTCCATATGACCTTGCCAGGACCTCTCCCTTGGCAGCAAAGCCCTCACCTGGTACTCTTTCATGAAAAAGGCAGGAAAGGCTACCCAATGGATCTTAATCACAACCCTCTATCTTGGGGACCTAGGACAAAACACTTTTTCCTTTGCTCTATACCATGAATCTAACCACAGAGTAGGCACCACATGCTAAAGCTGGCTCAACTACAGGTTTGCATTCCTACAGAAAGGCATCTGGTTCCCATTTATCTGGCTCAGTCTGTCCTAGGACCCTATGGTCAGCTTGGTTTTCTGTGCATAGCTTTTGCTCTGTGTGTTTGCTGGACAACCACACTCACTTTGAAATATTCACTTGATAAGAGAGGATTAATTATATGAAGGACTGGCAGCAGGAAGAATGCTCGGACACCTGAAATGCAGACAATGAATTCTACACCAAGAAATCCTACTCACAGCTGCTTCTGATAGCAAAACTTATGGGAGTTTTTTTTTTTTTGACAGTAAGTATTTGTGTATCTGACAACAGTGAGTCTTTGTTTCCAAAGGTAGGCTGTGTCTCTTCATTTATTTAGCTCTTTTTTGAACACAATTCAACAATATTTGTGAAATATTGTTGATAACTCAATGTATATATAATACAAAATGATTGGTTATTTAATTGGTTATCTACTTGGTTAATTGGCAATTAACATTCCCATCTTCTCAAACATCTATCATTTCTTCTTTATTTAAAAATTTAATTGTCTTTATTTATTTCTGTGTGCATGTATGTAAGCTTGTATACATAAATGTACCATGACGTATGTGTGGGATCTAAGGGCAGCTTATGGAAGTCAGTTCTCTCCTTCTACCATGTGAGTCCTGAGGACTGAGCTCAAATTGTCAAGCTTGGAGGTAAGTGCTTTTACCAACTGAGCCTTCTTGCAGGCCCAACATGGGCCATTTTATGTTTTAAAATCTTCAATAATACTCTATTTATTTTTTAAATATATCATAAATTGTTATAGGCTGAATTACCCAGCTGTGCTACACTCCTCCCCATCTGACTGTGTTTTGGCATCTTTTATATAATCTTTCTCAGTCCTCTCTAGCCTCCCCTTCTAGACAATAGTGAGCACTATAACACACGTTCCTTCTAGGATATTGTTTATCCATGAATGACAGCATGTGGTAATTATCTACCTGTGCTTGACTAATCTCACTTAACCTGATTAGCTCACAGAGCCATCCATATTATAAGGCAAGATTTTCTACTTTCTCAATAGTTGAATAATATTCATGTGTGTGTGTGTGTGTGTGTGTGTGTGTGTGTGTGTGTGTGTGTGTATAAATTCAAAGATGAGGTAATTTTGAAAATTCTCCCAAAACTATAATTAAATTCTAGCCTCTTTATGTTCACATACTTTTTTTTAAGATGTCTAAATCATTTACATATGTATGTGCCTATGTGAGTGTAGGGGCACATGAGAATGTGCACATGGGTGTCCTCTGAGGCCAGAAGGTGGTGTCAGATTTCTTGTACCTAGAGTTACAGGTGTTTGTGAACCTACAGACACAGACACTGGGCTCTACATTCTGAGTCTCATGTTAGAGCAGCAAGCACCTTTAGCCACTGTACCATGTCTCCAGTTCCATAAGCTTGAAAAACTTGCTAGGGTGGTGAAAATCAAACACTCCAGAGGCAATAAATAAATAAATAAATAAATAAATAAATAAATAAAACAATAGGAAAAAAGGACTCCCTCCCACTCCTCAAAACAACAAGCAACAGGAAAAGACAGAAAAGAATCAGACTTCCAGATGAACATAAAACCAGAAGGAAACAAGTCAGACTACAAAGAATTAACAGCCCAGGAGATTCTAGAATAGCTGGACCAGAAATCTCAAGCAAGATTAAAAAAAATAATAATAAATTCACATCAGAGACAAAGCACTGAAGAAAGGAAAAAACCCAAATTAAAAACAGCAAGAGAGAGTAAGTGAAGCAGTTTAAGGGCAGCAATTAGACATCCATGGCAAGCAAACAAACAAATCAAACAGAGGAAGGAACTCTTTTGAATAATGAAGAACACCTCTGACCTGTCTTATCAGAGATAAAGTACTTGCTTTATCTTAGGAACAACATAAGAAAGCTCAATATCTTCTTTTCAAGTTTTTTAAATATTGCATTTGTTTAGCCAAACATGGCGGTACATTCCTTCAATCTCAGCACTTGGCAGGCAGAGGCAGGTGGATCTCTATAAGCTGCAGGCCAGTCTGATCTACAGGACTACACAGAGAGACCCTGTCCTAAAACAAACAAACAAATAAACAAAAGAAAACAAAAACAGCCTGCAGGAGTTGTTTCTCTCCTTCCACCATGTGGTCCTGGAAACTGAGGTAAGATTGGCAGGCTTAGAGGCAACAGCCTTCACTGAACTCTCTCTCAGGCCCTAAGGAAATTCATTACCTTTACTTCTCAGCATCACAGTGGTGACACCAAAGCACAGATAGCTCAGACAAGAAAGGAAAGGTATAAAGGAGAGAGAGGGGTGGGGTGGGGTGAGAGGTCAAACCAGTTAGAAGTCATAAAGTGTTCTATATGAAATCCAAAAGGTATAAAAACTGCTAAAATTTATTAGGGACCTTGGCAAAGATTGATACTTTAAATCAAATGCATTTTTATATCATAGAAGAATAGAACATGTAATTAAAAATATACTTACAAAAATCTATAAAAAAAGCATTCTTAAGGGAAAATGAGCTGAAGTTGTGGATCATTATAGAGAGTATTTTAAATATCATCAAAATTAAACTTAAATAAATGGATACCATGTTCAACATAGAACTGTTGATTCACCTCAGTGAAATCCAATCAAAATGTCAACCTGGATTTTATGAAAGTCAACAGCAGTTAAATTTGTAGAGGAAGGCAGAAACCAAGAAAATTAAAACATTATGTGAAAAAACAGGGTGAAAAACTTTCTAGAAAGCTACAAAGACTATAGTTAATTAACACAACAAGATATTGACACGGAGATAAACACATTAACTAATACAGGACAGAAATAAGACCCAGGCATACAGGGAAACTTGATATATGACAGGGTTGGCACAAGAACAAAACAAAATACCAAGCAAACCCAAGGGAAAGAGAGGACACTGAACATGTGTTAGAGCTGAACTCAATACTTAAGTGGGAACAAAATAAATAAAACTGGATCCCAACTGTGTACTATCTGTTAGCATTCTGTCTAAGCTCTGCCCCACAGTTGCCTGGCAACAGCCAGGTGTGCCTGACTCACTATAAAAGGGGCTGCTTGCCCCCTCCTCGCTCTCTTGCTCCCGCTCTGTCCTCTCGTCCTTCCATGTGCTCATGGCCGCTCCCCCCATCTTACTCTCTTGACTCCCCTCCCCATGCCTTAAATAAACTCTATTCTATACTGTCATGTGGCTGGTCCCTCAGGGGGAAGGGATGCCTCCGCATGGGCCCGCCAAGGCACCCCCTTCCCTCACACCTCACCACACCTCCATAGAACATATCCCCCCTTCTCTATCTTTTTATAAACATATCACTATCCATAACAAAGAATTCCAGGTGGATTAAAATTTAAATATGCAAGACAAAATTTTAAAATCATTGTCACAATAGTGGTCAAAAATATCACAAAAGATATATCATCTCATCTCTCTTAGGAATGGAGACAAAATTCTAAAATACACCAAGTCCAATAATACATAAAAAAATTAAAAGGTACTATTAAATGGGCTGTGAACATTAAGAATCAAGAACAAAGCAGAAAGCAATGTTCACAACAGATGTACCAACATCTAGAACCTCCTTAGAATTTTAAAACCTTCTCAGTGAACTAGGATAGGAGAGAACTACTTTGAATTAAAGGGCATCTCTGGAAAACAATCTATAGTTTATATTATTACACTTATATTATGATGCTGTTCCCTTTACAACTGGGAACAAGAAATAAAATATTGGCTCTCCACATCTCTGTTCAGCATTCAACATAGCGCTCAAGGGCCTATCCACAGCAATAGGAAAGAAAGAGAAATGAGAACCATAAAATCCAAAAGGAAAAATCACCACACACAGGAGGCATTACTGTTTATACTTTCTAGAGAATCTGGGAAGTAGAACTCATAACTGACATTGGCAAGGTCAAGGATACAGGGTCAACACCAAAACATTGACTGTGCATACAACAGCAAGTAATTGCAAACACAGCAATAGAAAGGAAAGGAACTATTTATATAGTTAAAAAATAAAATACCTACAAATAATTGACAGAAGACATGCAACCAGCAAGTGAAGAAAGGCTGAGGCTCAGTGTTGTTATGATATTCTCTATAAACTGAGGTGTGAGGTCAATACAATTCCAATCCAAATTCCCCCAGATATTTTTTACAAAAACTGATTAAACTACCTCTGTAAAATACCCTCTCTCAAAATAAGGAAAATATATTTTATTTTTTAAAAAAATCTTGAAAAACAACCATAGTAGGAGGATATATATGACCAAAAGTCATTTCTCACTCTAAAGCCACAATAACTAAGACACCAAGGTATAGAGACTAACAAATACCTGTATATCATAGGATATACCCATAGGACACATTCACTACTAGGGGGACAAAGCAATCCAATTAGGAAAAAGTGTTTACAAGAGTATTAAAAAGACTAGGTAACTGCACACCAAGCAATGAACATACTACCTCATATCAAACACAAATGTTAGTTTTAGATAGCTCTTTGGCCTATATGTAAATTTTGCAGAATATAGAATAAGAAAATATTTCAAGACATGGATAAAGTTTTCTTATAGCAAAACCAAAATTAATCATAACAAGATAATACTGATAAACTTTATCAACCTAAAAAGTTCTGCTCATCAAAAGCCACTATTAAGAAACGGAATGGGGCTGGAGGGTGGTTATGAGTATTTCCTGCTGTTGCAAAGGACCCTTGTTTAGCTCCTAGCACTCAATGGCCACTCACAACGCCCATAACTCTACTTTCAGAGAAATCAATGTTCTCTTCTAGCCTCCAGAGTTTTTAGACATTCACATGGTGCACAAAAATACATATAGGCAAAATACTCATCCATATAAAATAAAAATAAATCTTAAAAACCAAAAAGGAAAAAGAGAATGAATAAGCAATTCCTCATCTGAAAGAAAATATTTCCCAACTGTAAAGACCTAGAACTTAAACACTAAAAATAATCAAAGATTGGACCAGATTCTTCGTGTGCCAATAAACATATTTTTTAAATGCTCATTAGTCACCAGAGTAAGTAAATTAAAACCACCATGAGATACAATGAATGTCTGAGCTAAGAAGCCGACAGCACAAAAGGCAGGCGTACAGAGCAACTGGAGCGCTCAACCCCTGCGGATAGGAATGTTAAATGGTGCACCTTCAGAAATCGTCTGGAAATCTGTAAAAACTAGAGAGACAACGAAGTACCTTATATACATGGCACGGGAATACTGGAATGAACTCAATATTTTCTACAATATAAACTAATTTTAAGATGACGAAAAAAAAAAAACCCCATCCTCTGATTTAGCAATTTATATTATACCTAAGAATAAAAATGTATCGCCACAGACAGGCTTGCATCAGAAAGTTCACAGAAGCTTTGCTCCTTAGCCATCAATAACTGGAAATGCTACAAGAACAACATAAACAGCAATGTAACCATGCAATGAACTAACATTCAGAAATATAAAAGAAGGAACTATTAACCCTACAGCATGGGTACATCTCAAAACAAATGCTGGCTGTAAAGAAGCCTTGCACAAGAATACATATGATTTCATTTGTAAGCCAGGACAGATGCAAGAGGAACAATGAAGACTGAGGGGATATTCTGGAGGGTCAGGGGGTTGTGAAATGGTTTGGATTACAAAGGCATCCTTGTTTGGCAAGATATAGAAATGACAGAATTAAGATTTTGTACTTCCAGTCAGCCAGGCTAACCTGACCAATCCTGGCTGCCTGCCCCGCCCCCACAGGGCAGATGACACCATGATGGACAGAGTTTGATGGAGAGGTGGGAAAGATGAAGAGCAGAGCTGTGCATGCACTGTGGAGAGAGGCGGAACTGGAGACATGTCTCAGTGAAAGTGTGACAGAGGGTTGAGAGGCCTACAGTAGAACATGTGGTTGCCCAGTGGGGTTGCCCAGTAAGGCCATAGGAGAACACATTGGTATCCTTAGTCCACGCTGCAGCCTAAGATCCATGTGGACATACTTGGTCTCTGCAACTGACTGAAGCTTGGTGATGTCCTTCAGCTTTGCTGCCACTGGGGGCCATATTTATGTGAGTGGCCTAGGCTGCCCCTGAGGCCATGTTGATGTCCATGGTCTGGGCTGCCTCCAAGGGCCTTGCCTGGATCTATGGCCCTACTGCAGCCAGAGAACATGTTCCTGGTCTGTGCTGTCACCAGAAACCATGTGGAAGCCCATGATCCATGCTCCCACTGACTATAAAGAGCAAGGAAGCTACTTTTGCACTGATATTGATGACTGCCAGTGCACAGTTGAGAAAGAGGGACATGGAAGGCTTCTGTGACGACCCCTACTCCCCCCTCAACACCACCCCCAACAAGTAACAGCCTACACAGGAAGCCATTGAACAGAACTCTTAAAAAGTGTTAGATGTTGAAGTTAGCTCTCCACAATTGTTGGCTTCTGGCAGTGGTATGGGAGGGGAAGGACTCAGTTCTATTGCCTGCCACTGAGAGTTTGACCATACTCCTCTGGTGAGTTTAAAGATAATACAAATTGGACTTGTTTTATTTTTGTTTGTGTGTGTGTGTGTGTGTGTGTATTTTCTTTTTGCTGGGAAGTGATTGAAATGGGGTATATGATATGAAATTCCCAAAGAATCAATAAAAATAGTAGGTTGGGGGAAAAGATACTTCATTGAACATAATTTTTCTCTAGAAAGATTGGGAAAGACTAAGAAAATAATTGTTGAGCTATAGCTCGTTGATGATAATACAGACATCAAATTTCCTATGTAAGTGGGAGCAAATGAAATGATGACAGAAATTATAGGTAACAAAACACTGGGAAAATAGCAAAGAAAAAAAAAACCCAACAAAAAACAGACAAGGGAGATCAGGGCTGATTCTAAGTAGAGTGGTCTGGAAGGCTTTCCTAACCAGTTCACACTTGAGCACAGCCAGGTGGAGGAGAGTGTTATATAGTTAGTTACCCAGAAGAGAATCCAGACAGATGGAACACAGAGCCCAGTATGCCCAGCTGACAGTGAGCAAAATAAAGCGGGAACATGAAATAAGAAGAGGTAAAAAGGATCAGGTCATGAAGGACCTCGTACTGCAGAGACTTCTCCAAAGTGAAGCCTAGAACTTTTAAACAATTAGATGCTGTGTTAAATACAGGTAGATAATGAGGCTGGCATGTATGTCCATTTAGTTACATGCTCACCTAGCATGCACAAAGCCCTGGGCTCGATGCCCAGTACACACACCTGTTAGTCCCAGTACTAGGGAGCTAAAGGCAGGACGACAAAAGTTAAGGTCAGTCCTCAATTATACAGTAGTTTGTGACCTAAGACAGAGGAAAGCTTCTCTGTTCAGGGAGCACTGCAGAAGAGGCATGGAGAAAATGTAAGAGTCAGAAGATAGGGAAAAAGACTGCTGCATGTACCTTCAAGTCCAACACAGCTACTGCAGGCATGAACTCATAGCAGCTGTAGCTTCACTAGACTTTCATAAGACTAGGCTTGAACATCACACATGGGTAGAGGAGGGGCTAGTGGGACTCCATCCACCTTGCTGAATGATTGGCTATGATATATTCAGTCTGAGAATCATAGTCTTTTTTTTTTTTTTTTTTTAAAGATTATTTATTTTATATACGTGAGTACACTGTCCCTGTCTTCAGACACATCAGAAGAGGGCATCAGATCCCATTACAGATGGTTGTGAGTCACCATGTGTTTGCTGGGAATTGAATTCAGGATCTCAGGAAGAGCAGCCAGTGCTCTTAACCACTGAGCTATCTCTCTAGCTCCATAGTCTTTAGTTGTGATCAGTGACTCAACCAGGCTCCTATGTATAGTTCAAACTCAGGGTCATACAAACAGGGTCTAAAGCTCTAGTTAATCTTTGTGTGTCACAAAACAAAACAGAAAGTTGTGACCATGAGAAATAGACTTGCAGGGGAAGAGGGATGTACAAGGGTAGAAGAGAGATAAGAGAAGGTGGGAGGTGAGTATAAGAATGTACTGTATACATGTATGAAAATTTCAAAGACTAAATTACAAATAATGAACACTTTTTAAGAATATAGTTAGGTAAGAGCAGGGAAGAACTGCTGCCTTAGGTATTCCTGCAATATGTAATGAGTAAAGTACTCTCCTACAGAGTTAGAATGACACTGGCTTATGTAACCTACTTGGCAGAATGGAGAAAGGCCATTCAAAGCCTTTTTTCTGTGCTACAGATGAAGAACACCAATGAAAGAAAATGCATCTAGAAGGTTGTTCCCATTTCCTTCCAGTTGGTGTGATAAAACACTCTAACCTAAAGAAACTTTTGGTTTATGTGGCTTAAATTTCAGGTCACAGTCCATCACTGAGAGAAGTCAAGGCAGGAACTCAAAGGCTTGCTATTCTACATAGCATTATGTCTGACCAAGGAACCTACTACATAGCCAAAGAAGCAATGGACAAGAATCATAGAAGATGCTGTTTGTTGGTTAACAGGCAGACTTATACTCAGCTAGCTTTCTTAAACAGTTTGGGACCACTTTCCAAAGGAATGTTTCCACAGTGGGCTGGGCCCTCATATATCAGTTAATAACCAAGACAACCCCCATGATCTAGGGAATTCTTCAGTTGAGGTTCTCTCTCTAGATATTGTGTCAAGCTGACAGTTAAAGCCAACCAGGACAGAGGTTAAAACTGGAATAGGAATATTAACAACACTACCTCACCATTAGGAAATGGTGGTATTGCCAGGCAGTGGTGCCACAAGCCTTTAATACCAGCACTAGGGAAGCAAAGACAGGCAGAGATCTCTGTGAGCTCCAGATAGCCAGAGATACACAGAGAAACCCTGTATCAAACAAACAAACAAACAAAGACAGCAAATGATAAGTGTTTTGGATCAGGAGCATAATGCTGGAAGTAGAAAGAAGTCATCAAATCCTAGATACATTTTTGAATATACAGTGAAGCTGAACTTGCTGTTGACTGGGAACAAGAGTGTGTGAGCAGAGGAGAAGTCTAGGGCAGCATTAAGGTTTTTAAAGATGGTGTTGCCATTAGATGGATGAGAAAGGCTGAGAAATAAACAGATTTTGGGTATTCATTTTATAACTTTCTTTACAAATAAGTTAGATTCTCACATATGCATCAAACAATACATGTAATAATTATTTAGTTATGAAAGATCTTTTCTGGGTATGGAGAGATTGCTTGGTGGGTGACTGCTTCCCTTATAAGGAAGAGGACATGTGTTTGGATTCCTAGAACCTGTTTTGTTGTTGTTGTTGGTTTTTAAAACAAAACAGGTACAACATGAACCCTGATAGTGGGGAAGTTGTGTACATGGAGGCAACTATCTGGAGCCTACTGGCTTAAGGAATCTAGCTGAATTGATTGGTTCTGGGTTCACCGAAAGACCCTGTCTCAAAAAGAAGGGGAGACCAATCAAAGAAAATACACGATGTCATGCCTTGGGCTCCATTATCTGTTTGCATACACGTACAAGCATGTGAATATACCCATCCATGTGCCATACTCATATCATGCAGTTGTCTTATGGATGGAGGACTAAAGGTAAGGGGTGGTTAAAGGAGACTTGCATTTATCATTATTTGTTTAATTAATATGTGTATTATTTTAGTTATTTACAAAATAACCTATTTATGTGCTTACATAGTATTTTTGAAATCTAAATTCTGGTGTAGAAAAAATATGAGTAATTTTCCTCATATTTTGGTATGCTGTGTACTTATTTCAGAGCCTAAAAACATTCATGACTTGGCAAATAAATTTTAAGAAACCACATACAACATGTGAGCATATGAAAACAGAGTCTATCCCTATAGTTGCATACAGATGGTAGGGTTATACAGGATCTTTTCTTCTGTTCCTTTACAGCGCCTTTTCAGTTGGGCAAGAGGAAGTTGGGTGAGTAATGAACAAATACTGATTATATAATTTAGAACAAGAAATTTAAACCAGAGGAAAGTAAAAGTTCCCAAAGCCTACAGTCTCTCTTTTAGAACTTTCAATGCCCAAAGTGCTGTGCTTTTAAATAGAGTCTGGATTTTAACTGGATAACTGGATTGTTAATAAATGACCATCTGATTTTTTTTATGATGCCACTGGCTCAGGCAGTTTGCTTTCAGGTATTTCACAGAAAATAAATAAACCTGGACTAAACATATAACTTGAAATTAACTTAAAGTGCCAGGATAACTAGCCCAGTCTCAGCCCCTGTTGGCTGTCAGTAGGCTGCCTACTGTTCTGTGGCATTGACCTTGAGCCAGCTGGTCAACATAGAAAAAGCTGCCACTCCACAGCCCAGCAGGACTGAAGTGGTCAAACTGTTCTGTGTCTAAGAGTGGCAATGCTAGCCTTTCTGCAACCCTTCCAGGGAGGAAGCTTAACTGAGCACACAGGTCTCCTGCCAGCTCAGTGGCTCCTCTATGTGAAGCTACCTCAGCTTACAGGACTTCTCTTTCCAACTTTCCTCCCGCCCTGTCTGAGCACCAGTGTCCCAGTCTTCAGGGAGAAGGTGTGTGCTCCATTCTCATGCCCTTCAGGTCTGATTTTCAAAATGATTAAGGACTAACTCTCATTTTCATCACAAATTCCTAGCCTGAAATTCCTTGAGTGTCTGTGCATGGCTGCCATTGAATCAGCTTCGCTACATTCTGAAATTGACCTCAGAGAGCCAAAGGCTGAGGGTTCTTACTCTTCACACATTCCCATCTCAACTTCCCTATGTCCCTGTTAAATTTTTGCAAATACTCACCTTTGTCTAGAATTTAAAAGTTTAAATCTTATGTATAGATTCCTGCATAAGGTTTATCAACAACAGCCTAGTCATAAACCTCAGTTCTGGCAAATACAACTCTGTGACCTGAAGTGCTATCTCCTAAAAGCTGAGCACATTCATGAAAATTGGAAAATGTACAGTGAACTGACACAGTTTCTAGGAAATGTGGAAAACCAAGACTTCCCTCAGAGCAAGTGATTTTAAAATGTGCAGGAACAATGGGGTTGGACAAGTTGGGGGTATTAAAAGGACTAATTTACTTTTTTTTTTTTTTCAGCAATCACTATGTGCCAGACATTTGCCTAAACTAGTCAGGGTATAAATTAAGGATTGCTACTACTGGTAAAAAAAATCTGACATTTAGCAAGGCTTAGGAACTTCCAACAACTGTTTGGTGGGGCTAATATCAGAATGTGAGCTTCCTGATTTCCTAGTTAATTCTCTTTTCATCTCACCACACAGATGTCAAATCTCAGTACACCAAGGCTGCCAAAGCACTGTCAACATCTTCCCTCAACTATGTCAGTGATATGTAGGCTCTGTCACTTGTTATTTCTCTTTACTTATTTTATTCATGTGTATGAGTATTTTGCTTGCATGCTCCCACATGCATGCCTGGATCCACAGTGGCCAGAAGAACATGTTAAATTCCGTGGAACTGGAGTTACTGACAATTATGAGCCCCTATGTTGGTGCTAGGAACCAAACCCAGGTCCCCAGCAAGAGCAGCAAGTGCTCTTAACCACTGAGCCATGTCTCCAGTCCCCAGTTTAAAAAGCACAAATCTTAATATACAAAAATAGGAAAAGACAGCAACAGGATATTCTGGTGTGAGAGATTTTTGTTTGTTTGTTCCAGTCTGTTCTTTTATACCATTAACCAAATATCTAACAAGGCACTATATGATAAGAATTTTGAAAGCTTTTATTCGGTTTTAGGAAACAATCAATTAATTGGGAAATCACTGTCAGAGCCTGAATGCCAAAATCTGAGTTCAACAAAATTATCTCTAGGGAATCCTTTCTAGTCACTTTCCAGCCAAGAAAAGATAACCCAAGCGCAGCTGCATTGTTGAGTCAGCTAATGAAGGCTCATTGAAAAAACTTCAGCATCATACTAACTTGGTTTGAGTTTTTAACAAGTTCTAGTCATTTGTATGTAGCGGTGGGGGCAATCTGTACCACATATAAATCAAACTAAAATATCTTGGAAGCAACCATCTCTCCCTCTGAGTATGAATTTGAGAATGTTTACACAAAAGGAATCGATAAATATGTATTAATATTCACAGGTCAAATTACTTGATTTGACAATTTTATGACATAAGTTATAATTTATCAAAATATCATACATTATAACACAAATACATACAATTCTGCCAATTAAAATTAAATATATATACATTTTCACATATAAATTCAGCAATATCTTCCAACTCTACCACTATTTAGGAAATACTATGTGCTGCAAAGCAGAAATACTGCATGCATACTGAAGAGGGCAAAGACTAACACCTGGCCTTTCACGTATGTCAACAACCTTCCTGTGTGTCTTCCATCTCATCTGTTAGTCTTCACTTGACCCTCATTACCAAGTCTGCTTTGCCTCTGAATCCACTGCTTAAGACTCTCGAATTCTGAGCCAAATGTATGGCTCATCTTATAACTCCTACTTCACCTGTCCTTAGCCTTAATTCACTCCTGCCTCCCAACTTGTTCTATGGATCATATCAAGACTAAAGGCCCAGGTCTTTTCCTTTCATGCATGAACATGGCTGACTGTACACAGCTCTAACGATTCACCTTCTCTGTGCCTGCCTTGAGGCTGTTGCACACGGCTGGTGGGAAACTCCACATAGATATATTTCTAAGATTTCCATGACTACTGCCTACTATTTCAGCTAATGTCACCCAACCCTTTTTTTTTTTCACTAGTTACCCTCCATGGGTATTTTAAATCTTCTGTCTATTCAAACTTCTGGTCTCCATACGCTTTCTTTCCAACTCAGTATCTCAACACTTACTCATCAAGAAAATGGAAACCATTAGACAAATATGGCCTCAACTTTTCAACAATATATTCCTTAAGTGGTAAATATAATCAGAAACCTGAACACTGGGCCTGGCCATTAGTGTCCTTATTCTAGTTCCATTCTTTTGTAAATTAATTCCTCTATGCTTCTGTTCATCCATTTATAAGCTATATATATATATATATAATTGTTCCGACTTCACAGACTTGTGATGAGGTTAAAAAAAGGTTAAGTGTATTTGGAGCATTTAGAATGGTTTCTGAAGCCTGAAAGATGGATCAATAGGCAAAAGAGCTTACTGCTAAGCCCACTGATTTGACTTCCATCCTTGGAGTCTACATGATGGAAAGTGAAAACCAATTCCTTCAAGTTGTCCTCTGGCTTCCACATGTGCAATGTTGCACGCCCATGCCCCTCCCTCATGTATACACACACTAAGTAAATATTTTTAAAGTTTTAAAACCAAGAATGGAGACTGACACAAGGTAAGAAAAGCATAACTATTAACTAGTACTGCCTCCATGAGGATACCTACATGCACCAGACACCAGATATGTATATACACACATTTGTAACTCCCCTGACTTCTGTGTAACAGAGGAAATGTTGCATTTTTTAAACTGAGTTTAGAAAAGGATTTAACAAAACAAAATTAAATGCAGCCTACTATAAGAAAAGTCAGATGACTAACTTATTAGCCCCAAATCCAAAGGATACTGAAATGTAGAGTTGAGATTATTTTCATCAGTTCAACTTTGTAACTAAACTACTCTGCCTTCAAAATTTCTAATATTTAACTCAGCAGAAAGTTCTAGCTAAATACTTCAGCTCCTGTTATAACAGTGAAGCTCGGGTCTGACTGATGAGAAATCCCCTCAAAGCAAAAATGGGCAAACCACTCCAGAAATTATGGCAGAAGTGCTGCTTTCTGAAGGTAGCAGGGAAAGCTCTCCACCAAGAAGATGTCAGTAGGGATATTCTGAAGGGACATATGCAGAGTTAACAAGGGGCAGGCAATGCCTGGATGTTAAGAAAGACTTAGAGCTGCTGCCAGCAGGAAGTCTCTTGGACATGACAAAATCTGTTTAAAGAAAAAAGAGAACATATTAAAACTATTTGGTATGTGGGCCTGAATCAAACAGTACAGCATGAAAGTCCACAGATCACCTGAGGACTCGAAGCAGAGTCCCTTTAAGTAGGAAGTTAGCATTGCAGCAGCTGTCAAGAAATCCCGATCCTTCAAATGTTGTAAAGAGGTAATATGAAAGAACTCTAAGGAGTCGCTGTGGCTGTGTCAGATAAGAGATTGTACTCTGTTCAGAACACCTGGAATCACTAAAGAGACATCTGCTATCATCTGGGAATCAGAGATTAGAGCCCAGGACCACTGGTTCAGGTCAGCTCAGAACAGCATTTCCATCTCTCCATGGTGACTCTGGAGGAAAGAGTGCAGACTGCAGGCTTTTCATCAGTCCCTGGCATAAACTCCTCAGTGGGTCATTTAAAACTGCATTTAAAGACATTTGGAATGAAGAGATAAAGTAAGATTTTTTTTTTTTTAACTAGACTATGCAAGCAAACTACCCCACTAGTTACTACATGCTGTATTTAATTCTAGCATTGGAGAGAGAGTGTGGACAATGTTATTATCAAGGGGCAGTTGTGTTCAGACAGGTGAAGCGTTCTTGCAGGCTCACCCAGTTCATGGAAGGCAGAGCTCAGCAGCTGTGGCTCTATACCTGCCAGCCTTTGCCAATGTATCTTTTCATTTGTGCACAGGAGGTAAGAGAACCCACACTAGTGGTATACAACACAGCCATTCAGAAGTTCAGTAAGACTTAAAATTAATGTGTAAAATTAAATGCACCTTGCCTGACAGGTGTCCTGAAAGTGATCAATTTAAGGAGAAGTGGTATAGGGGCATTTTACAGTGAAGGACAGCTAGTGGCAAGCAGAACCTCACCATTCTGCAGGTCACTCCAAGTCATCTGGTAGGCTGGGGCAGGCACCCTCCTGCATTGAAGCTGGCCTTGATCATAGAGAGCAGCTTGAGCAGCAGAGGATGCTGAGAAGGTGTGCAGATGGCTCCCTCTAGGCCACCCTGTCTACCACCAGTCTATGGGGTGTGGGAGTAACACTTTCAGAGTTGGCCCTATTACAAGAGAGCAGAAGTGCTCTGGCAGGAGAAAAGTGGCAATTTCAGATACTTTCCCACATTGGGGGTGACTGTAGCTCTCTAAGAGGGGGTGATGGGAGGACACTACACTGCACATAGATTTCATGGCTCCTCCACAAAAAAAGCCAGAAGCAAATATTTTTTCATAAAAGATTTCACTGAATTTTCAAAATTATTTTTTCATTAAATTAAAAAATAAAATTTGCTCAAAACTTACATTTTATGGATTAGCAAGAGAAATAAGAGTACAAAATTTTCTGCAAGAACTGGCTCTACAGCTTCAACACCTGGGTTAGCAGCATATCACAAATTCTAAAGCTTACACATAAAAGCTGCCTTGGTCAGAAAGACAGAAAGCACAGCTCCCCTTCAATTACTCCTCTATTCAGCCCTTCCTTCACTCACTCATCCACACCAATGCCTGAACAGGGCAGGTGACAGACAAGTACATGCTTGATTGTTAGTAGACATTCAGTAAGTGATCTAAAATTACTTTCTTTCACATTTGTTTGCTTGTTTTAAATTAAACCTAACTGAAGGTGTCCAGTATCTCAACACTTACACAGACCAACAATGCTAAGACCAAGGTGCTCAGAGAATGAAAGTTGTGAGACTTGTGCTGCTCTGGACCATGCCTGGTATGTGATCCTGGCTACTCCCCAGAGACCACAGGAGAAAAAGTGCATTTTCAGCTGTCTTTTCTTAAGACTGGACCAGCAATCCTGGAGAGTGGTGGGAAAGCACACATAAGGACAAGGAAAATTACTTCTCCTGCAATCATTGTTTTTCAGTTAGCATCTTCACAGATCTCTACTCCTGGGTCAAATTAGAGCTGATCAAGTAGACAGTGGGTACATGGACAACACTTACCTTCAAAGAAGAAGGAGCACTCACGATGCCCATTTGCTTTTAAGGGTTCCCAGATAGCAACAGTATTAAGCTCCCATCTTCAGCATTAGCAGAAAGGGTGTTCAAAGCCTTAAAAGGGAGGGGGAGTGAGGGAGCCTGCTGGCGTCACGGCTGCCTTGAAAGCTGCAGCCTGCTGCAGCCACAGTCCATCAGTTTCATGCCTGTGGTTTCCTTTCATTCTCAGTCAATTTAAATTACTAATAATCAGGAAACCTACATGACAAGACATCCATTAAAGACAACTACTAATAAAATCAAAACTAAATATCAAATTGGATCATGGTATGGCTTGCTTCTGGGTTATCATTTAAGCTTGCATACAGTGAAATCTAATACAGTGGAGGCACTGCTCCAAAGAACAAGACTAATTGCCTTTTTAAGTTCTCCCAGGGAAGTTTTGTTAACAAACAGAAGCCACTTAAGATCCTAGATGCATAGATGCTTGATGGGACTGAGAGTGAGAGATAAATGTTTATTTAAGCTCAATAAACCACAAGGCCAGCTACCTTACAATACTCACACAAGCTGTCAGTAGTAATGTATAACCTGGTTTGCAAGTCTAGTGCAAAATAACTTTGTCTTAGTGAGTGAGCATGACTACTTTTTCCTTTGCCAGGCACAATTACTATCCAAATTATTCCAAGGCTAAATACTGGTTACTGCAGTCTGAAACTCAGCAGTGCCGCACAATGCCATGTATAATGATTCACGGAGAGACTCAAGACCTGTAGATGAGTGCCTTCGTGCTTTCAGATCTTGTCAAATACCTTGGGAAAGTAACACTTGCCTTATTTGTTTTGTTTTGAGCCAGATCTCAATGTGAAGCTCAGGCAGTCTTGAACTTCCATTCCTCCTGCCTCAGCTTCCTGTATTGGGATTATGGTATGAAGAACCATATCAGGGTAAGAAGATTCTCTGGGCCTTCCTGGCAAACTGAAGGACAAATGGGGATCAGATACTAAACTTGACTGTAAAATCATGAGAGCAGAGGGCTTCCTGATAGCTACAGTAGTAGACCTACTACTTGTCTGTCAAATGAATAAAGTCTATACCATGCATTGGGCCAGGTGCTGACTAGGGGATACATATGTTAAACAGGGGTTCATTTCATCTGTAAAACTGCTATGAAGAATAATAATAAACCTAAGGCTTTCAAAAAAGAAGGCCGCTGTCCAGAATCACAGCTTCTGGGTAGGATAGAGATTCAATCCTACGTCTGCCTGGCAAAATCTAACTTCCCATTTTCTTCCACTAAGAAAAATATAAATATTTCTATAAGGCTGAATTGTATCACTGACACTACATATATTCAAATCTTAGTCCATCCCATAAAAGGGGTCATGGCACCATTACACATGTAGGTCCCATTTTAATTTGGGATTTTTGCATTGTTTACACTAACATAATTGTGAGTAGCCTCATAGGTGAAGGGACCACTACAGGAGCTCTTTACAGTTTCTCAGAGATTGTCTGGGAAGAACTCCAATTGTCCACTAGCTTTTGCCAGAATACATGGTTTAGTCCTCCTTGCCTCACTTAGATGTTGGAAGTGTGTTGCTGAAATGGCCCCTGTCTCTCCAGCATGTATGGTCCAAATTTTTGCAGAGCAGCTACAGAGGCAATTTTGGAAATACAACTCTTAACAACTCTCCCATCTGGTTTTCACAGCAGCCCTTCCTCCAGAGCCCACAGAAGTCACAGTCAGCTCCTGTTTCTCTGGGATGTTAGCTGTCTTTTCATGTTGTTGAGTGTACGTTATGTCTGTCTGTCAGCAGATTGGGGAATGGTCTCCATTCTGACAGATACATTTCATAAATGCCTTAAAAGCACACACACTAATGTGAAGGAAAAAAGGGAATTCTTCTGGTTTTGGACTCTGGCTATTTGCTCTTTGCAGCTGAAGGTGTCAAGGGAATGAGATTTCCCAGGTAGATGCACTAATGTAAAATGCATTAGTGTTAAGGTGGGGGCTCCCAATCCACCCAGGGCCAAAGGGTTAATATAAAATGACAGAATTTAATGACTGCTATTATGGTTGCCAAGCAACACAGAGAAGGTGTGCCATAAAGGCCTAATTAATGAATGAGGTAGCAAGAGTTTCTGTTAAGTTGGTAAGCAGTTCACAGTTCACCATTGGTTGGCTCTGCCCAGATGGTAATGTTCTTAAGCTTTCTTAGCTCCACTGAGCAGCAACAAAATACTGTGATGATAGTTGCAGTACTGTGGCTGAAGTCCTGACATGCTTTCCATACTCATGGCAGAAACTACAGCCTCCTGCAGGTTCACACAGGGGAAAGTATGCTTGCATTTTGTTCCTCTGATGAGCCAGACCCACTAGACCGTGACAGTGGCTCCTTTCTGTGTGCCCTTCTGCTGTGGTAACACTGAGAATAGTCAAAAATTGGGACCAAACTAGATTGCCCATAGAACTAGCTTTGTTGGGGGACAGGGGAGAAAAAAGTACTTTTCAAAAACAAGTCCAGGTGGCAGTGAGAAGGACTCGGGACCAATAGCTAAGCTTCCCACTCCACTGAGATCCCCACTGGTGCTACATATCATCTTGAGCTTTCCTAGACCAGAGTTCAAAGTCTCTTCTGGACTCTAAGCCTTCTTCCTTAGTCCTGTCATGACCATGCTGTCACTGGTGGATGCTGATCAGGAAGATATCTGCAGGTATGTTTTATGCAGGTATCAAAGCACAGAGCCCTTGTTTAAATAGCCATCATCTTAAATTATCTTAAATTCCACCTTTAAAAAAAGGAAACAAGGCTTGGTTCAAAAATTAAGTGAGGAAGCCAGCCCTTGAATCCTATCTGTGAAGCTTGCTCCCTATTCATTCTGCCACATGGCCTCAGTAACAGCTACAGCTCATAATTAAAGGCTTGCCCTAATTTAATTTCCATGTTGAAAATAGACAATTACTCTGTTTTGTACTATGCCATGACTGTCAATTAAAACCACAAAGTTTCTTTAAAGAGTACATCTACGACATTCAAACATAGCTCCATATCATCATGTATTCCAACAGAAAGGTGTAATGGACTGGCAAGAAAGGAAAAACATTTTTCTTCACCCCAACCACCAGCTAAGTCTTGAAAAAAACAAGAGGGAGACAGGGGCAAAGGGACAGAAGAGGCAGCTGTGTCAGCCTGAAATCCAAGGGAAAAGGCTCTTACTCTTCAATGGAGGAGGGGCTGTGCCTGCTGAGGGGGCAAAGGGGAGCCCCAAATGAACAAAGGTAAAGAGAAGAGTAAGAAAGATTGGTCTGAGGCCAGCTAAAGTGTTCTCATTAATGGCCTGCAACTTCAAATATAATCAAAGTAGGGGCCTCAGCTCTGTCTAGCAAAGGATCAGAAGAATCGCTCTCTGATCCTTTCATTAACGGAAACCCATTCTTTTTCACAAGGCCCAGCAACTACAGACAAACACTCACTTTTCTGACTATGAGGCTATTTATAATACATTCAAATGCTTTTCAGAAGAACCTTGGGAAGTCAACTTCATCACTGTCAACGTTTTCTGCTATGTTGAGCCATGATTATTTACAGATGACTCTCGCTTATCTATGGATATGTTTGAAATCCAGGATCAGCCTCCTGCTGCCACCCAGGATTCAAGTGTGCTGCTTTAGTCTGCTGTTTAAGAGCTCATACTTGGGGAACACCGACAACCCAGTGTTACTTCAGGCAAAATGCATTGCAAGAAGCAGCAGCTACTCTCACCGAAAAGAAAGAGCACTCATCCTCTCATCAAATACCCCATGAACATGTAAAAGGGATTTAAGTACAGAAATCAGGACTTAAGGTGGTGATTCAACATCCAAATGTGCAGATTCTGTTTCAAATAGCAAACTTGCTGGGCTGCTCTCTCTCTCTCCACACCAGCATGTCTCTTCCTCTTTACCCTGATCCCATAGCATCTTACCTCACTTATAACTGGGTCCTCAACACGGTCACCGATGTGGTTTTCTCACACATAAATATGACTATGACACTCTCTGACCAATGATTTTCCAGACTGCTCTTCACTGACTTCTGAATCAAGCTATAAGTCCAAGCTCAAAGCATGTGAGGTCCTTGATCTTAGGAAGTGGGGCTCTTAACCTCCCTCCCTAAGTGTGTTCGGGACACTGAATGGCTTAACACGCAGAAACCCTGGGCTCCCCTAGTTATAGGCCTGTGCTATCCAACCTACCTAGAGTGATTTCCCTTACCCCCATTCCTGTTCCAATTTGCCAGCCATGTTGGGGAACTCTCTGGTAGCCCTTGAGTTCTCACTTCCCACAGTTACTAAGTGAGGCATACAGACTACCGCAGGGCTTCAAGCTTTTATAAGCATTCAAGTTTTAACATGTTTAGATCACTGGTTTGATCATAGCTCCTATAATCTACATCTTACCTCTGTATCTCCACTGTTAACTGTAGCCAGGCTCAAGGTAGAATGTAGGCAACATTTACTGACCTGATGATTTTTCATTCCTGGTGAACAGACTATACCTAACATCAAACTTGTAACTCTTTGCTTCTGGTCAGAAAATTCCAGGTTTTCCTTAGTTCATTATTTTTGAAGGCACTGGACTAGTCTAGGCTTTGTATTCTTAGCACTCGGTACCCACTCCCATGTTTTAGAGTCAATTGGGTTCTTCTAATTAACCTGCATTTCTCATCCTAGCCCTCAGATGTAATTCAGCCACACTATAAAACAAGCCCCATTCATCAAGACACACCAAAAGAGGGAGGATCTATGAGTGCACACCTGTGGAATATCTAATCAACCTCTAAAACGGCACACCTAAAATTCCTAATGAGCCTGAAGTAGGAATTGCACTCTTTAATGGCACTGAAAAGCAAACAGTGTGTGCTCAATGTGGCTGGCTCCAGGCCAAATGTGACTTCAACTCTGGTACAAAGAGTCAACCACCAGGCATGATCAGGGAAGAGAAGTAGGGAGGAAAGGATGGACAGGGAAAAGAAGCAGGGAAGAAGGGGGAGCACAAAACTGTAAAACAGAAAAAAAACCAACCAAACAAACCCAAGAACATCTCTGAGTTTCCTTCAGAACAGAGGTCGGGTTTATTCAAAACAAAAGTGAGGCTGCAGACTGGAGGCGGCAGCATGTACTTGAGGGCTGAGCAGCAGAGTACCCAACGAGCAGCTTAGGCTTTGCTTCAGAGCTGTGCTGCAGAATCTGGATCCTATCCTCTTAGAGAGCAGGTAATCCTCTACAAAGAAAGGTGCTATTTGCTCTTCCCTCTAAAGGACAGTCTAACAATTAAAAGCCTAAGGAGAGCAACAATACCCCCAAAACAACCAAGCAGCAGATAAACACAGACCATCCCCAAGGCCTTTGACAGCTCATACAAAACCGTCAAAACCCAAACTTGAAATTCTGATTTTGACTAGTATTTTCAATGGGCTTTTAATGATTTAGAAGCATAAAATTAGCTTTATAGATTACCATTTAAAATGTCTAAAAAAAAAAAAAAAAAAAAAAAGCTAGGAACAAATCCACCTTCGGGAAATTCTTACTGAAGTCACAATTTCAACCCACTTTTACTTTTACCGTCAAACATACCTGCCATTGCGGGGCCTCTCAGTACAAGACACCAATTATGCCACAAGCCTAATTGTCAAAGCTTCAGCTAGAACTGAAAATTTAGAAGTTGAATATGAAACACTCTTGTGACCCTCATTATATTCTTGTTCAAAATCTTCACTATCAGTAGTGTAATTGTGAGTTAAATGCTAACATTCAGTGATATTCAGAGACAGATTTTACAAAGCCTTTTAAAATGCTTGAAAGCTTTAAAGCCCAGGTCTCTGATGTGACAATGCTTTGCAAACTGACCTGGGAAAAAAGTCTGCTTCTCTCCAGCATGCAAAGGCAGCTGCCTGGACCACAGGCTCTACAGTGTGCTTTGGAAGTGGTTCAGCATCGCTCTCCTCATAACTCAAATCCTGGTTTGTGTCTGTCTTTATAGGTCATTGTTGGCCAGATGGAAAATATTAAGGGAAAGATATTGCAACTGAAACAGCAGGCTGTAGTAGTGCGCGGTCGCAAGGCCCCAGTTAAGCACAAGCAGATCTGCAGGTGGGCTGTTCCCTGCCACAAACCAGCTCTGGTGCATCCTCTGCTCAGCAGCAGGAGGGCCTGGCCAGCTGAGAGCCACCACTGTGCCAAACAGACTGTGCGGGGTCTCACTGCTCGGATGCTTCCAGAGAAAGAAGGAGAATCGATGGGTTCCTTTGTAAACAACTTGTGCTTTTAGGCTGTGGCCAACTTCAAAGGGGAATAACTTAATCCAGTCACAAATTATGCCATGTACATCTTCAGGCTTTTTTTTTTTACTTGAGAAATTATGTGATCGTCTAAAACTGGATTCTTGCAGGTAAATGACAAAGGAAAAGTTAAGCATGGCATTTAGTAAGCAGGAAGCACTGTATAACCAAATGCAGTTGTTATTTCCTGCTTAAACTAATTTTCAGCAAGATCTTATTTCTTATATTTTTGGTTGTGAGCCTAGCCTTTAACAGATGATCCATCTCTCCAGCCCAAAATCTGATTTTTTATGAGTGAATGCAGACTTCAACATCAAAGTTTATGCTGTGGTATGATGTTCCTTCATGGGTCTGTCTCTGTAAATGAGGCCTGGCTCAAGTGTGGTCCCATCCACACATATTTATGCAATAAAAACTTCAAATTGTTACTAATGACTAGACTTTACCAGTGGCTTAGCTCCTGTTTTGAAATGATATAGGGTAGCTGCTATCATCAGGAATCCCACTACACAAAGAACCAGGACAGCTTCATAGTAACTTACCTAAAATTAAATCTAAATCTGAAGAAGCACACCAAGTCTATGGTGCCTGTCTCTATCTTATGAACATGAAGGAATAAAGATAGCAGAAGGAAGAGCCTCTGGCTTTGGCAGTTACCCAGGTACAAGCACTCAGGATAGGCAGTAATAAATTTGTGCCCAACAGCCAAAAAAGAATATCATACTTACGTATTTCTTGATTAAAAAAATATAGAGCAAGTGAAGAGATTTTAAGATTTACTTGTTTTATGTGTGAAGATTTTGCCTGTATATTTGTGTGTGTATGTACTCTGTAAATACAGTGTCTGTTCTGTGTGTGTGTATGCGCTCACAGACCTTCATGCTTGTGTGCATTCTGTGCAAATGGTATCTGTAGAAACCAGAAGAGACTATCATATTCCCTGGAACTGATGATATTTGTGAGCCAGTGCTGGGAACTGAATCCAGGTCCTCCACAAGAGAAACAAGTGTTCTTAACCAACGAGCCATCTCTCCCCCACAAGATAGATTATCCAGAGACTATAGAAACAGTCCTTCGAAAACACTTAGTGTCTGTAAAACTTTATAAGTACACTCAAAACAATTTTGGGGAGACAGTTCCAAGAAAATTTCACAGATTCGAAAATGTATCTTATCACCTACCCCCCAAAACGTTCCATGAACTAATAAAGTTGGAGAGTCTTAGAGGATAAAGTAAAAAGGTCCATCGATCAGCACAGAGGATCCAAATTCAAGTCCTGCCAACAGAGCAGCCACAGAACTTAAGATCACTGAACTCTGCATTGTCATCTGTCATTTACCTAGTTGTCACAAGAACTGAGTAGTGGTGAATGCTAAAAGTATTAGGCATGCTGCGCTCCAAGTGAGTGAGGTACACAGCAATAAAATACAGACGGGCCGGCACAAAACCACTGGAAGAAATCTAATGAGGGTAACAGCTGCTCTTATTTTTCTAAAACTTCTTAGTTATTTGATTGTCTAAGGTTGAAAGCAGAAAACATTGAAGCTCCTTGCATGTTTATGATGCAACTTCATTTCTATCAATTAAAAGTTAATTTTAATTCGTAGTTCAGGCTAGATTTTTAGAAGAGAGATTGAATGGCATTCCCATACACAAAGGAAAACCAAGCAGCGGGGAGGCCCTGAGGAAGTGAGGAAGAAGGCAGGAAGCATGGGCGCTCTCTGACCAGCTACTGCCCAGAGAAGACTTCAGATCTGCCCAGCTGCATCCTTTGAAGCTGTTTGCTTTTGACATCATAATTACAAAATGGTGCAAGGGCTGTGAGATCCCTGTTGCATCACAAACAGATGATGACTCAAAGAAGAACAAACATCAAGAAACAATCTTTTTCTTGCCAAAGACCTTCCAAATGATAGGAGGAAAATACCATCAGGGGAAAAAATTGCAAAGGTAGGACAAAACACAATGAAAACTCAGCATTCAGGTTTTCAATTATATGATTTACATTGGCAAGCCAATGAAAATGCAAACTAGGAAAGAAACCTTGCTATAAATCTAATAAAACAGGTGTACACCAAACCCACAAACACTAAAGAAAGAATCAAAGAACACAAGGACAGATGTACTATGCATGCTCTTAGAAGAGGAAGACTGAAACACTGGTACAACAACTTTCTCCAGCTGATTTATACATTTATCCCAGTATCAATCTAGATGCCTCCAGGACAGAATTAGAAGAGAAAAAAATATTTATAAAAAGCAAAAGAACTAGTCGACAGTTTTGAAAAAAGAAAAACTGCTAGAAAACTCATGCTATCTGATTTCAAGACTTGCTATAAGCCATGGTAGTCCGTCTAGTAGTGATAGACACACAGGGTAATGGAATAGGAAGGTCCTGAAAGACTTCCACAGAGTCAATTTCCAAAAGTACAAAGATTATTTAAGAGAGGAATCTTTTCAAGAAATGTGTGTGTGTGTGTGTGTGTGTGTGTGTGTGTGTGTGTGTGTGTGTGTGTTAGAGAAGAATAACTCAACTTATACTTTATACATCTTTAAAAATCAATCAAACAGAAAAGACAAAACAAAACATAGAGACAGGATTAGTGGCATATATATTGGTACACAACTTTAATTCTAGCTTAGAGGCAGGTGGATCTCTGTGAGTTTGAGGCCAGCCTAATCTAAATAGCAAGCTCCAGGACAGGCAATGCTACATAATAGAGAGACCCTGTCACCAACAAACAAACAAACAACTATCAAAACCACATTAGAATGGAACTAAGGTCTACAGGTAAAACATAAAATGACAAAACTTTTAGGAAATAAAATGGAGCAGTCATTGTGATCTAGAGTTAGGCAAATAGATCCTGGAGATATATTTTAAAAAATTAAGATTGATAGCCACTGATATGGTTCAGCCAGTGATGATGCTTACCAACAAGTCTGATGACCTGAGTTTGATTCCTGGAATACACTGAGGAAGGCAAGAACAAACCCCTAAAAGTTATTCTATGACCTCTAAAAACACACCATAGCACCAAACATGTCCACCATTTTCCATTTTAGTTACTTTTCTGTTGCTGTGATAAAATATCATGAGCTTTAGAATAGTTTATTTGGGATTATGGTTCCAGAGTATTAAGAATTCATCATGGTGGAGAAGCATGACAGCAAGTGACAGGCATCGGGGTAGGAAGAATAGGGAACTAAGAGTTCAGGTCTTCCACAGCAAGCATAAGGCAGAGAGAGCAAAATGGAAGTGGTATGAGCCACCTAAACTTCCAAAACCTCTCCCAGTAACTAACTTCTTCCAGCAAGGCTGCATCTCCCTATAACTTCTCCAAACAGTACCAACAAATGAGCACCAAGCGTTCATATTCCCGAGCCTAGGGAAGACATTTCTCATTCAAATCATTGCACTCCATTCTTTGGCCACACTGACCCATGGCTATATCATAATAAAAATTCATTTAGTTCAACTTTTAAAGTCCCCATAATCTTCAACAGTCTCAACACTGTTTAAAAGTACAAAATCTCTTCTGAGCCTCAAGGCAATTTCTAAATTGTAGACTTTATAAAGTCAAAAAGTAAATTATATGTATTCAACATATAATAGCACAAAATATACATTACCATTCTAAACAAGTAAGGAAGCACTGAACTAAGCCAAAACCAAAATCCAGAAAGATAAATTCCAAATCCGAGAGGTCAGTGTCCGTTGTCAAAGCGTTTAGACGCCTCCTTATAGGCACCTTTGCTGCCTACACCATCTCTCTCTCTCTTGGGATGGTTCCACTCCCTGTGTACGGCTCTCTCCACAGCACATATCAACATCTCTGGCATCTCCAACATCTTGGGGTCTCCACTGCAACCTGGGCTTTCCTTTCATAGCTTTACACCATGGCCTTTCAAGGCCTATAACCTTCACAGAGTCTTCCCACATGGACTCTGCTGCCACATTCTCCCTCGTCTCAATGGCTCTTAAAAACTATGAAGGAAGAATTCATGACCCCTTTACTGTTGCATCTAAAGGCAGGACCATGTGGATACACTGCAAAGTCTGGCTGTCACTTGGTTTGGGCCCTGTCTCCTTTGACATAAGCAGCATTTTTATTTTTAAATTCAGTTGATTTCTAGCAGCAGAAAACTCCTAGTCTCTTTCACAAGTCAGAGGCTTAGCTGGTTGGGATCCTGTCCTCTTGGCACCCTTTTTTATTGTTCTAACACAGAGCAGGCATTGTCTTAATGGCACTAATCTCCCCAGCAAATACATCATCTTCTCCAGCACATTCTTGACTATAACATTAAACTTCCTAGACATCTTTTTTCCCCCCTACAAAGTATACTTCTTTCTGTCCCACTTGTTCTTTTTCATGTGGACTTGCATAAGTGTTATTAATAACAGTCATGCTACAGATTCAATATTATGCTGTTTTGAAATCTTCTCCACCAGAGAAATTAGCCCATTTTAAACTTAGCCCAAGCAAGTTTCTAGGACAAGGGCAAAAAGCAGCCAGATTCTTTCCTAAAACATCACAGGAATGACTGTTCTCCTCTGCAGAGTTTGAGTTTGGTCTCTGAGTGCACATGCATTGGTCTCAGCACTGCTGTGTTTCAGGCTTCTGCTAGGATGGCTCTCTTTAAGCTCTGCTTACGTCTGTCAACTGCCTTTTTAGTCCCAAATTCCAAAAGTGTTCCACATTCCTCCAACAAACGTCATGGGCGCAGTCCTCACAACAGGTCACTTTCTGGTACCAATTTCTCCAGTATACAACATAAACACAAAATTAGAAAATAAATCAATATTTTAAAAAGATTTATATGTTGTATTCATCTACTGTTCTCAATTAATGAAGACCATCCAAAACCCAGAAGAAACTATTTTTAAATCATATCTCTGAAAAATATTTCTATCATAAATAAAGAACTCTTTAAATTCAACAATAAGGAGACAAAGCAGGTTTTAAATGATTAAAAAAAAAATCAATAAGAAACAAACAAACAAGACCAAAACAACTTCCAATCAGCCATTTTGCCCAAGATATACAGAGGGCAAATAAGCATAGGTAAATCACTGTCAAATCACAGAGCATCAGAGAATTACAAATTATCATCGCAGCAAATGCTGCTGCTCATAGAGAATAGGTGACATAACGAAGTGGGGATGATGTAAAGTTCTGGTGAAGATTCAGGACAGCTGGAACTTGCAGTGCTGATACAAATCTAAGCCCAAAAGAACACAGCCACTGGAAAACCACAAGGCAGCCTCCCACACACCTGAACATATCCTTAGCACATAGCCCACATCGCATGCACTCCTAGGCATTTACTGAAGAGAAACAAAATCACGTTCACATGAAAATCTGCACCCACATGTTTTTAAAGTGGCTTTATTCACAACCACAGAAACCACTGATATCCTTCCATGGTCAATAGGCACGCTGTGCATTACAGTGCTGCATCCAGATACCTACTCATCACACACGTCAGCCCCATGCATAACAGCAACATGGACAAGCCTCAAATGGACTTTGCGATGAGCAATAAGCTGATTCCACAAAGGAAGCACATATGTACAATTGTAACGACATTTCGGAAAATGCAAAACTATCAGATCTATGACAATCTGTTGTCATCAAGGATTCAGGGTGGAAGAGTCTGACTACAAAGAGTAGCATAGGAGTATGGAGAAAGAGTTACTGTGTTGATAACAGTTACGAGACTCCATGAATTTGTCAAAACTATATAAGTGGACATTAGAAAAAGTAATGTTTTACAGTGTGTAATTAAAAACTGGGCTCTGGGAGGGAAAGAACCCTCACTATAGGAAAGTTTCACTGTCCCTTAACTCTCTGAGTCTTGGTTTCTTTGTCTGTATAATGGGCATAGCAGAGCCCCTCATATAGTTAGTATGCAGATCCAACTACAAAATGTGTGGTAAGCACAGGGCAAATACTAAGCTTTCAATAAATATGAGCTGTCATTAGTTTTTAAGTTATAGAAATATAGGATATTGCATTTGATTAAAATTCAGAACCATTTAAAGGCTATAATATGATATTCTGAAATCAATGGAAGTCACCTAATCAGAGGGAATAACCTTTTGTAAAATACAAACTGAGGGGAGGGTTGGGGCGCAGTAATGAAACAGTAGCCTAGAATTCATGAGGATCTGGACTCAGTGACCAGCACTGTAAAAATAATGTATTTAAACACAAGGAAGGAAGGAAGGAAGGAAGGAAGGAAGGAAGGAAGGAAGGAAGGAAGGAAGGAAGGAAGGAAGGAAGGAGAAAAACAGGCATGGTGCTGTGGGCCTGTTAGAAGGCTGGGGCAGGAGGATTGCAAGTTTAATGCCAACCTAAGCTATATGACAAGACCCTGTCTCATTAAATCAAGCAGTCAATCCACAAACACTGATCACATATATAATCATCTGCATTTCCTTATCAAGGGTCAACATTATAGCTAATTGAAACTTGTGTGCCTGTCTTCAGATCCTGTGCCAGGTAAATGTGGAAAAAGTCGATGTTCCATATGTCACTGACTTCTTGGAGTCTACAGTTTCATACTCAACACCTGCCAGCACCCAGATGGAGAAGTATATATGGGAGGAAAAATAGGAATTCTAGAGTCAGAGCTAACTTCAAGTAGTGACAAATAAGTAATGCTGATCCTGTGATACACCCTCCTGCTAATTGCTTTGCTGGGTTTTATGAGACAGGTTCTCTCTGGAGCTAACAGTGGTCTAGAAGTTGTGGTTCTTCCATCTCTGATTCCCAAGTGCTAGAATTGCACGTGTTGCCTCCATGCCCACCCTTCCTTTCTATGAAACAAAGCTGTGTGTCCCCGGAAGAGCTGTTGAAGGGAGGAATGTGCACAAATGCACAGAAACACTCTTCTAAACACCACTAGCTTCCAGCACGAAAAGTTCTGCCTCAGTCCCTGATACTACAACATTCCAAAAGAGCCTTGGGAATAAAGCTTGGAAAAAGCATTACTTTTATTTTATTTGTCTTGCTAGATTTCAAAACCTGTGTTAGGATGGATTACTGTGAGGCAACATCATGTTATTATTTGTCCCTCAGAACAGTTCCTTGCAGGATACTTTATTGTCCTCATTTTTTAAAAGATTGGAAACAAAAGTCCAGGAAAGTGAGGCTGTGCTTATGCAGGAGTAGCTAGGAAAAGAAGAGATGGGACCTGATCCCTCACAAGGGACAAATGACCTTCACTTAAAGGGCTGGTGACCTTTCCAATATTGACTATCAGGCAAAAATCAAAGTATCCCCTTTTCTACTATGGTCATTTATAATATATATTTTAAACAATTCTTTCAGGGGCCATATCTTATTTTCAAAGTTTTTATTATCAACCAAGACTTCCAAATACCAGAAGATCTGTACCTTTAATAAAACAAAAATCATGGACGCTAGCTACTTCCATGAGATTGAACTTTCTCCACTAATAGCAGTTCATTTAATGAGTTCATTTAATGATGCAAAAGGCGCCAATAATTTCAAAAGCTTTTCTGGAGTGTTTGAGAGCTGAGCCACAAGTGTGGAAGAGTTGGAACTTACAGAGGGAGGAAACTAAGTGTACGCCTGAAGTCACACAGCTCACCAGGCTGAGTGAGGTGACACTGGAATCTCTCCACTGCTGACCCAGTGGCCCTGCTAGCTCAGGAGCCCAGGTTACAATATTCTATAATGATGTAAGGAAAAATCCTGAGTGCTCTGAAGACCCGAGGGATAGCTAAGAGGAAAGAGAACAGGGGCCTTATCTATGTTGAAAAATAAATGAGGATTTGTGTTTAATATCCCACCTAAAAGTCACAAAAATGCCAATAATCAAATGCAATTTAAATTGATGGTATGGTTGTGCATTAGGAAGACAGCACAAAACCTACCCTAGCTCCCTTATCATTCATTACAAATGTGCTCATGGGAAGAAGGAGGGAAGTGTCCAAGAAACATGAATCATGGCGATAGGGGTCTAATAAGCTCACTGGACCTTCATAGGATGGCTTCGATTTGAAATTTTTACAGTCTCAGAAGACAGAGTCTCTGCATCATGGTAACCAGCCAGTCCCATTCCCTCATGTATACACTTGTAGTTCATCAAGTCAGGCGCCACACTTAGTATCATGTGGTTGATTAGCAGAGCACATAAGACTTAGACCAAGTATTCAAGCCCCAAATCTTCCGTGCATAAAACTTTGATGCCAATGGTCCCTGCCTTTACTGATCATCAATGCCATGAAATCAGCAATCTTAAAGTCAATTACAGGATATCAACTCAATTTATTCAATACTTTTAGACAAAAATTTTATCATTCGATTTGGTTAGTTAGTGGAGTATGGTAATCCTCCCTGAGTTATAATTAGTTTTTTGCTAGATTAGAATTATTTTTAACATCTAATATGAAAAATGCTATTAGATTTTTTTCTTTTAATTTGACCTTGAGTTGAACCTGGTCCTTAAAGGGTAACTAACTATGTAACTGAGTAGTTCAAATTATCTTTACTAAAAAAAAAAAAAAAAAGAAAAAAGAAAAAAAAGAAAAAAATCCCAGTTGAGTTTGGGGGAGTGGGTATGGACATAACAGAATCAAAGATTTTCATGTGCATCCCTTGATCTTTAAAATAGTATTATATAACAACAGAAGGTCTCAATCACTTGCTCTACCTGCAAAGCAACATTTCAAAATCCATTCTTCCCAAAGGATTTTGCAGCCATCAGCAGCACTTCAAAGGAGGCAGATAGTAGATGAGCATAAATCACAAGCAACTCTCACTTTATGAAACGTTTTGAAAACAATACTCTTGAATATACCTGCCTCTCACAGCAATCCGTGCCCACACCTCAGAAGTAAGTGATGAGAGCACATGTGAGAAATGCTATTCATGTTTTGTCACTTGCATTCTGAACCACTGGTACCAGCAAACACAAATACCCTTCTGAGAAAGTTATATGAAAAATCCTGTACCATTTAAAAGAGCCTACTAGTTTAACACACTCAGCTGAGAAAACTTCCCAGAAGAATAAGAAATTGAAACAAGAGAAACAACATCCAGAATGCCAAGCCCTGAGCATATTAACAGCCACCAGGGGACTCAGAACCAGAATTTGGTAAGAGGATTTTAAGATTAATAGACAAAATGAAGTTAAATTTAAGACATATTTAAATTAATGTACATTTGTTCAGTACAGATGCAAAATAGCAAAACCAGTCAGGAAATATAACTCAAAGCCTTAAACAATTGTTCATAGATTTTTCTTTTACAAAGTAAAAACCTGAAAATAAATAATCATAATCATCACAAGTCTGCACATTGCTGACATCTGGGCCAGATTACATCAAACACCGTCTTCCTGTTCAACATAGCACAAGAGAATTTAAAAAAAAAAAATTAAAACCTGTCTCCAGAGCCATAAAGAATGAAAAACTACTGAATCAACAGCTTCTGGGTATGTGTGGGCACGTGTGTCTGCGTGAGCGCATGCATGTAGTGATGTTTTTTTATTTGTTTTGTTGTTTTTCACTTTCTTATTTCAGGCATTTTTCAACATATTCATGTGCCTTACTCTTCCCACTTTCACCATTCAGTAGCACTGCAACGCTCCAAAATCTTCACTCAGTGCATTAATGGAATAAGTCTTACATCTTTAAGTGCCAAAGGAATTGGCCACCAGTAAGAAACCATCTGAAAAACACCAGCAACTTTTGTTAAGGCTGTTTGTTGTTTTATAGTCAAATGCCATTCAGAGCGACTTGAACTGAACCTTTCTACTATCAAAGAGAGTAATTCACTGGGCTGCCTGGGATCTGGTTGGCAGACCATTCCATTATTTATCTGGGGACAACTTTCACCTTTGGCTAGAAAATACTAACACAGAGCTTGAAACTGACCAAAGTAAGAAAAGTAAATACTACTGCAAGACTTCCTGTGGACTCTGTGAGGCACTTAGTGAAATGATGGCGCCTACAAAGCTCCCCTATAGCATGCTCGTGTGTGCTTTTGTATGCACGCATGTTCTAATCAGCCAACTAAGCCTTTAGCCAGAACATAATATGCAGTCTTCACCAGGATCCAGAAGTGTTTTTAAGAACAAAGTGTTTTTAAGGACACAACCCAACTTTCCTCTGATGTTGACACTGCTTTTCTTCACTAGTTAGGAAAAGAACTCGGTCATGTTTTCAGAGCTAACCTCGGTTTCAAATAATTACCTTGTCAAAACTGAGCAAGCACGCTGGAAAAGGGTAAGAAAAGCAAGTAAAAAGGCCCCAGCTTTTGTCCTAATTGTCAGGATTCTGGGATTTCTTATTAAAAATAAATGTTAAAGCATTTATCTTGCCTAACTTACACAATTAACTTCTGAACAAAGAAAATTACTGGATATAAATAAAACTAAGGGAGAAAGAAGATTTGAAAGCACCTGGGAGGGACAAACTGAGAAAGAAATGTGGTCACTCATGGAAAAAAATCTCAGGCCAGCTTTGATAGGACCTGTAGCTGAAAGTTCTTTCAGGTTTTCGGTTCCACTCTTCTGAGATGACGAACTCACACTATCTTTTAATAAAAGGCTTGTACCTGCCTTTGATGTATGAAAGACACTCCCAGCTGTAGGCGTGCATAGGAAAAGATCTCAAACATTTGCTTCAGCTGCAGAGAGCTACTAATGAAAGTTTAGAAAATGAAGTAGCATCAGGAGGGAAATCTTTAGAAAGAGATGGCATGCCCTCACCCTGAAAAATCTTAGTGGAGAATGCTTCAATAATATAAAATCTAACAAATCTTCCCTCTTGTACAGACCAGAGTTCTTCACCCTCTTCCACCTAATCCAGAACACATTCTTAATCCCCTGTTTTGATAGAAAAAGGGCTTCAGAGAATTTGCTTTTCACACAAAACACCAAGGGTGAAACTCACATATCAAATGCAGAGGCCATAAAACCCAACAGAATCAATCAGCAGCTCCCAAAAGCGAGAATTTTACAGTAAATTCTTACAAAAACAAGAACTATGTTTGTGTAAGAACATGAGCACTCACAGTGAAATCTGGGCAAAGGGGACCTCAGCAAGGGTTCTGAGATGTGTCTGTAATAATCCCTGCCTGCTAATGCTCTCGGAGGCCATGCTCCTCTCATTGTCAGAGGAGAGAGGAAAGAAGAAAACCAGGCTTTCTTAACCACCTATCCATTTAATGATTTTACTGACAATCTAATTTACTCTCAGCACAATACAAAGAAAAAACAAAACAAGGATTCAACACCATCACCGAGCTGCTTCCCGTCCCTCTCAACTAGCCTACAAAATAACTGCTTTGCCTGAAGGCCAGGAGGAGTTGTGGAGGAAGCAGTTACATCAGACCTTACCTTATGATTTCTTTTGATGAAAGAACAGGAGAAAAGCACATAAAAATATTGAGTTTGTTACTAGAAAAAGCTATTGCTAACTCCTAAAGTAGGTTATTATATAACATTACATATATGTGAATGACTTTACAAAGTAGGTCTCAATATCTTTATTTTACAGATTTGAGAAAATGAGGATCAGACAGGAGGTGAGATGTAATAGATGGCTACTAAATCAGAACTTAGTTTTAATTGGCACATAATATTTATGAGTAGCAGTATGATAATTTGATATGTAAGTCAGAACTGAATCTAGTTTTGGCTAAAACTAAAAGATCTCTCTTTAGAATGTCAGGTAATTAAACACAATAGTGCCAGTTACTGTCTATGAAAAACATAATGCGTGTTTTAAGGTACAGAGGAAGAGAAACTGCACACACACAGCATGTATGCAGCATCTATCTGTGCATGTATATATGAGTCGGTAAATACTGACATGAAAATAAGTTATCTTAGCAAAATATCCCCATTTTGTAAGTACCTAATTTGGGGGCACGTACTTTTCCAGGTTTTCTCTATTGCAAGTAAGTTTTTGTGTCCTCCTAGAAAGTCCTATCATTTCTTCCTTACAAGTTTCCATATTCCTGGGCTGATGTGACATCCCTGTTTTCTCATAACACATGCCTGGCTGAAATCATGCCAAACCTCAGCAGCTTTTTGAAGTGATAAGTCTGTTGCAGAATTTGTTAAAAATTAATAATTTTAATACCATAATGCAAATAAATATTCTACTCCAACAACCAAACTTTTACACACTGATAAGGAAAAGAGATATCAACCATCTTTATACCCAGATACCTCAAGATGACAACAGATAGCTAAGACAGCCTCCTGGTCCACCATCAGCATCTCAACAATATTCAAATCAATTGCCAGATGAAGACATGCTCCCTCTTTCAGCCCAGTTTAACCATCACAAAGTTTCATGTAACAGATTTCAGACAATATAATCTTCTGAATCACAGAAAAGAACCAGAGGAGATATTTGTTTCTTGTCTCCTATGTATGTAAGGCTTATTCTTGTCCCTTTGACGGGAGAAACTGCTTAACTTATTTTGCTCCTTAGTTTCCTCAGTAAGGGAAGAAAATGGAGAAATATCTGGCTGCCCTTTTAGCTTGAGGGAAGCTCAACTTTGTCACACAGAGCTGCACAGTGAATGGGATGTGGGGATGACCCCAAAATGATTATCTCTTTTCAGTTCTCACTGCATGCTGGAGCAACCCAACACCAGAGGATTTGCTCCAGCATTTCTGAGGGAGAATGACAAGATGAGATCATCCATGAGAGAAGAAAAGGCTGGCTCCCACCCTCCCCCTTCTTTCTTGTCTTCAACAAGAAATTAATATCTCAAGATAACTCCGATGTGTCTGTCCCAGCCAGAGCACTTGAATGTTCAATTAGGGCCACAGCATTGCTTCTGGAGTGAAGGGCTATCACCCTGCCCTGGAGTTCAGTCTCCTCTGCACACACATAAACACAAGTGCACAGCGCCCCAATGCTGTTGTCCCCTCAGCCTTCCAGCACTGCCAGTTGGCAAACCCAAGCCAGGAAGTTGTCAATTCCAATTGCGTTTAGGCCATGTAGTCCTATTAAAGAAGGCTTGCTGGTTAAGGGGCATCTTCTGTTTCCAAAGCATGGGAAAAAAAAAAAAAAAAAAAAAAAAAAAAAGGCTGTGCTTAGATTGGAGCTGGCAACTTCCACTGACTAGAATTTTCAAGGGGCTGTGAATGAGTTTAACAAAGGAGGTCTGTGGCTAGTTTCTGGCTGAAGTCCATGTCAACAGTTTTTAAGGTCACAGGCCACACTAACTAACATTTATTCCCAGCAGACCCTGTTCTAAACACAAGCTGTACGTAGTACAAATTTGGAATTTTTCTGTAATCCCTTGAGATATTCCTGATCCTTCCACATGTTTCTGCTCAATTAAAAACAATTCTCACTTCTCACCACAAGAGAGGCCATACTTGTAATCTCAGACCATCCTTAGGGTGGATGAACAAAAACCTGGCAAATCAAAGGGTTTGAGTGGGGAAGGGAAGGAATTCAGCTGGATCACACTGAACAGTGCAGACAGCTCCCCAGGGGCTCAGTTTTTGAAAACATAAAGCGGGTTACTGACAGAGATCCTGAGGCCATAAAAAAGCAGTTTTGAGGCACGTATTGGGAACAGGCTCCTCGTCATTTTACACAAACAAGATGCAAACTTCTAAGAAAATTAAAAGGTCAGTCAGGTGGGTAGAGAATGACAATGAAAAGGGCAGACACTGAACACCGCCACTGTGACTGTGGAATGAGTTCACAATGCAGATGAACTTTGAACATTTCTGAAGTCAAATGCTTCTTGAGCTCAATATGAGACTTTACTGCAATTTGTGAGCAACACCCTCACCACTACCCCTGGCAAGAAGAAGCTTTGCAACAACAATACATTTCCTAATGATAGCAGCTTTAAGTCTTCTAAGACCACATGAGACTGAGCACCAAAGATGTACCATGTACTGTGTATGACATGTGTCTATAAATAAAAGTTACAATCCTCCACACCATCGTGGGAAATACAAAACTGAGGCTCAGGAAGTGATGTGACTTGCTCATGGTCTTAGAGCTAGCAAGGTGGAAAATGTAAAGCCAAGTGGAATCCCCAAGGTTAAATCTCTTCCACGGACTTCAGGGGGAACAGCACTATGTATCACTGTGCTGCTTCCCTGCCCTGGCATTCTGAACTTAGAATGGTGACATGCATCGAAAATGCAGTTTTTCTAAATTAAAAAAATTTGTAAACTATGGTAAAATGAGTGTTTAGATCGAGATGAACAGATGAAAACTTCCAGAACAGCTACTTTCTTAAAGACACCCAAAGAAAAAATTTTTCAAATGCTCAAGAAATTATCTAACTATGCCCACTGTTAATAATTATTTTTATTTTATGTGTGTGGGTGTTCTGTTTACATATACATAAGTGCACCATGTACATGCAGTGCATGCAGAGGCCCGAAGATGGCATGGGATCCCTTAAAACTGGAGTTACAGATAGTTGTAAGCTTCCATGTTTATGCTCAGAACCAAACCCAGGTTCTCTGCAAGAGCAACAAGTGCTCATAAACACTGAGCCATCTCTCCAACCCACTCATGGTTATACTTTAATGCTCAATGATCCAAGCCATTTTTCTTATAGATTGCTTTATAAAATAGAGATCACATCATATATAAAAATCTGTCTCTTGCTTCCTCTTTTTTATATAGCAATTACACCCTAGATGTTTTCCATGTCATCAAAGAATCATTTACAACAATTGTAATGGTTCATGGTATCTAATTGTAATGGTTAACTATCTAATTCTATAATGCTATGCTTATAAATTATAATTTAAATTCTATACACTATGCTATGTACCCTCACAAAAATGTTGATAAATTATGTATAATACAAATGACATAAAAACTATGACATACAGTCAGAGCACAATCCAAGCCTTTCTTGTAAATATATTTCTGAGTTTTCCTAGAACATATTCCCAAAAGTGGGAAGAAATTTAAAGGTTTTACCTGAATATTTATATAGGAACATTGCATCATTTTATATATTGACCAACAAAGTTAGGTGCCATCAAGTGTCCTTTTCAGGTTGCTGTTATCAGGCTCATGTGCACTTGATGGCACATAAGCCCATACACATCTCATCTATGATGTGACAAAAAGAATACAACTGCTTATCCTGTTAGTCACTATTGCATTAAGTGGTGCTGTGAGGAACCAAAGATTACCTTGCCAAGACACACACACACACACACATACCACACACACACACACACACCACACACACACACACACACACACACACACACACACACACACACACACACATACACGTGCGCGCGCACACACACGTCCACGGATGTCATACCACTGCTATCCTGGTTATTAGGAGAGATCTGGGGGTTAAACTCGGGTCTCGGGCTTGCACAGAAAGTGTTCTTACTTCCTGAACTGTCTCCATCACCCACCCTCCAATCACTTTTGAGATTTGTCCATGTTGTTGTAGTTTATTTTCTTTCCTATATAGTTTGGCCCACTGTCAGAGCCAGGCATCCAAGGTTTTTTCTTTTTTCTTTTTCTAACTTTAAAATGTTTTTCTGTTTTTTTTTTTTTTTTAAATCAAGTACTTTAGAACTAACCATTTTTTATATATTTTGGGCATATATATAGGAACAAATGGCGCGGGGTGAAGTCCTGTGTGGACTGGACACGTGGGAAGTGGCCACAAGCCTCTGCCCACAGTCCACCAGGCAGGTGGGGGCTATGTGAAGCTGTAAGGGCACCGCCCATGGGTGGGGGAGGGGGCAGTTCCCAGGAGACACACAGCAGCAGTGGGTTCTCTAGCCCTGGGCAATGCAGGCGCCACTGGGTGCCGCAGAAAAGCTAGAAGGAGCATAGCTGGGGTTCCCACGGGGACCAGGTTGGGCAGCTTGGGTGCCAGCTAGCTGCTTTGGCTTGAGTGAATGGCAGTCATCTGGAAACACTGAGGTGCCTTCGGCGAGAGATTAGTGCGGCTCCTTAATCGAAGGCCAGATCCCTCGCTTCCTACGGTGGATCAAGATGAATAGAGACAGTCCATAGTTCTAAGGCATTTATTTTCATTGTGGAGAGTGGTGTGGGTGAGACTGTAGCCCTTGACCTCCAGGAGGGGCGAGGTAGAAATAGTAACTGGGAAGGGGGTGGCTAAGTCTCTAGGTGTCTCATTAACATGGGATGGCTTGGGGCTGCACGGCCACACCTCTACCTGAGGAGGGGCTTGGGGTGGGTCAGGGATCTGACCACAGGTACTTCCCATTGGCTTGGTCTGAGAGTTTAAGGATACCTTATCTGCACGTGAGAGGGCTTGTGACAGTGGGGATTATAGCGACTTGACAGGAGCCAAGGGCCTCCTGGGAGTGATGGCAAAACGCTTTCTGGTCCCTTGCAGGGCAAGCCCCACTAGGTCACCTGTGGTTAGGCCTGTGCTCGACCAGGGGGCCAGGCTGCCTGTCACACTCCACCGCCATATATATATATATATATATATATATATATATATATATATATATATATATATATATATATATATATATAAAACAATAGGACAATTAACCTCACCCACTTAAAGGCTCCACCCACTTTGCTTCAAAGGCCTCTAAAACAGAATGGATTAGAAACCATAAATGATGTCTCCCTGGATTAATTCTGCAATAAATATTGCTTGATATTATAATAAGGGGTTAGGTATCACTATGTGGTAGTCCAACACTTAGGAACTACGTTAAAGGACAACACCCTTTGGCCTGAGATTGTTGATAGTTTCACGTCCTATGGAAAGAAAAACCTATTTAATTCCCACTGAGGACATTAATATAGGGTTTCGTTTTCTCTTCAATATTTTACATTTCCTTGAATTTTGACATAAGGTCTTAAGCTAACATGTTTTCTTTCCTAATATAGTATGCACCAGGGTACAATTAGAACGGTCGTATGCCACACTATTCTCCACACTGCAAGCACAACTCACTCTAATAAAGAGTAAACCCAGGAAAGTACATTAAGCTGGTTATTTCCTACTTTACTCATCTAAAACTTTCTATAGTTTTGTATTCATTCTTTTCAAAAGCTACAAACTGTTTCTCATTGTCAAGATCAGCTAATAGTTTACATGCTAACTTAAAAAAAAACATTGAGTAGGTTTTTCCCTATAAACAAAAATAATAAAATTATTCACCCAAATGACAAATACATTATCACTGTGCCTTTGAAAAGAATACATATCTCAGCCACACACACAAAAAAAAGTATTTTTAATCACTAGGAATTTCTTCCCTTTTAAAACAATAGCACAAGAATAAATAACATAGTCTAAAACACTCCCTAGAAAGATATATAATGAGATATAATGATCATATAATTTAGTAACTGAAGGGGCTCAGTACAAAACTATACCTGTATCATATATGCACAAGTCAAAGAATTAAACACCCCAGTCACTGAGTAGTAGGATGACTTATGTTTCTGAGTGTTTCTAAATTCCTTGAGTGAACACTTATAACCCCCATACTTTCAAAAATAACATCTTAGGACCATTGAGATGGCTCTCGATAAGGGCATCTGCTGCCAAGGTGACCACTTAAGTTCCATCTCTGAGACCCACACGGTGGAAGGAGAGAACGGACTCTGTTAAGTTGTGCTGTGATACGTGCATACGTCATGAATTCACATACACATTCTCTCTCTCTCTCTCTCTCTCTCTCTCTCTCTCTCTCTCACACACACACACACACACACACACAAACAAATTTAATAATTAATTTAAAAAAACAATCTCTTAAAAATAAGTGGCTCACAGCTGAATGTTAGAACTATGGAATTTTCAAACTTCAAAGAGTGTAGTGTACATTGGAAGAGAGATCTAACATTTTCATCCTCCAGGAGAGAGAGACACCAGAGTTCCTTATTGCTTCTCAAACTAATCACTAAGGGATCAAACAGGCAATCTAAATCCAGACCTGCTCTGCATCTGCAAGAATGCCTTGCCCTTAAGAGTGCAGTCTGGTCACAGAGGGTGATTTTACGTGTACAGCATGGATTAAGCCACTTCTACCTCTCATCCAGCCAAAAGCAAAGATAAAGCTGAGAGGAAATAAAGCTGCCCCTGAGGTTCAGTGGCTCCTTGTTGCCTTGTACACTTTGGCAGCACCAAAGAAACACAGTAAGAGCAAAGAAGTAGCAGTTTCTCATTTCTCTGCAGCTTGTTCCATCTCAGAAATGAACACTTTTGCTAGCAAAAGACTTGAAGTTCCAATTCCTCACCACTCTGCTTTGGTCACCTGAGAGAAGGCTGCGGCAGGATGAGGAGTTGGCCTAAGGCTGGCTGCCAGTGCCAGCTACTGCTGCTCCCACATCAGAAGGCACATCTGTCTTTCCCACCATACAGACTCCTGCTTCAATAGCAGGTCACTGGGAATGAAGGCTGCTTTTTATTTACTTTCCTTTCTTCTCTTCAAAGGTGATTTTCTTTTTAAACTGTACAGCTTGTTACTGCTGGTGAGTTGTGACTCCCTAGGGGATTATGTTCTAAGTGTGTAGTCATCTATATAGGGAAAATGCATACCATTCTCAACCACTTCATTGTCGTATTAATTAAAATAAGGAAATCGTATGTCCAACAAAGTGATGATCTGATCAGAACCCACTACTGTGAATTGTTTTAAAATCCTGAGGGCTAAAGAAGGACCCTGGTGTAGAAATAAGAGCAATTGCAGGCAATCCCAGGGACTGTACACTGATAAAAACTATGTCCCAGGCCTCAGAGCCAGTGAAATTATTAACCTGCCATGCCAACAGGGCCCCTTTCTCCTAAATGATCATCCAGAAAAGAACAACAGCATGGTGTGCATTTTACTTTTAAGAATGACAGAAGAAATCACCCAGCTGGAGAGAGAAACGGAAACACTAAAAGGCAGGAAAAAAAAGCCCTCTGTTGAACAGACTGAAATGTCCAGGTTTCTAAGATTTCCTCTAGGGCACTGGTCAGAAAAGCTGATGTCTCTCAGCTTTGATGCCAAACTACCCTAAAACGTCAGGCTATACATTTTGTATAGTAGGGTACCCTCAGGCGAGACAACCATAAATAGCTTAAAACAGAAGATTCCATCTGCTTCTGGATATTTCAGCAGCACCTGCTTTCAAGGTAAAAATCTGGGAACTGTCACCACAAGCTTCCCCCTTCCCCAGCCCCAAACACTTGTTTTAAACTGAAACATCTCTCATGGAACCCAAAAGAATGTCTGCCACTGCACCTGCCTGAGGAAATAGTCTCCCTTCACCTTTTTCCTTGACTATACCTGTTGTTTAAAGAACACTGGAACAAGCTGGGCCGTGGTGGCGCACACCTTTAATCCCAGCACTCAGGAGGCAAAGGCAGGTGGATTTCTGAGTTCGAGGCCAGCCCGGTCTACAGAGTGAGTTCCAGGACAGCCAGGGCTACACAGAGAAACCCTGTCTCGAAAAACAACAACAACAAAAAAAGAACACTGGAACAGCTAGAAGCCAAAGCTGAAAGCCAGTTTTCTTGTTGCATCTAGAGTTTCTCTCTGTGCAAACTGCCCTTTACAAGGTTTATGGTTAAAAAACAAAACCAAAAACTGAGCCCAGTACCAAAGAATGTGGAGGCCATGGCTGTTCCTGCCATTCGGTTAGTAGTAAGACTGTTGAAGGAAGAAGATTCCACCAAGCACTACCCAGGTTCATAAGTCCATGTGGCAACATGCACAGAGAGGACAATCTGACTCCAATGGGGACTCAGGAGCAGTAACGAGAAGTCCTGTGGAAATCAAGGTATTATTTCCAGAGTGACATGCAGCATCATATTCAGAATTACCTTGAACAAACAGCAACAGTTGAAATACCCACCTCAACCCTCAATCTGATTGTACTACATAGAGCTAAGTCTAAAATCTGGGATATAGAATAGGCTTCAAATCTTAGTTATATTCTACCAGCATTTCCACAGTCAGATTTTTCAATTATGAACTGATGAGCTTAGTTCTTTCATCTAGATACACTCCTTTTTCAGGGCCTTATATGCCACTTCTCACTGGTAAGAAGATTTTCTCCTATCTATACCCTGGGTTTAACCAAATCCCATTAGCAACACTTAGAAATGAGCACTGTCTAATTTGTGATCCAAAAGTACTCTACATAAACACACACACATTAAATAATGTATCTTACACATAATCCTCTCCCTTAGTTAGAAAGAAATGCAGAAGTGAAATGAGAGAAAAATTTGGAATCTCACAGTATATTATACTTAAAGGCATAATCACTTTAGGATTTGTAAAATGGTGAGAAGTACTTACTGCTTTCATTTTGTAATATGAAGTTCAGCTTATCAAAATACTGGGCAAATGTGAGGTTTTCAAATGGGAACTTGTAGACAGACCTCTGAGCAGTTTGACATACCAAGTGCTATGGATGGTTCCTGCCAGATACGAATACATTCTCAGATGCTTCCCTGAATAATGATCTAAACTAAAACTCTTTGAGATGATACCTTGATAAAAGGGGTTCTTTCTGGGGCTGAAGAAGGGCTCTGATTGAGAACACTTGCTGCTCTTGCAGAGGTATAGGAATTCGATTCTCAGCACCCACTGGCTGGCTCAAAACTACTTGCAATGCCAACTCCAGCAGACCTGACATCCCATTCTGGCCTCTGTGGTCACCTGCACATGTAATCACACACCACAACACACACACACACCCCTTTAAATTTTTAGAAAAGATTATTTCTTCCCAAAATGTATATGAAGTTCCGAGCAGTTTTATTTGGGTATAAGGACATTGCATTTTCTCAAAAAGCTTAAAAAAGATTTATAAGTATAGCTAAGAAACAACTGTCTGTAAGGTCCTTTTATGAAGGCTAATGAAATGGAATGCTTATATGACATCTCTCTCCTTAGCTCTAAACAACTGCATGACTTAAAACTCTCGCATTCTTTCTGAAGACCACAAAGCAGAACTTAGTTAGAAATAGCACATTTCATTACACTTCTAGCATTAATAAGGGATGTGGTACTTGGGAAATTTGGGGCCATGACTAATTGCAGTTCCAGGTCATTCTGTTTAATAACTTCAAAAGATTTCTGAGATCAATATGTGTAATGTAGCATACCCAAATGGCACAATCTAAAAACATTACAATAACTTTGGTGACCTCATAATGAAGGACAACTGACTGACTCATAACTGTTCTCAAAGTTGGCATTTGAAATTTAGTATTAACAGCGGGATGGTGCTGGTGCATGCCTAGCACTAGGCAAAAATCTCTGAGTTCGAGGGCAGTTAGCCTGGTCTACAGAATGAGTTCCAGGGCTACACAGAGACACCGTGTCCTGAAAACAAACCAAAACCAAACCAAAAACCTAAAACAAAACAAAAAACCAGAAATTTAGTATTAATTATCATCCATTCTTTTGTGGTAAGAACTAGTCAAACATGGCAGGATATAATGAATTTGATGGTACAGTGACTGGGCATTAATGAGACTTGTTCACACTCCAGGAAAATTATATTTCTTTCAAAGTCAACTGAATATTTCAAGTTTTTTTCTTGGTTTTGTTTTGTTTTGTTTTTAAATAAGCACAGGCTATATAATAAGATTCTATCTCAAAAACCAAACAACAGAAATCCTCATCCTTCCTGGGTACATTCTAATAAGGGAAACAAAAACTAAAAGTAAATCTAGTAAAGTGTATTTTCTAAAGGCTATCTACATTCAAAAATGAATCTCTGAAAGTCTCAAAGGAGCACTTACCTTCTTTAAAATGTAATTAGTATGAAATGACTTTAGTAATAGGAACCTCACTTATGCCAGCAAATATTTTACTTTTATTCTATTAATTAGACCCATCCTTTCATTTCAAGTCTTGACTACCCTCTAGTTTCTTTCTAGATGCACCTCCCTTTTCTAAATGGCAGATAAACAGTATCTCAGTCAAGTATTACACTATAGGTTAGAGATACAGAGTCGGTTAAGACATAGTCTTTACCTATAAAGAGTTGACTATACAACTAGAAAATGATAAAGAGAGATCAAGGATTATAAACAGACTGAGGTAGGTAAAGACTGAAAGGTGTGTTTAGAGGAAGTAACAATGACCTTTGCCCAGGGAAGAGTACTCTGAGAAGATAGAGAGATGTGTGAAAGCAAGGAGATACAATGGCTCATAGATAAGCAAGGTATAATAAGTAAGACTGGGAGAGCAGCCAGAGAGGAAGTGATCCTAAGAAACAAAATTTACCTACAGTAGAGGCTATGTCCACATAGCCACCATTAAGGGAGTGGCATCCCTCAGGAAAAGAGTGGAAGTTAAAAGTAAAAATGACTTATGCACATATTTGAGTCACAGCACTTGGCACACTGCAACCAGTGCCTGGGCATCAGGCTTACTCAAAGAAAATAGCAACAAGGATAAGAGCTAGCCACAAACTGTAGCCTCTGTCTCTAGGCAACCCTCTACGGTCTCCACTGGACATGGCACTAACAGCAGACCTTCCATTTTATATGCTATTCTCAATTTAGCAATGTTCTCAAACCAACATAGAACAGTGCTACATGTGTCCTTTATATAGACTTGCATGGTCATTTTTCCACTTTCACTAAATACCTAAAAACACCTTCCAAATTCATATAAGATCCTTTGTTTTTAGGGGCTAAAAAGAAGGCAAAATTGACAAAATGCCAGCTGCATGAACACAAGAACCTGAGTTTGTAGCCCCAGTAAGGCAGAAACCTTCTGTAATCTTAGCACTTGGGGGACAAAATTGGGTGGATCCTTGTCCAGCCAGTCTAGCAAGTCAATAAGCTCCAGATTTGATGAGAGACCCTATCTTAAAAAACAAAAACAAAACATACAGAAAAGCAATCCAGGAAAAGGCTCAAACTGACCTCTGGTCTACACAGGCATGTGTACACATATGTCTGAACCAACTGCATGTACACATACAAACAAGTACATATACTATGCATACAACACACACACACATTTTTAGTGATTTGTTTGTAAAATTTATTTTAAATTATGTGTATGTATCTCTTCACAGGTATAGGCACATGAGTACAGGTGCCCTCTGAGGCCATAAACATTAGATCTGCCTGAAGCTGGAGTTACAAATGCCTGGAAACCCCTGACATGGATGCAGGAAATGGAAGCTGAGTTTTATGCAAGAGCAGTAAACACTCTTAAACACTGAGCTCTCTTTCCATCCCATACCCTTTTGCACCCCCAAGACTTTTACTGGCTAGTAAGATGGCTCAGCAAGTTAAGGCACGTGCTGCTAAGCTTGACGGCCTAAGTTTGATTCCTAGAACCCACACAGTGAAATAAGAAAACTGAGTCCTATAAGATGCCATCTGACCTCTGTGTCCACATTGATATACATATAGGCATACATAAAATAAGTAAGTATAATAAAAATATTTTTAAAGGACCATTTTTACCCACAGCTGTGGTTTTTTTTTTTTTTTTTTTTTTTTTTTTTTTTTTTTTTGTACTAGCAAATCAATAGAAACAAGACACTAGACCTTGGGAACACTCTATGTATTATAGATTGCACACAACTTATGATTATCCATATCCCTAGCTAGTCTGGAAGTCCTTCAAAGCAGAAACAGATAATATAGTAAGTATTCAGTTAAAGGTTTGCAAATCAATGGACTATGTCACCAAATTTTTCTCAAACGTTCCAAGCAAGAAAACAAAACAATTGCTGCTGGTTTCACTCTAAATAACAACAGCACAAGAAGCTGGTCATTTAATGTATTAGTCTGGGTTCTCTAGAAGGAGAGAACTTATAGAATGAATGAATGAATGTGTGTGTGTGTGTGTGTGTGTGTGTATACAGGCTATGATCCAGCTAATCTAACAATGGCTGTCAACCAACAGAAGGTCCAAGTCCAGTATTTGTTCAGTTCATGAGGATGTGCCAGCTGGTCTTCAGTACTCCAAAGTATACCCAGACATTTGGGTTTTAGTTAATTCCAGTCGTAGTCAAGTTGACAACCAAGAATAGCCATCACAAGTCTACCTCTTGTCAACTTGACACAGAAATATATCTCCTTATGTCATGTTTAATTTCCAACCAAAACCAATACCCATATCATAATTACTCCTAACATGATATAACTATCTGACATATAACCATAAACTCATCATCTATTTAACAAGGTCGTAATTATGCCTAACATGATATAACTATCCCTTCTACAACCACAAATGCCTTATAAATTTAGAATAGGTGAAAATGACCCTTGAGGGACAATCTTTTGGTATCTCAAACTTAAATATAATAAACACTGATATTCTCTTATTAATTGATATTACATTATCTAATAAAAATTTTGAAAGAAAACACAAACTGTATTTCTTTCTGTACAAAAACATCTTAACAAAATACAACAAAAACACTTATGTCAATTGCAATCCTCTTTCTACAATTGATCACACGCCCTGAGCTGGTATTTATAACTACCTCCCTCTACTACCCATGCTGTATTTCTTCCACCCTCAGCAAGCGTCTTAGCAGGTCTTGGCTCTTTTCCTGGAGGAGTGACTGATAACTTCACTCCTGAAGGCCTGCGCTCATTGGCATCCTGTAGGCTGTTGTAGTTTCCCATTGACTTTAATCATAGAACATGGTAGCACCAAGAGAAGCTCTCTAGGATCTCCTACACTCCACACATGATCCTTCTTACCTCCATTATGGAGAAGGAATATAATTTCCCCCTTGGTTACCTGGACCAATCATACCTCCTAACAGTGTTGTTCCTTCCTTAGCATCTTGGCCTAAGGGTATAAGAAGCTGCTCTAAGTGGACAAGAGAAAGTCTGAGTCTGAATGTTTGAAGTATCTCTTGGTGAGAGCACTCCCTCCTCTAGAACCAAAACTTCTAGGCCAGCAGAACTTAAAGATCACAGCAATAGGAGGCAAATATTTCCTAGTGGGTATGATTGCCTTTCCCACCCCTAATTCCTGGACCCATGGATTATAGCTCTGAGAGAAACCATACCATATGCTAGATTGCTTCTGGAGAACCTTGCCCAAGCCCTTCAGGCTGCTGTCACCTAATTGGTGCTGTAATTGTGTCTTTAAAAGCTGATTCCATATTTCTATCAGGCCAGCTGCTTCAGGATGTTGGAGAACATAGTTAAGACCAGTGGATTCCATGATTGTGAGCCCATTGCTGCACTTCTCTGGCTGTGAAGTGAGTTCTTTGCTCAGAATCAAGACTGTTTGGAATACCTTGACAGTGGATAAGACATTCTGTAAGGCCACAGATGAGGTGGTTTTGGCAGACATGTTATGTTCAGGAAAGGCAAATCTATAACCAGAACAAGTACTACTCTAGTAAGGACAAAGTGATGTCCTTTCTAGGGAGGAAGTAGTCCAGTATAGTTAATCTGCCACCAGGTTGTTAGCTGTTCGCCCCAGGGAATGGTGCCATATCTGGGGTTCAGTGGTGGTCTCTGCTGTTGGGAGATCTGGCACTCAGCAGCAGCCTTGGTAAGTGGTAGTCCATGTTGTCAAGCTCATACATAACCTTCATCTCTGCCACCATGGCCATTTTATTCATGAATCCATTGGGCAATGACAGGAATGGATGGGCAAAGAGGCTGACTGTCCACAGAACGGACCATCCTATACTTGATTATTGAACCCTTCCTCAGCTGATGTTTTTGATAAACATTTACATGGGACACAAGTATCTTACCATCCTTTGCCCATTTGGAGATATCTATTGACACACCTCTTCCATAGATATATTTCTCACCAATTTTCCAATCAAGTTCTTTACAAGTCCATAACCATTCAGCCAATCCACTAGCTATATCCCAGGAATCAGTGAACAATTGCACCTCTGGCCATTTCTCCTTCCAAATAAAATTTATGACTATGTGTACTGCCTTAATTTCTGACACTCTGAAGATTTCCCTTCACCAGTATTTTTCAGGGCTGTCCCAGAAAGAGGTTATAATGATGCAGCTGTCCACTTCTGGGTGCTGCCTGCCTAAGGTACAGAACCATCAGTAAACCAGGCCCTAGTCTTCTATTTCTCAGTCAACTGATCATAGGTCACATCCCATGAGGCTACAGGTGCATACTTGGCAGCAGATACCATTTTAATGGGAGTAGAAACCATAGACATTTTGGGCAACATCTTTATGTAACTTGCTCATGCCTTCAGGACCTGCCCCAGCCCAATCACACCTGTAACACTTCCATTTGATTATGGAAGTGCTGTTATACAGGTCCTACTTTGTGACTTGGTGAGTCAAATAATACCCAGCTATGGTGGGCAGCTCAGGTCACATGGTAACTTGGTGGCCCATTGTCAAACATTCAGTTTCTGCTAAGGCCCAATAGCAGGCCAAGAGATGTTTCTCAAAGGGAGAATAGTCTGCAGATGATGGTAGAGCCTTGCTTCAAAATCCCAAAGGTCTCTTCTGTGATTCACCTAAGGCTCCAAACAGCATCTCTATCTGCCACTGATACCTCAAGTACCATCAGGTCTGCTGGATCATATAATCTAAGTGATAGAGCAGCCTGCACAGCAACCTGGATCTATTAAAGAGCCTTCTCTTGTTTCAGGCCCAACACAGATCTAGAAGCTTTCTGAGTCATTTGGTATACATGGGCTGAAGTAATACACGCAAGAGAGGAATTTGCTGTCTCCAGGAACCAAATAGGCCACTAAACATTGTGCTTTTTTCTTGGCGGCAGGAGGAAAAGGGGGAAATGACTTACCCTTAACCTTAGAAGGAATATCGCTACATGCCCCAGACCACTGAACTCCTAAAAACTTCACTGAGGTAAGAAGGCCCTTGAATTTTGTTTTGGTTTATTTCCTATCCACTGATGCACATATGCTACCTACAAATCTAAAGTGGTTGCTACCTCCTGTTCACTTGATCCAGTTGCACAAAGCCATTAATATAGTGTTACATTATGATACTTTGTGAAAGAGACAGAGGATCAAGATTTCTTCTAAGTTATGACACAGGGCTGGAGAGATATATCTTTAAGGAAAAACTGTAAAGGTATGTTAGCCTTGCCAACTGAAAGCACATTGCTTCTGGTGGTCCTTATGGACAGGTATTGAGAAAAGGCATTTTCTAGATCAATAGCTCCATACCATGTACCAGGAAATGAGTTAATCTGTTCTAGTAAGGATACCATATCTGGCATAGCATTGCAATCAGTCCTACTTGATTGAGTTTTTGCTAGTCAGCTTATCATTCTCCATGATCCATCTGTCCTCTGCATTGACCAGATAGGAGAGTCTAAGGGAAATGTGGTAGGAATCACCACCCCAGCATCTTTCAAGTCCTTGATGGTAGTACTAATTTCTGCAGTTTCCCTGAGGATGTGATACTGTTTTTGATTCACTATTTTCCCTGTCAGAGGCAACTCTAAAGGCTTCCATTTAGCCTTTCCAACCATAATAGCCCTCACTCCACAGGCCAGGAACCCAATGTTAGAATTTTGCCAACTTCTAGGTATATCTATCCCAATTAAACATTCTGACACTGGGGAAGTAACCAAAGAATGAGTTCAGGGATCCACTGGACATACTGTGAGTCAGACTGTAGCTCAAAATCCATTAAACATCTGATCTCCATAAGCTCCTACTTTAACTGGAGGGCTATAGTGTTTCTTGGGATTGCCCATTCTCAGTGTTAATTTAGAACCAGTATCCAATAGACCCTGGAAAGTTGTATTGTTTCCTTTCCCTAGTATACAACTGTATAAGGCTGTAGGACCCTCTAGGGAAGGACTGTAGAAAGGCTAACAGTAAAACTCTTAGATGTTTAATCAAGGTCCTTCCTCAGGGATTTTGGATCTGCAAACTAGCTCAAATCTGGAAATGGGTTCATTGGGCAAGATTTCCTTTTGTCATGATCCAATGGAACCTTTCTTTAATATGTGTGAGAATGTTTTCACTTATATAAATCAAACAAAAATGAAATACAATTCTTATCTATTTCATGCCTGGTAATATCATGACTGATTAGCTAGTACCAAATGTCCACAGAAGTCACGCCTCCATAAACTTCATTTTGTGTTTGCTGATCATTACAGATCAGGCTATGGACAGAGTTTTGTCTATGCTACCCATTGCAATAACTACAATGGCCTTGCTTGACACCGGCCCCTGCTACTTTGGGTACCAGTTAAACCCAGTGCATTTGATTCGTCTAGTTGAGCAACAGCATCTCCAACACTGAGGTCTGGCACAGGGAAAGGATGACAACAAAACTCTTCACTCTGCTTGTGCCCCTCTCATCATTTTGCTTCTTATAGGATTAATCAAGGGCATGTCTTTTGGGCCTTTCCATTGTGTAGGATTAGGTTTACACAGCATACCCTCTTCCATTACAATTTCCCTGAGCCTTAGAATCCCTTCATCAACACTAACCAAGGGACATCAGGCATCGCTAACTCCTTTTCAGTAGGCCATCTTTTGACAAATGCTTCAGCCAACCATTCAAACAGACTTTCAGTACTTTTTAAAAACTGTGTGAGCTTCCATATTAAACTTAAAGTCTCTCCTCGGTGGTTCCATATCAATAAACTCAGCCTAATCCAGTTTTATATTCCTTTCAGCATTATCCTATACCCTTAAAATCAAATTTCACACATATTCCCCAGACTTCTGCCTGAATAGCGAACTCATTTAGCTCTTCAGGAGTGTAGCACACCTCCTCTAGGAGCCTGCTTAGCCTAAGTCTGGTTATAGCTGTAGAGCAACTATAGGTGGCCCCTGAGGGATATAAGTATTGTCTTGCCAGGCATTTTCTTCTGAGAAAGTCACTGCTGGCTTAGCAGACAATGAAGGATTAATGCCCTCAGTCAAGGGTGTAAGCAACAGTATTTCAGGGGGTAGGGGTGGGAGTACATCTTCAGCTGTGGGTGGAGAGACTACTTACTCTGGTGAGAGAGATAAACCCTTGAGAATATGAGAGGGCAAATAGGGTCATTCCACATATCCCCAGCCTAAGCTATAGGACTCCATTCTTTACCAATTAATGCCCTTAACTGTCCACACTGTCCAAGGCTGGACACTATGGTTCAGCAAATCTTATAATAATTTTCCAAAACTTGAGCTCTGTGGGTGCTGGAGAGATTATCTTCCAGGGTACACTTAGAAACCTTTAGACTGTTTATGTGCATCTGGAACCAGTCAATTTTATCACTGAGTTGACTGTTGTTCTTCACTGTATTCTGAGAAGTTAGAAGTTGCTTAATTTTATCATGAAGCTCATTTTTTTTCCCCTTTATCTACTGATACAGAGATGGTAGGAGCAAATGACCAGCATCATCATTTTCCTTATTTTTCCACAAATTGTCTAAAGTTTTATATACAAAGTTACCAAATCTATTGCCTCTCACATTTGGTGAATCGGGATATTCTAATGTATTTGCCTCCTTAAGTTTATAAAACAGTTTACACCATGGGCTTTCAGTACTCTCTGGGCTCTCAGGAGAGGTTTCAGTAACTGGTGGCTCCAGTAACTGTAGGTGTTGGCAAATTGGAAAATCTGTTCCAGATACTTAAAAAATTCAACCTTACACTTCTGTTGCTCTTGAACCACTGCTGGTACCACAATCTGTATTAGTCAGGGTGAATACATAGAGAAAGGGGATTTAGTAGAATGACTTAAAGGAAGTGGTCCAGCTATGGCTGTCTACCAACAGAAGGTCCAAGAATCTAGTAGTTGTTCAGTCTACAAGGTTGTTATGTCTTAGCTGGTCTTCAGTATATTGCAGAATCCTGAAGAAGTAGGTGGCTTGATACCAGTAAAGAAATGGACTTGAGCAAGCAGGCAAAAATCGAGCTTCCTTTTGTGTCCTTTATCTAGGCTTCCAGCAGAAGGTGTGGTCCATATTTAAAGTGTGTCTTCCCACCTCAAATATCCAGAGTAGAAGTGGGACCCCACTTCAAATGATTTAATTAAGAAAAACTCTCTCACAGTTGTGTCCAGCCATTCAGGTTATAGTTAATTCCAGATGTAGTCAAGTTGACAACCAAAAATAGCCATCACACCTGGCTTCTCTCAAACACAAAATCCCTAGTGGACATATAAAATTGAACACCAGAATCAAAGACACATACACTTATTTATATACTTATTTGCTTATTTGGGGTGATGGTACTGGGGATCAAACACAGGGCCGATACATCTAGGCAAGCCCTTCACCACTAAGCCATACTTTTGGAATATTAAATTCACAGTTTTAAATAAATGGTTTTCCATTCCCAGAAATTTACAGGATGAGCATGATAATGGCAGAGTGCTTGGGACATGGACACACACACACACACACACACACACACACACACACACACGCCTCCAATTTGAGAAGAAAAAACATTATTTCCCAGATCTGAGGAATAAAATTTTCCTTTTGTTTGTTTTTGTTTTGTTTTGATACAAGGTTCCACTTTGTAGCCTTGGCTGTCCTAGAGCTCACTATGTATACCAGACAGGCTTCAAACTCACAGATCTACTTGCCTTTGCCAGGGATCAACTACAACCACCCCAGAATAATAATTTCTAACAAACTCAGGAACCAGGACTAAATGCTCACTCCTCCAAATGCACAATGTAAATATGCAGGATCTTGGCCATGGCTGAAATACAACAGCCAGAAATGGAAGAGAAAAATGTCCTCTAAATCAAAATATAAAATAAAAATAAATAAATAAAAAGAGTTACATCATATGTTAGCACACAGGTGATTCCACTGGCCTGCCCACTGGGACCTAGCTAGCAATTACTTATGTTATCAACTGCCACTGCCAGGTGCAACAGTTATGTGCTAGACCTAGACTTGCCCACCATTCAGAAGAGTGATATCTCTCTCTCTCTCTCTCTCTCTCTCTCTCTCTCTCTCTCTCTCTCTCTCTCTCATGTCCCTTCTATCTGTTCTCTGCAGATATTCCCCCCCACCTTCTCTCCCTGTCCTCTCTCTCTGCCATCATGGCTCTGCTTCCCTCTGTCTGCCTGTCTACACGTCCTCTTGTCTGTTTCTATCACTTTCCTAGGCCCTCACTGTTCTCCCTTTCCCCAATAAACCTCTTTCACATCAGGTCTGTTGCATGGCGTAATTACTCAGGGGCACACCTTGGCATGGGCCCGCCAAAGATACCCCCTAACCCCTCCATGCACTGTATTTCATAATGCCCAGTCAGAAGTAAATAACCACTACCATCCAAGTCTAGCTACTGGGTAGGTAGTGAGAAACACTGGCTACTCAAGAACAGCTATACACTGTCCTTGCCCCAAAGCAGCCAGCCCCACCCACCGTAAGGACTCTGGTGCGCAAACCAGAAATGCTAAGAAACTGACTTCACTAGCTAGGAAGAAAAACACTGAGATCTGTGTAGAGAAATGTAGAGCTGTGGTCCAGGCTGACAGGAGCAAAGAAACCTCATAAATTGGGCCCTTTCATTCTAGTTTGGTGTGTGGCTTTGGGGAGTGAGTTATGTTGTGAGGGTCCTTCACTCAGTGAGAAGATGAAAAAGTGCAGACTACTACAGCAGAGAAATGCTCCTTCTAGAATCCACAAAGAGCCTGGCCTTTTACCTCTGACTGGGCCCAAGCATGGGGCCAGGGTTTTGTCATGGACACCTCTCTGCTGCCCACACTGGCTGCTCTACAACAGAGAGAGAGAGAGAGAGAGAGAGAGAGAGAGAGGGGGGGGGAGAGAGAGAGAGAGAGAGAGAGAGAGAGAGAGGGAGAGAGAGGGAGAGAGAGGGAGAGAGAGGGAGGAGGCAGGCCCTGTAACACCTACTTAAGAGAGGCAGATGGAGACTAGAGGAGAGTGTGTGGGATGCCTTTACCTCCCCCTCAGGAGGCGCCCAGCAGGAGCCCACAGAGCCAGCAGCTCCAAAATCGCTTTCCACACATCCTCCCACCCCAGAATGCCTTACCCCTCTGGCAAGAGGAAACAGAGAATTAAGCAAGTGTGGCTCTGGTGTGCAAGGGGATTTCAGAAGGCCTGAAGATGTCTTCTCACACTTTTGCACTTTTCTGGAACTTCTACAGAGGTAGCCAGGTTGGGAAGTTATTCAGACACTGACCCAAAGAGGGCAAGTGTGCTACTCCAAGGAGCACACAATCAGCGTCTGCAGGCTGTCCTGAGCTAGACACATACTTTATTAATAATCTTACATACACAAAATGTCCACAGGGAAGCCTAACAGACTAATTTCTGACAGCTCCAGATAACAGCAGGAGGGACGGAAGCCCTGAGGGCTCTCCAGTTTCTGCATACTACTAAGGAGCAATGGGCCCTTCCCACCCAAGGGATGTGATGCAAATAAATAAATACAATTATCTGAAGGGCTTCAAGTGCAAGAGCAACACCACAAAGTCCTTCTCCCCAAGTACAGTGACTTATGGGGAACAGATAGGACACTAAAACAACAGCTGGAAAACTTAATTACAGAAGGACTATGCAAAAGCTGACAACTGTTTTCAAAGAACCAGCCAATGGCTGAGGCCCTTCTCCCTTACCTTAAGATACAGAAGCAGCTCTTGGCTCCTGAAGATAAGCGGCAGAACCCGAACCTCTGTTTGCTGTCAATGTCAGTGAGCACAAACGTGAAGTTCTGGCCAACTTGGCTAACTGTGAGGCTGTAGAGAAAACAGAACAAAGGGAGAGATGAATGTGTGCTAAGTTTCCAGATAAAGTATCTAATCACCACAAGTCATTGAACCTGTTACATTTCCTTTGTGGAACTTTGTAAATGAGCTAAAAATTTACCCACTTCAAGGGAGCAGACAAGAAAGTGGAGAGAAAGGAAAGGGAGGCAAGAAGCAAGGACAGAAGGTGGTGAAGGAGGAAAAGGAGAGAGGAAAGAAGGAGAAGAAGGAAGAAAATAAGGAGAGAAAGGAGCCTGCTCTAATGCCCTCCAAAAATCAAAATCACCAATACTGTCCAATGTGCCTGATTGAATTCAGGCCCCATGTACATGGGTGAATCGGCCATCAATGTTAAAAGAGGCACTCTATCCACCCCATTTACAGAGGAGGAGAGCTGGGACAAGTGCTGTTTTTTAAGCCTTGCTGTAACTCCAATGGCCACAGCACCAGCTCACTGCCACCAGAGGCCTTAAAGTGTCTACTGTGCACCAGCTCCAGTCAAATATTTAATGTATCATTTCATCTATTCTCATGATGAATTTGGAATTTCAGTAATGTACCCATTTTTTCAGAAAAGAACACCAAAGAGTAGCTATGGAGCTGAGTTAGGTTCAGTGAGTTATAGGAAGAGCCATCACAAACACTGGAGAGGAAAAGGGGCAAGGCTATGTCTCGTTCTCCTGAACCTTTGACACTTTCTAAACTTTGAGGAACATATTTATTCTCTTAGAGGGCAGGAGTACCAAAATGTTAAGCAAGCTGAAAAATTAAAGCAATGTTTCAAGCCATTAAAAAGCCAAAAATTCTTTTATCAGCATAAAATAAGCTAACTACACCTAAAAGCAATGTAAAGCAGAAAATATCTAGTAAATAATTTAAAAGAATACTAACAACCAGAACAATCTAAAACTCCTTTAAGTTATAAATGCTTCAAAATATACATTTTTTAAAAATCCGTTTACCAGTTATCCAGTATCTCACTTTTTAAAAAAATGACCAGGGGCTGTCATTTTGGGCAAAATCACAGACCAAACTGCAAGAAATGTTGAAAAATAGCATCACCAGGAGCCGGCTATTTGGACAAAATCACTACCAAACTGCTAGTAATGTTGAAAAATGGCATCACAAGTGGCTGGGCATTTGGGAAAAATCACAGACAAAGCATCAGGAAATGTTGAAAAATGGCATCACTAGGGGCCAAACTTTGGGCAAAATCATACAAATCTACTAGGATTGTTGAAAATGGCATTATCAAGGACCGGCCATTTGGGCAAAATCCCTGACAAAACTTTATTCCAAACTCTAATACATAAGTTTACACTAATATTTTAGAATTTGGCAGTAAATTGAACCATGGAATTCAGCAACTTGTACGGATCACACATATACTACATTTTACAAAGTATACTCAAGTTGATAAGACACTGACTTTGTTAAAATATTCAAACTGATGCCAAGGTACCAATTGTCAGTAGAAATGAAAAATCATTTCTTAACAGGCCTTTTCTAAAGACAGGACTATATTGTCTTTGGGTGAGCTATGAATTAAAATTTCAAATATACAGTAGACTTTCTTTCTAAAGCTTCCTTATACAAGTCACAAAAGAAAAGTAAAATTAAAGAGATTTTCAAGGCATCCCAGCACAAAGGTCAAGGGCCGTGCCTAGTTATATTTATAGAAACAATTCTATCCCTTGGAGAGTGCTTCAAGCACAGAAAAATGGCTCCGAAAGACAAGAAAGTATTCAACTCTCCTTACTTAACTAGAGAGGTGAACAAAACAAGGTGACAATTTCAAAGCCATGTGGTAATAAAGCAGGTGTAAGTAATGCTATCCCCCACCTTACAGCTAGGGGAAGGAACACATTTCCATAAAAGTTATAGAGCTGTCAGGGGGACACCAAATGCTACCTTCTTATGGCTGTTATGTTTTATCTATAAAGCTTGGAAACTGTGTTACTATGGTGATTTAATACTATGTTTTAAAGGGGGATTATATGATTAATTTTAACAAGGTTGAGAAGTGAAGATGTGTGAGAAACAAGATTCTAGCTCACATAATTAAAGTGATCCAGGAGGAAAGTGGGCCTCGGTGGGGGAGGGGGAAGCCTGTTTTTATTAAAATACTTAATGCAACAGGTTTAGAAAAGTCCAAGATACAAATAAAGTCACCTTTTTTGTGAACTGTTATTATGTGATCCTACCAAATGTGATTCATTATTTTGCTTTTGGGGTTTGATTTTATTCCTAGAATGTGCAAAATGAAAACTAGAAAAGAAGGCTATTGATAGACTGAAAAAACAAAACAAAAACAGATCTCTAGGAAAAGGACCCAGTATGAAAATGACTTGATCTGAAAATTGGCTGCCATTAATTTCCTACTCTTCACACTGCCATTAAAAAAAAACAATTTTAAAAAAGTATGCCCACTACACTCTAAGATCAAAGGAAGATTCATTGCTGGTCAGCTTGGTACAAAGCCCAGCCCAGTTACCTCTACCTGGGCCTTAATTTAGCAAGTTCCTTAAAACCAGCTTTCAGCAGCTCAGTTTCTTCACATGGAATAATCATGATGTTTTAGGAATCAGTGGGCTAATCATTTATTTTAAAAGGCCAGTCTTTAGTAGGAATAATTAATAAAAGGTAGGAGGCAAGCTGCTACTAACTTTCTGAAGATAAAATTCACAGGAAGGTCATGATTTACAGAGACTCCCTGACCAATCCAGCTTTTAAACTCCTGAGCAGTCCTCTGGGGGACCAAATGATTCAAGTTTGCATTAAAATGAATGATTCTTTTTGGGATGTTGCAATTTAGAAGGAGACACTTACTATTCTCAATTGAGTCACCTTTTTAATTCCTAGAAGAGTTGAAGTACAGGTCATCAAAAACACAAAAGCAGTAGACTCAATTTTTTTTCTCTGCCCTTGGACAACATCCAATAAACTAAGTCTGTCAGGGGCAGTCAAACAGAGGTTAACTTGAAGGGTTCTGAATCTCCAGGGAATGTATCACTCGCTCCACTAGTTGCGGTAGTCTACGGAAGTATTCGCTATTTTTCATAAAAAATGACTAGGGGGTCTGCTTCCTCAAAAGCTGCAGTTTGTTTCCTTTTAATATTACATCTGTAATATTTACAAAAATCAGAGATTTCACAATGATTAAAGCAAAAGGAACCATAGGGGCCATTGATCCAATTTTCTTGTTTTATGGGTGGGAAAACTGAGGCTTAGGGTTTTGTTTTGGCTTTCAAAGTAATTAGGACTAGGGCAAAAATCCAAGCCAACTTGTGGTTCAATGTCCTTTCCATCCTGCCATGCTGCTCTAAACACAAGGCTAACCCTCCCCTAGAAGTCTCACCTCAGGTTAAGGAACTAAATTATGACAAGAATGCAGAGTTGTCTTGGCAAATGGACTGTGCTCCTCATTAAGCTCCAGAAAGCACATTTGAGCACCCGCAGAAATAAGCCCAGCTAACCAGGCCCAGATCACCCTTAGGTCCTCCTCCCACACTTAGATGAATGTTCAAAACAAGGGAGCAGATCAAGAGCGAAGCCCAGACTGTAACCTTCATGCTACCCTACAAATGCTCATCAGCTGTTCAAGGTCCTTCTCACCCTATTTTGTTTAATATTGGAGTTGTAAGAACAGCACGAAGTATGTGGATACAAAAGCGTTCAGTAAGAAATGAGATTTTACATGTCAGACTCACTTTAAGCTTACCCATTTCACATACTGAACTGCAACTATACAGGGTGATATAATATGTGTTGGAAATATATGCTGAACAACAAAAACAGAAACCTTACAACTCACATGGCTGACTATCTAATTGGACAGCAGCTTCTCAGAGATATCAACATTGACTCAAAGGATGAGATGGAATGGCCACACCAGGCTCAAGAAGCTGGGTATTTCCAGCAAAGGAAAAGCTATGCAAAGATCTTTGGAGTTGAAAGGAACTGGGCACATGTAGGAAAGAAAAGCATATGAGGGGCACTCTAAAGCACAAGAGACGAATAGCAGCATCACATGAGTTGCTACATAAAGCGAGCACCAGGCCATGCAGAATAATTACCTCATACACAAGTCATATTAAGATATTACCTCTTTTGGGTGGATGTGGATGGGGTGGGTGTTTGGAGTAATAATCAAAAGCCACCCAATAGTTCTAATCAAAACAAAAGCATTCATCTCACACTTCTAAAACAATGTCAAGTACAGAGTTGAACATACTAGTTAGGAAAGCCACAGAAATGTTTGAGTTGAGACATATTGAGTACAGGTGATTCTGAACACTACGGAAATGATGAGGTCACCTTAGGAAAAGAACTCAGAGAGGCAGAAGAGTGTCCAGGACTCATTTATAGAAATACCAGTTGAGATAGATGGAAAAGGGACTGTGAAAGGAAAAAGAGACAACCACCGGGCAGAACAAACAGGAAGGAAGGTCACCTGTCCTGATGCATCAAGATGGGAAGGGAAAATGTCTATCTCTGTGAGTGATAAGAAGGCTTTGGGTAGCCTTGATAAGAACAGTTGTAACTCAAAGACAAAAGCAAGAGAGGCCAAAGGGGGCTGAGGAACAAGTTAGCAGTTATAGAGAACTCTTGTAAGCACTACAGAACCAGACAGTAATTGGGTGGGGAGAGTCAGAGGCCTGTACTGCTTTAGGATGGAGAAATATCAAAAGTTGATTTTAAGCCACTGAGAATACACAGGAGATGGAAGACAAAATAGTGAGAGCTGTGTTTTGCATAAGGAGCCCAGATCTTCTATGCACAAGCTGTGTGAGAACAGAGAAGTTACTGTACATCTCTGATCTCTTCTGTAAAATCAATCATCACGCTGCAAAGTGATTTTAAGGTTTATAAATCAAGAATAGAAAGTAACTAGCACATAGTACACAATGAAAACGACCAAGACTAGTACAATTATAGAATGTAAGACCCGAACTAAAACACTGTCACCCTTGCCCACTGTGGCTTACTAATAATCACCTGAATAACTGTCTACTGCCAAATTATCCTGTCCTTGAGCTTGTGGACTGCTGAGCAGCAGACGACATTTGTCAAACCCTATCTCCCATCCTGATGGTTCGTGAGCCACAAAGCTTTCCTACACATACACACCCTGCATTTGTCAGAACCTCAAGCTTCTTATCATCCCTGCTCAGAAAACCAAGTGTTGAGAATGGCACACTCCCAAGAATTCTGGACAGGAGCAATAAGTTTGTCAACTGCTAGAAAGAGTATAGCCCTTATCTACTCAAGAAAACCACCAGATATTTCTAAGAAAAGACAAAGATCTGCCCTAACCTTGTCTACCTAAGCCTGACAAATCAAATTACCAATAACCACAGAATTTAAACATATCAAAACTAGAGGAACTATAGAGAACTTCCTAGTCACAGGACAGAAGTCTTTGGCCTCCCTCCTGGACACGGCAAGTCAAGGAGAACATCCCAGAGGCACCTGCATCGCTCATTAGGCCACCCCACACCCTGTCACCAGGGCCAATTGCCATGCTACTCACTAATGCTGTGGAACTGACCATGAGCCACAGCTCAACCCACCATTTACACTAAAGGACCAAAGTCCAGCAGAACAAATATATGAAGCAGAAACAGAAATATAGGAAGATCTACACTAATGCACTAAGACTACAGTATACCTATGTGGGAGCCATTTCTTCAGTTACCTAAATTTTCTACTTTTCTACAGTAACTATTTATTATTATAAAAATAAATTACTTTATGCTGTGTTAGCTAATGGCAGCAATATGGTAAAGCAAAAAAAAAAAAAAAAAAAAAAAAAAAAAAAGGTAGAATTAGAGGTAGCAACAAATGAGGGGTTTGAAAAACAGTTCCCTCCACACACTAAAGGCAGAACCTTGAGCACAGCACGTATGTGAACCTAGCTGGGCCTTTGCTGTCCATATGCAGAACACCAAGCACGCACGGTAACAATGTAAATAGCCTATGTTTCAGCATACGAAAGGAACACTGTACAGTGCCCAGCAGATAGCAGATACCAGCTCAAGTGCCAAGTAATGTCTGAGCCCCTTTGCATTTGTGGCTGCAACCAAAACCACAAAATGGTGTCATTTCATTTTGTACACCTGTCATTGGTGGGTATAGAATAGAGGTGTGCCTCTCATGTTCTCTGAGAAAGTGCTTTCATCACTAACAGTGAGCCTTTCTTGAGACAATGCAAGAACTCAGGGGTTACTTTACTCCTTCTGCCACCAAGGGCATCAAGATAGTTGTGGGTAGAAAGAAGTCTGGGTGGGAATGAGTTCCTTCCCCAGCACTGTGACTGCAGTTATGATGATAGGTAAGACCTTTTTCTTTTGTGGATCTTGACCTCTCTCCTGTAAAATGGGATGTTCGAGTCAGACACTGCACTCTCAGACCCTGCAGGAACATTCTTAGAGTCTCCTGTGTCCAGTCTTTCACGGTACATGGCAGCCTCCCCAGCAGGCTCCATCTGCTCTGCCTGAACATCTCCAGGGTCACTCAGGGCTTTCTCCTCTGCTTTGCTCTGTGGTGCATATGGGGTGTTAGGCTCACTTTTCTCCATACCTACTTCTTACTGGCCTGGCCGACTCAACACAAGTCTCACCCACCACCACAAGTTCTCTCTGAGCATGGTACTCTTCTGTTACCACCCCATCCTTTCAAACAGTGTTTAAAATGCCTTTACAGAATGTCTTGACTTAAACTGGGAAAAAATAGAGGAAAGAGCTTCAAATCTGAGACTATTTCTATATTCTGCATCTACCTCAACACAATGGGACCTGTCCTGAATAAGCATTTGCTTATACTACAGATGATAATCTGGCCACTGCTGGAAGAGGAAGGGAAGAAGTAACCAGCCAGGGAAGCACTTGACTAGAATCAGTTAGACACTCAAAGTTAATGTTTCTTCCTTCCCCCCAACCCCTGATTTCTCTATTTTTGGTGACTCCTCTTTCTCTGTAAGGTGGTCTAGTGGGAGATGAAACTTAGGACAGGCTATAAGCCTAACAGGACCTTGGGTGAGTCATAATCCCTCTACACTCAGACAATTTCAAATGAAGAACGAGTTCTTGCTCTTCTTTCTTATAGCCAGAAGATAAAAGGAGATAATACATGAGAAAGGCTCTCTTCTGCAGAGGTACTAGCATTATTATTTTTGATAAGTCCTAGTTCCAGAAAGAATAACCTTAAAACCGCACAAGAGATGGCAAGACATCAGTGCTGACAGGAGATTTGATGATGACTGTACAAGTCCCACTCTTGGTACAGAATAGAGTGTCAGAAGGTTGTATGGCTGTTCCCTAAGGTAGAAAGACACAGAAGCAGAGGTCAGGACGTGCCATTACCTGGGCACTGCTCATCTCATTACCTGTGTTGGTCTATTTGCTAAGTCAATCAGTTCCATAGACCTGAGCACACTTGTGGGCCTCAGAATTTGGGTTCATTTATTTGACACTGCTAACAACTAATTTTTTAAAAATCCTGACATTAAATCCTCTGTATTTCTCATAAATGAGCCTAATTGTGATAACCTCTTCTATATTGAAGTATGTCTACCTAAAAGGTACAAAAGAAGAGAAAATACAGTCTCCCAAATAAAGTGGGATCTTCTTTATTTTGCTTGTTTGGGTCATCTGTAGAAGTTAATTTAAGGAATATAATACAATGTGAAGACAAACTATTGTATCCTGAATATCAAAATATATCCCTAAATAATGTTGCAAAAGAAAAATTAACGAGCACCACTGGTATGAGTGATTTGCACAGATATGTTTTACAAGAAAAATAGTTTTCCAATAACAGTAAAGAAACCTCCAATGTTACAGGTGACAAAAAAGAGGCAGAGAGAGAGAGACAGGGGAAGGATGTTTCAGAATTATCCCTGAAGAGGTGCTACTTTTATTCTATTTCAGAACAAAGTCATCCAGATGATCAGGCATCATAAATGAGAGGTACACGTGTGTGTACATACTGCATTATGGTGGGAAGTGTCATCTAATATTAGTTTACGAAGTTAATTAGTTACAAAGTCAATTAAAGAACACTTATCCAAGAAGAGCACCATTCTAACAAGCAGTCTTATCAAAATATCTTATTTATTTTGTTAAATGTCTAGCTATATTTAGATTTATTAATTTGTATAACTGTGGCTTTTCATAATTTGTAGTACAGTTCTTAGGTGGCTAGAAATTTTATACATTGCTGATTCATATACATAAATACAAAATTTGTATTGAACATCTCTCAACAATACCCTACACTTCTTGCTTTTTTTTTTTTTTATAGACGCAATAGGATACAGAGGAAAGAAGAGACTCTCATTACAAAGGCAGACCCTCTTAAAGTCAAGGCTACTCTGTTCTGAGCAGAGACCTGCTACTAAAACATCCTGCTGCCAGGTTTTAAAAGCTCAGAGTCTGAAAGCTCTACAATGGCTGATTGGCTTAAAAACAACACGTGAGAAGCAGGGAGCACACTGATGCTGAGTGGCTGGCAGCACTCCAGAGCTGCTGTTAGGACTCAAACTCCTTTGGGTACTAAGTCTCATCCCACACCACTCTTAGGCTTCATTTATGCTAAATAAACCAGGATACTGGTATTACAAGGTATAGAAGTAAACTCAGTAGCACGCTATCCACATGCTGTCTAAACCACTCAAATCCTTTAGATCATGCCTTATTTGTAGAAGCTAAACATACACAATAGAATCTTCCTAAAGAAGGTTTACACTTTATACAGCTTTCTTGGGATATGTTATGAAATTTATTAGTCATAATTTGTGTATTTTCTACAAGCTCAATAACTCTAAAAGTGGGATTAAGGAAAAAAAGATACATAATGCACATACAGTCTCAGTTCAATTTCCCAAGAAAACCAAAAAGAGACAAAAAGCAAGTAGACGAATGATCACAAAAATAATGCTTCACTAAAATGGAGACCATAGCAAACAGTTCTTGAAAATAAAATAATGATCACCGCCTTGCCATTTTGTTAACATTAAAAGGTTACAATTAAAGAAAGTTAAATGAAGTTTTTGAAAAACTGTTGCTATCATGCAGTGGATTATTTACAAACAAAACAAGCTTCATAGCATTTCAGTTATCCCCGAGTCTTATAGTTACCCCTTTCCCGATAAATCACTTCTTGTGCTATGAATACTAAGTACTGTTTAGGAGCTTGTGTATGTTTTAGTATTCATGCCTATAGAAAATGCCAAATTCCCCAGAGACACTATCTTCAGTCACTTAAACCAAATGTAAAACACTATCTAGCAACAAATCTTTTAAGCAGTAAAATGCTTCTAAACAAGATAGGTCCACATCTACTTAAATTTAGAGTTGAAACCAAGGGTTAACAAACCATAAAGCCATAGTCATATATTATTTGTTTAAGCCAAATATATTAATATTTAAATGCAAATTCAACAGTATTGAATTAAATACCAACCATTCTTAATCATGGTATAAGTCTGATAACCAAAATCAAAAATTTAGTGCCACACAAAATACATCTCACAAACTGTGCAACATATAGCTCTAAGCTTTAAACTTTTTGATAGTGTCAATAAAATTCCCAGGAAAGGAGAATACTGCAACTCTCATTGGAGCAGAGGTGCGTTAAATCATGGTTAAACAGACAGAATGTTAAGAATGGCATGGCTTTTATTTTCTATAGCAGGTTTATTACTACTCCTTTTTTTTTTTTTTACTGATAAAGTTTGAAAAATCTGACACTACCTGTCCACATAGAAGGGAAAACAAAACTTGGTCAAAGTCTGTAGAACTTCCTGTGGAAAGAAAGAGAGATAATTTAAACATCTATTGGGACCAATAAATCTAACATTAATCACAGAACACCATCTAGCAACTTTACCATAAAGAAAGAGGAGACAGATGAAGAAATATATGCTTTATCAATTACACGGGAGGAGTACGAGGCAGTCAATCATGAGAAATAATAAACATGATCAAACTTCATTAAAAATGAAAAATTAATCAAGAATCACACATGGGCAAGCAGCAGGAGCCATGCAGGCAAGCTCCAAGGGGAGGGAGGTGCTTGGGCTGCCGCGTGTTAACCCCCTCCAGGGACCATCTCCAGCCTGACCATATGGATCAGAGTGAATAACACTGAGCCACATGGGTTTGGCCTGGCAGGGCTGCTGCTGCTGGCACTGTTTTTGCTGCTACCTAGGAACAGAGGGGGCCAGGATTAGACAAGGCTTCCCAGCATCAACAGGCCAAATTATAGCAGAGTAGAAAGCCGACTTGAAGATAATTGTTCCTGGGAATTCTTAACTTCAGTTTTAGAGTTTAAACTTCATTTGGTTGCTTTATCAAGAAGTTGTCATACACTAATTTTGGAATCAAACTATGACCACTGTTTTTAGTTAAACATCATTATCGTAATTATACATACTTACCTGTTTGAAACGTATGAAAATGTTTTTACAAATGCTGAGACACATCAAGGCAAACACACTATTCAGGAGAAGGGCACAAGAAGTAGCAGCATCTCAAAAACTTATTTATAAAAGACAGTATTCTTACATTAAGATGAGAACATTGGGACATGCAATACAATATGGGTGGGGAACTTTGCTAATAAACACATTTTATATACACATACACAAGCACAGCTAACCATATATACAAGTAATTAACTATTACTCCCTTCATAGAATTTTCTATAGCTTGACTTAATTTGACCACAGGCTTGAACAGCCTACATTTGGTGTTTGACATAAGGTCACTGACCAATGTTATACATTTTTAAAAAGTATTCCTTTCATGAATTTGATTTTGTTTTTAACTTTTGAAATCCCAACCTCAAGAGAAAATGAAGAACACTTTTTTTGGGGGGGAGGGGGGGAACTGGTTCAAAGTAAAACAATCCTGCCTGTTGCAAATACTAATCCAAGTGATAAATTAAAAGATCAGTTTACAAATGTAGCACTTTTCTAACCAATAATAATGAATTATCAATGCTAACTGAATTGATGCTTCTCGCTTCATTTATTTTTAAAACCAGTTATATCATTCAAGAAATAAACCACATCAATCTAATAACCCACTCAGTGAAGCAGAAATCACATTGACTTGCTCTGCCAGTGTGTGTTCTGCCAACACAATTCAACTGTGCATATTCTAGTTTTAATATCATCTTGGATTGGGTCTACATACAACACAGCACTGTTAAGGCATGCCATAAAACAGTAATGACTGAAAAAGTAGCTAAGAATATAAGCATATTTTGAGAGGAATTACCTATCAACTGGACATTTTTTGTGGCATTTAGCAGTCTATCTATTGTGGTTTTAAACCAGTAGTGTGTAGCTAAAATAGAGCATTATATAGGGATCAGCTTCTCTGTACATATTGTTATCAGTCAGATGCTGGAAAAGAGACTGTATAAAACACTAATTTTAATGGAATTATAAAAATATATTATCCATATATAAAAATCCCATGACATCATAACACCGAAAAGCATATCTCAACTTAGTACACATTCTTTAAAAATACCATGTGCTCATTCTTTGCCACCATCAGCAGCTACAAAGACAACCATCTTTTACTCCTCAAAAGTTTCAGGTACAGAAAGCACTTCTCTACTCTATGCTGGAGTTGCGCTGACAAAAGGCCTCAAAAGATTTTTGAAAGAAAGGACCCCCATGGCTACAAGAAAGCATTGTGCTCTACAGCAGAGTCAAAGGAATCGAGTATGCCCAACTTATTACTCACTACAATATAGAAACTACTTACCAGTTTCTTATGTCAAAAGTAATGACCAACCATGAACTTGACTGTCAAATAATATTAGAACAAATATGGAAATGACCAGTATAGGCTGGGAATAACCCACCTCCCACAAACTCTCCTTTCTATACAACAAAGTAGTAGGGTAGGAGAGATGAGGGAAGGGGTATGTAGGAAAATGCAGGCTCGTGTTTGCATATTACCGTATGTCTCTTCATGTTTGTGATGCCACAAGAGCTTGATATTTCAATTTAAGTCAAACAAGATGGTAGTGTGCTGTCAGAGGGGAAAAAATGAGCATCTATCTGGTAATAGGCATAATCACATGATTTCAATCAAAACTAAAATATCTACTTCTGAGTTTGGGGAGAGAAAGACAAGAGAGGGAAACAACCAATGTTCTTTGTAAATAAAAGCTGCCAAAATAAACCAATTTTCTGCATACTGATGCTTGCATTATATATAAATATTCAGTTACCTTATCCTCTTTGTCCAAAGAAAAACACAATTACTCAGATAAGGAAAGATCACTCTCTAAGGGAGGGGGAATAAAACCCTGATTTGAATATTTTTTGAGCCTTCTAGTTATTGCAGAGTATCCCAGAATCTTTCAACACTAATTTGACTGGGGAAACAATCATCGGCCAGTTACCAACCCCTCCTTCTCTCCACAACTGTGTCTGGCCAGGGAACTTGGTTTGTAGATGTCAATTCCGCTGTTCTTCTCTCCCACACAAGCCCTTTCAGCCAGCCAGCCTCAGCTAAGCCTCCACTCCTGTAACATAAAGGGGATCTCGGAAATGCAGGGCAGCTGATGAAATGTAAACGACCTCATTGCAAAGGCGGGGTGTGGAGGGATTGTGTGCCAGTTCTCCAGATCAATTCCCAAGTTTATATTTTCACAAATCTTTTTATATACAGTTTGATTTTTTAACATTTTAATGAGCAAAAATAAATAAATAAATAAATAAATAAATAAATAAATAAATAAATAAATAAATAAATAAATAAATAAAAGTGAATCTATAGTAGCCAGTCACCACAGTTAAAGTGCAGGGCATGAACTAGATCCCAGGAGGGAACCAGTATACCATGTCACCACTGGCTTTGGACATTCACCACCTGGTTCCATGTCCCCAGGTTCCAACTCTTTTCATAATCAAAACACTGCTGACATTATAAACCCCAGATGGGTTTTCTAAAATCCCTTCCAATCAATATATCCAACACATAACTTATTGGAGACAACACTGAGCTCATTGATTAAGGTGAGTTCGGTAGCAAAGTTTTCAAAATAAATGAGACAAGAAAATAGCAGTCAACCTCTTTGTGTCACCAGACAATTTATGAAATAGGCAATTTCCAAAATGCTTTTCTTTCTAACGAAATATGATTTTTCATGTGGGAAGAAACAGGAGTGAGGAGGGGAGCAGTCACACAACCCTTTCAGTTATGCATATATTAAACAGCCAGCTGTATGGGAGCAGGAGAGCAACATCCACAAAGCTCTGTCCACCAGGAGACCAAGCCAACACAGCCAAGGCAGAATGAAACAACGGAAATCAAAAAAGAACTCAGGGCTAATCTTGGCCTACTTTGGGTTCACCTTACCTAATGGAAAGTCTCACCTCAGGTCAGAAAGCCCACCAAGGGAATTTTCCTCACTGTGGAGAAAGAGGGGTATGTCCCAACACTGAGACATTCTCTTAAGAACTAAGTCAAGTTTTAAATTTATAATATCTATTATAGAGTCTTATGTGGGAGTAAAGCTTTGAAGACTAAATTCAATGAAGTTATCTGAGACTGTTAAGCATGAGAAGGTTTGACCGTGTCTTTCTAAAAAATGTGGACTTTGAAGGGATGTAGGCAATCCTGTAACAGACATCCTTTCCTAAGCCAAATACTTTGTTTTCATCTTCAATAAAACATATAAACAAAAATAACTCCTATTTGGCAGATGAAAACAGCAGTCAGACATAGACACACATACCCCACAAGAAGTGCCCTCTGAAGGACAAATGTGCCAGCTGACCTTACAGTGTCTCCTGGAAGTAAGGTACTCTGAAATGAGGCACAGCCGCCATAATTAGAGGAGGGAGGGGGGGAAGATGTGCAAGAAAACATCTAAGAAGTACTGGGAATAAATGAATGTACTTTAAAATATGTAAAACTACAATTAGCCTTTCAGTGCATTCTAAAAGCTTACAGAGCAGCTGATAATTTACCTTGGGGGGAGTGGGGGATAAAAAGGAGGGCAGCCAGTGGGAGAAAATTTCCTCAGTTTTTGTATTTAATTTATTTGTTAATTTCAAAATCATAGGTATGTGAGAAAAAGAGAAGTTCAAATTCCTACCATACTGTGTTCAGATTGTTTTTCAGAAGTGTGAGGGAAAGCCGACCCTCCCAACTCCTCCAAGTGAGAGCAGCGTCACTGGTGGGACAGGAAGCCCTTGACTGATCTTAAAACCCAAGCTGAAAGTTACAGAGCACACACAATCCAAACATACAAAAAGCTAACAGAATTTGTACTTTAGACCATTTCAAGTTAAAGCCTGGGACTCCAAGGGAAAGCTAACAAAGGTTTTTAATGTTTATGATTAAGAACAGTAAAGCAGAAGCTCCTGGAAGCTTAATTAGCATCAAGTTCAAGGATGTTAATCTGAAGTTTCCTAACTGTAAAATCAGTAAATAAAATTTTATTTTTTCAATATAAGCATCAAATTAAATTCAAGATCCATATCATGGTTAAAATCTCTTATTTTTCCTCTCCCAGTGAGAAAAGAGGCTTTGAATAAAGGGTTTTGCAGAATGGCCTTTCAACACTGAACATAAAAGCCAGATCAGTTTTTTAACAATATTGCTCAAATGCACTATGCTAATTTTCTCTTTTAGGAATATTCAATATTTGCTCCCAGTTTACTTTTTATAAATTTTAATTTTTAGTAATGCATATAATTTTGAATTATACCTAACATTTAGAATCAATGTGGTAATGCAAAGATAATATTAGAACCAAGTAAATTCATCATAATCTATAAGTGTATCATACAATTTCTTTCATATAATCTTTTTTAAAAACTCATGCTGGGACCAAACCCAGGGCTTGGGCATTTAAAGAGAATAACCTTCCCAATATTCTCAACATTATATTAACTTTTTATATACCTTATCAAAGACGTTTAAAGATCCACATTTGCACAGCAATGTATGACCTCAAGTCCAAATTAAAATTCCAGTTTTATTTTTTTTAACAAATTTAGTTTATAATCTTGTGTTCTTTCCTTTCATCCAAATAATTCCCTACAGACAAGTTATTCTGTGGTCACAATATTAAAAAGCATCCTCTATTCCAAAAGCTCATCTAATGAACTATAAACTCCACAGCAAAGAGTTAAAAACTGGAGAGGCCTGTATCAAATGCCAATACAATTTTTAAGGTTGGTGTCAAATAGTTCCAAAGTGAACAAATGATTTGGTTACCATTTCAAACAATTAACATATTGTGACATCAGTCTACAGAAGTAGACTTCACTTTACCCCTCTAAATTGTTTTAGCTTGATAGTTTCCTTAATCATTTATATTCCTGTTATCTGAGCATGTGTGTTACCAACAATTCTAAAAGAAAAAGGGAAAGGCTTCAAGTCAGCAAATACCAAAGGAACAGGGTCGCTGCAGTAAAACTGCAAACACAATTTCCCTCAAGAAGTCATTTGCCCTCAGGAAAATACTATTAAGAGAAAGGAAAGAAAGAAAGGAAGGAAGGAAGGAAGGAAGGAAGGAAGGAAGGAAGGAAGGAAGGAAGGAAGGAAGGAAGGAAGGAAGGAAGGAAGAAAGAAAAGAAGAAAAGAAGAAAAGGAAAAAAGAGCACTGATAAAAATACTATTTTGTAAGCATATTAAAAGCTGTCAGCTTTTAAATATTTTAAATGCACACAAAAATGTGCACAGATGGGCATGTTTTCTGCTCACATTAGTCTAGAAAAAAAAATCTTTCATTATCAAGCTCAAAGTCCTTGAATTTTTTAAACTTAATTGTGCCTCTATTTCTTAGACTTCACACCCCAAGGCCAAAGCTTTCCTGCCACCAGTCCTTCAAATCTGACTTGGACATTACACGGGAGGAGGCTCCAAGCCTCCCTGAGGTCTCACTCCTTTTACAACACACGAAAAAGCAGTCGATAATGGGCCCATGCTGAATTCACTGCTCCCCACGTCTCCTCTTGGGACACAAGCCTAGCAGATGTGATAAAAACTGTGTCAGAGAAGTGGCTCTAGTTTGTGCCTTAATGACAACTTAAACCTCTAAACCAATACAACCCAAAGATGAACAGAGCTGCCTGTTACCTCTCTCTGCTGCCAATCTTCCAATACCTTGGAACTAAATTAGCGCCTCTCCCCACAACTTCCCCTGCCACCCCTCAAAATCTATTCTAATTTTAAAAGATAAATGAGTTCAGAAAACACACTGGTGGTACAAGTGTCTGGGTGCTGTGTGTGTGGATGTCCTATAATTAAGCGCTGACACATATTTCATAGAGTTTGTATTTTCTGAAAGGTATGATTGAGCATTCAGATGTCATAAAAGACTGCCTACTAAACTCCCTCTGATCACCACCCCAGTACCCATATTCACATACACCACTAGGAGATTTACAGGCTCCAAAAAATGCTTAAAGGTCTAAAGATTATTTTTAAACATGTTCAAACATAGGAGAGGTAATATTCTGAGTTAATGAAACATTCTAATTATTAAAATTTATACAGGACAATTTCTTAAACCATGGGCAGTTATACTTTTCTTTTAACTCATAGGAACTCTTTGTCTTATCTAATGATATGGTACCATAAAAATCTATTTAGATGTGTACCTCTGATAACATTTTCTAAATTCTATAATTCAGCCTTCAGATGATGGGTCTTTTTACCCAGTATCTTGAAAGCCTATTCAGCCACAATTGCATACCCACTTAATCAGCAATCATTGTTCTGGGATGTGGGACTTTGTTGTCAAGACAAGCACCAAAACCTTTAAAAAAAAATTTTTTTTTTTCAGAACTGGCATAAGAAAAAAGTGATCTTTGTCAGACAAGGGCAAATTTATGCAAATCTTTTATAAACATTCACAAACATTTATTTAGCTTTTGAAATGTTGGCCTCATTTGAGAGCATGAAAATGAGGGGAAGTAGGAAAACGCAAAGGACAGCTTAGAAGCTGGCACACTACATAAATATTCAGAAGGAAGATTATAGGATTCATGTTAGGCTGTCTTAGGCTTCTCCAAAGTCCACATAGAATAGCAAAGAACAAAACTAACGAGAAGTGCAGCAGATGTTAGACAATGCATCGGCCTCTTTTCCTCTCTCACTTGGCTATACTTGGACGCTTTTATATTTCCTTTCAATATGGTTAGGTCATTCAAGGATTCTCCTATAGACTCTGTATTGTGGCTACAGATCTATAAGCTGGGGGTCTGTCAGCTTTCCAAAAGTTTCCAATGAAAAGGCATTATGCAAATTCTACCTCTCTTACCCTCTTTCAGGGGGGAAAAAAGCCTCCAGTATGCAGTCATCAGAGTATTGGAAGCCCCAGCCTTCATTTCTGTATGGCTGTGTTTGCCTCAGGGCCACGCTGCTTGTTTTGACAGTGGATCCCCCTAGATAGTTAGGATTAGTCGAGCTTGTTTGGATAAACTTGAAATCAAGGCCTTCTCTAGGTAGACAGCTAGATGTAGCTACTGAGTTTCCAGCTGCCTCCTCCTTTCATCCCCAAACAACTGCAGATTCACAGTAGCTATCACAGCCACAGGCTATGTCACATACATAAGTACAAAATTAAAGGCTGCTAAAAGAAGCCTTTGTAAGTCTTAGTGCTAAAATAAGGAATCTGTACTACTTGGTTTATACAAATTATTCTAGCACTACCAGTATGGAACTGAACCTATCAGTTAACAAGGCATGTTAATCAAGGCTCCTAGCTTCTTCTGATGGACAGGATCATGGTTTAGTAATTCATCTAACCTCCACTTATTAGCTCTTGCATGAGAATAATAGCTGAAAATGTTGAAAAGGAAATAGCAGCCTTTATTTATCCAGTGCCAGGGAAAGTTAGGTACCATCAACAAACACTGCAAGCAGAAAATGGGAATCAAAGTGTAAATATTAGACCTGCTTTGGAAAGAGTATTATTTAAGAATTGATTAATCAGGGTTCCACTGCATAGCCATCTCTATTTCACAACTAATATTTCTCACAACCTTCAGTGAAAGGAGGACAGAAGGAGGCATCAGGACTGAGGAAACTTACAATCAGAACACACTGATGGCATTCTGTTACCAAGACAGAAGGGAGGTGATATGAAACACTTGCAAAATAAGAAAACTATATAAGAGGTTTTCTAAAATCTAGCATTCAATATTTTACTCTTTTTTAATCTCTTCAGTAGGCTAGTGAAATATAAGAAAAGAATTCAACCTCATATATGTTTTATTTTACTCTAGTTTCAACATACACCAACTAGCAATTATCTGTGGCTGCCTGAGATAAACTAAGGGCAGCAACTGGACCAGCACAGGCTTGCACATTTTCTAGAACTCTTCTGTGACCCATAATGTTTGTACATCCTTTCCCTCTCTTATGTAACATCAAGTCACACAAGGCAGCTTTCAATCAAATCTTTCACTCATCATCATGTGATCTAAACCTAAAGATCTGTTTAAAAACATACCCCTTGGTGGGTGGAGACCTCTGCCTGGGCCACCAGGAGTCCATAGCCAGGAGAAAGCTACCCTCCCAGAAGCCAGGAAAAGCTGTGAGTGGGGTTAAGGGGAGCAATACCAAGACCCGCCCGGAACCCGCGGGATACAGGGCCTGAGGAGAACTTGGGGACAGGAAACCTCTGAACCTTCCGGTTTCCATCTGTGGGTGGAGATCTCTGCCTGGGCCACCAGGGTTCTATGCCTGGGGACCTCAGCCTGGGCCACAGGGCTCCAGGAGAGAGCTGGTTATCCCAGGAGTGCTGACACACCTTTGAGTACAGGCAAAACCACCACTTCTGTTCAAACTCACGGGATCAAGAGGGACCCTTGCAGAGCCATCAGGACATAGGAACCAAGGGACAGCTGGGGACAAGATGCTTCTGGCTGATGTCTGCACCCCAGGGCTGACCCTGTGCCACAGCTCTCCAAACCCAAACACCTCTGAGAGAGAGCTGGTCTTCAAGAGTATTGACACAGAGCCCTGCAGGAAGGGCAAGCCACAACCAGAAAGAGTAAGATCAGCTAACATCAGAGTTAACAAGATGGCAAAAGGCAAGGGTAAGAACATAAGGAACAGAAACGAAGGCTACTTGGCATCATCAGAACCCAGCTCTCCTACCACAGCAAGCCCCGGATACCCCAACACACCAGAAAAGCATGACTCAGATTTAAAATCATTTCTCATGATGATGATAGAAGACATTAAGAAAGAAATGAATAACACCCTTAAAGAAATACAAGAGAACAGAGATAAACAACTAAAAGCCTTTCAAGAGGAAATACAAAAATCTATTAAAGAATTTCAAGAAAACACAATCAAACAGACAAAGGAAATGCACAAAACTATCCAGGAGCTAAAAATAGAAATAGAAACAATAAAGAAATCACAAAGGGAGACAACCCTGGAGTTAGAAAACCTAGGAAAGAGACCAGGAACCATTGATGTAAGCATCACCAACAGAATACAAGAGATAGAAGAGAGAATCTCAGGAGCAGAAGATACCATAGATAACATCGACACAACAGTAAAAGAACATGCAAAATGCAAAAAGCTTCTAACCCAAAACATCCATGAAATCCAGGACACAAGGAGAAGACACAACCTAAGGATAATAGGTATAGAAAAGAATGAAGATTCCCAACTTAAAGGACCAGTAAAGATCTTCAACAAAATTAAAGAAGAAAACTTCCCTAACCTAAAGAAAGAGATGAACATAAATATACAAGAAGCTTACAGAACTCCAAACAGATTGGACCAGAAAAGGAATCCGTCCTGTCACATTATAGTGAAAACACCAAATACACAAAACAAGGAAAGAATAGTAAAAGCA
>CM052701.1:126939975-126955778 GCA_028551405.1 Uromys caudimaculatus | reverse complement strand
AAAAAAAAAAAAAAAAAAAAAAAAAAAAGCAACAGCACCACATTCCCACAGACAAGCATGGTAGCACACACTTGCAACCCTTGTACTCAGGAAGCTGAGGCAGGAGGATCATGAACTTGAGAAAAAACTAAGCTACACAGTGAGAAGCTGTCTCAAAAAACCACCACCACCACCCCACCCCCCCCACACATACATTTTTTAAAAATCCTATTACTAAAAACACTAGTGCCAGTTTTCTAGTCAGAATCTGACCAGCTGACTGCAGTGAGCATACCTGAGTAAAATGCCAGCCATACAAAACTGAAGAGGAGAATGAGGAGGAAGGGAGGGGAGGAAGAAACAAGAAGAAGAGCAGGAGGATGAAGAAAGAAAAAGGAAAAGAGGGGGGCGAGGAGGAGAACACAAACTAATATTACAAAGACTCAGCAGTATCCCAAACTCTAGAAACCCCTAAGGCAGTCATTCTCCTCTTTTGGGATCAAATGACCCTTTCACAGGGGTCACATATCAGATATCCTGCATATCATATATTTACATTATGATTATTAACAGTAGTAAAATTACAGTTATGAAGTAGCAATGAATTCATTTTATAGTGAATGGTTACCACAACATGAGAATTGTATTAAAGGGTCGCAGCATTAGAAAAGTTGAGAAGCACTTTCCTAGGAGGTAAAAGGACATTGCTAACCATACTGGTTCCATGTTGAAACAGCAATCACATGTGATTGTTGCTAAATGGCCAAATGTCTACTACAGGCCTTTTAAACAGAAAACTTCTTAAAATATACAACAAAACCGTAAGATTCTTTTCCAGCACCTAGCATTCACAACTGTTTTGGGGCTAGACCTATCACAAAAGCATTTCCTCCTTTCATTCCCAATCCCCAAGTGAGCTTCATGGCTTTTCTAAGCAAACAAACAATTCCATGGTCTCTGAATTTGTCACCATCTTTGCACTTGAGATTCATTCTGTTTGTAATTATTTCTGAAGCATCATTAGAGGGGGGCGGTTTTCCTCATGCCCCACTCACTGCTCTGTCCTGTAATATCACTTGTCCAATGTTCTCTTAGATGAAGAGAGTGGACGGCCTTCTTCCTGGGCCCCTCTTGAGTCCCCTTCCATTTAACCAGTTTCCCAGGACTCTCACTCTCTTCTCTCTTTGCAGCCTCCTCTACCCACACTTTCGTTTCCATAGGAAACTTAGTCAACTCAGTCCTCTGCTCTGGACAGCCTCCCCAGTTCTAGGCCCAAGTTCAACATGTCAAAGAGCCAGGCTCACACAGCTCTGACCCATTCCATCTGAACAAGAAAGAGTCTCAAAGTACCACTGATTCTTTCTGGAGGGGCTGGGGGGTAGATGATCCATTGTGTAACACTCACCATGGCTACTGGATTTCAAGGTAACTTGTGAAGAAACACCTTTGGGTCCCTGAAACCTTTCCAAGTGTTTGAAAATATGGCAGAGGGTAAAGCAGCCCCTAAAATCAAGTCTTCTTTAAGACCATCGTAGAAAGAAATAACAATATTTTCCTAAGTGTATCATTTAAGCATGCTGCTGAACAGGTTTTTTAGTAGCATACAATGTGCTACAAACCAGGAATGATATGGACCCCAGGTAAGGTGTGACCCTTGTCCACATGGAGTGTAAGATCTCACTGAAGAGACAGAGGCTAACCAAATAAACACATGGATGGATCAAACTGCACAGGAGCTGTGAGAGAAAATAATGGAACACTCTAAACAAAATACAAGAATTCAGATATATTCTGATTTTAATATCTGAATTTAGACATAAGGGTCATGACTAACTTCTCAGAAAGTGACAGAGTGGGGAAAGCTCAAGGAGTGAGCAGAAATTCACAAGGCAAGAATGGGGAAGAGATAGAAAGAGGGAGGCAAAAGCAGCAGCAGCAGCAGCAAAGGCTACTGAGCAGGAGACCCCAGAACATGAGCTTTAAGGAAGCCTGGCAAGAAGAAAGGAAATGGCAGGTAAAAACAGATGGGCTGGCAGAGGTCACAGCACAAGGGATCCTATGTCCTGGAAGGGCGTATGGACCTCGTGCGCATGCACCGGTACTCACTGGAGGGTGTAGAGGTTTTGCATCCCACCTGCACATGACTTTCCAACTCAGATCCATTCTCAGCCCATACAGGCTCTAGGCACTCAGACTATTCTCCATGAGTTCTTCCTGTTTCTTGAGTTCCTATAAGAATCAGTGAAAATAGCTGCAAAGCCAGAGACTTGCATTTACTAGAAAATCAAGTGTTAAAAGTCAAGATTTATGCATGGCATCAAAAATGAAAGGAACGGAGAAGACTATTCAAGCCAGTATAAGTGTATTAGTAGTTTTTATTGTTTATCATTTGTCTAAGAATATGGATTATATAGATAATTTCAAAAACTATATTGGTATAAAGTATAAATTTTATCTAAGTATGAGACCAGCATATCTAAACTCTGGGTTTTTTTCCCACAGGCCAGTGGTCATCTTTTTGGGGGGATGTGTAAGTGGCTATTAAAAAGAAACTGGCCGGGCAGTGGTGGCACACACCTTTAATCCCAGAATTTGGGAGGCAGAGGCAGGTGGATTTCTGAGTTCGAGGCTAGCCTGGTCTACAGAGTGAGTTCCAGGACAGCCAGGGCTACACAGAGAAACCCTGTCTTGAAAAAAACAAAAAAAAAGAAACTGAGACTCAGGTCTATGTTCAGTGAATCCATTACTAATTTCATAAAGAAGTTATCCTCTTGTAGATTAATTCGACCTTGAACATGAATAAAATTAGGTTCATATAGATTAATGGAGGAACAGAAGACACTGTGCATCTCATACCTTATTTGATTAGCATTCTGTCTCCACAGTTTCAAATACATAGCTACAGCTTGCAGGAGCAGTCCACTATACTGACTAAAGCTAAACCTGTCACCTACCTTATACTTTCTAGTTGCAACTACGGAATTAAAGATTTATGCTAAAGGGTCTTAAGAAAGGAGCAAACTTACTCCTCTGTCATACCTATGTTTCCCAGTAATATGTAGCCTAGGATGCTTACAAGTCTTAGGTTAGATGCTATGGCATACCAAAGCGTTAAAGAAAGAGAGAATAGTGGATATTAGCCAAAAAAACAAAAAGTACAGAATATCCAAGGTATAGTCCACTGAATTAAAAAAGGTCAACAAGCTGAAGGTCCCAAGTGAGGATGCCTCAGTCCCACTTGGGAGGGAGAAGAAAGAAACCACAAGGGGGGAGAGAGGGAGGGACCTGAGATAAAAGGGGATGGGGGGGAGGGGAACATGATCTAGTATTGGGTGGAGGAAAAGGCCTGAAGCCCTGAGGGCCAACAGAAAGAATGGAAACAGGCAACCTTGGGAGGTAGGAGGTTGGGGGGACCCTCCAGAATGTACCAGAGACCTGGGAGGTGAGAGAAGATCAGGACTCAAAGGGAGGGACCCTAGATGAAAGGCCCTACATTAGGGACAGGGAACGTGTAGAGCCTATCTCCAGCAGAAAGCCATGGCATCAAGTGAAGGATGGGGTTGCCATCCCACAGTCAAAACTCTGACCCATAATTGTTCCTGTCTGAAAGAACTGCAGGGATGTAAATGGAGAGAAGCCTGAGGAAAAGTTCCAGTGACAGGCCAAAAGTGGGATCCAGCTCAAGGGGAGGCCCCAAGACCTGACAATTACTGAACAAACAAAAAGAAAAAAGAAAAAGAAAAAGAAAAAGAAAAAGAAATAGAAAAAGAAAGAGTGCCTATTTCACCTAGCTGACCTGAGATGAGAAACTGAAGAAGAATGTTAGAAGACTTAGTTTTCAATCACCCAACTCCAGACTCATCATCTAAATTATTTCTTTGCATTCTAGAACTTAATACAATTTCAGGTATCAATTTCATATGGAGCATTAAACCTTCTCTATGTTTTATCTCCCTATGTGTTACAAATGGATATTTCATAAATTTTTTTATTTGGCCTATCTTGCTTAAATTCTGAACTCACAGGTCACAGTATGAACACTATTTAGTTGTTTAAGATTATGAACAAAAACTTTTTTATCTCAACATTCAAGTAAAAGAAATATGGTCATGTCAAAAGGAAAGTACTCTAGAGATACAAAAGAGGTGACTTATAAACCACCACCTTTAAAAATGAGTCAGTATTTGCCAGGAAGTGAGCTATGTAAGAAGATTTTATGGTTAAAAGCAATGTGAAACATTACATCTCATGTTTGTCCAGGTTGACAGGTAATAATAATCCTTGATAAATATAATTTCCTTCAAAGACAACCCTATATATGATTTCCAACACCACATATACACACAAAAGAAACAATCTCAATATTTTTATAAATTCCTTTCATTTCCACTCACCAACCCCTGTCCCATGTCCACAGACTGGACTTATTATTATGTCACATTTGAAATCTGAAACTGACTGAAGTTAGTTAAAAACTATAATGGCCAGAGGAATCTTTACCATACTACATATAACTACTTCAAAATGAAAGGTACCCTAGTAATACAAAGCCCATACACAACCAAAAAGGTTCATTTACAAGGATGGTGGGACCTATTAATAAATTTCTGAGGTTTTCAGCACCAGAGTCTTGTCATATAGATTTTATAACTGCAATAAAAAGTTTAAAGTACTTGAAACCCCTTTGTCACCATTTTAAAAGCTTTTACAGTTTTAGTACATCTCAGTACATAAATATGCAAGGATGGCTCCCTATTCTTTCTTTCCTTAGCAAATAACTTGTGATCTCCTTTATGACTTCCAAGTTCATTCTGAACAGTATAGGCTTTTCAAGGACTTTTCCAGATCCCTCCACAGATGGATCTGGAAGTCTAGAGGCAAAGAGTTATCTGTCATACTCAGTCTCAACAATTGATAAAAGCATCAAACATTAGCTTGCCACCTTCAATCTACTTCTAATAACAATAGAGAATCTGAAATTGCTGGTTACAATTAGACACCAGGTTGTTTTCTGGTTTTGTTTCCACTTCATGAACTTTTATTTACTTAATCCTGACCCGGATCCTGAAATGTTTTTACTGTGCTGATCTCTAGTTTACAAGGGAGAAAGTGAAATCTCAGTATGTAAATGGCAGAGCTGAGGTTTAACCTCCAACAGCCTCATCCAATGTGCATGCTCTTAATGACCACTCTCATGCTTCAGCACTCACATAGGTGATACTGTGTACCAAGCCTCCCCAGTCTAACACTGGCCATAGACATTTCTATGCCTAGAAATGCCCTCAAAAGCAGAGCCAGGGAATTGTTGCAGCCAATAAAGACACTTGTTGTCAAGCCTGCCAACCTATGCTCCATCTACAGAACCCACATGGTGGAAAGATAGAACTGATTCTCATGAGTTGTCTTCCAGCCTTCCCACACAAGCACATATACCCCAAACAAACAAATATATGTAATTTAATTATTTAATTTAAAATTCATCAAAAACTAGACCTAGTTCACTGATAATATTATTGGGTAATTTGCTAAAAATAAAGCCAACCATCTCCTAGTACCCTCAGACACTTAAATTTTTAAAGGTTTGTCTTATTTTTATTATTTTAAGTGTGTGGATGTTTTGTCTGCATTTATGTCTGTGCACCATGTGGGTGCCTCGTTTCTATAAAGGCCAGAAGAGGACATTGGCTCCCCTAGAACTAGAGTTACAAAGAGCTTTCATTATGTTTGCTGGTAATTGAACTTGGGTCCTCTGGAAGAGCAGCCAATGCTTTTAACCATCAAGTCATCTATCAAGCCCCAACACTTACAATTTAATGGGGTTTTTTTTTTGGGGGGGGGGGGGAAGAAAGAATAAAAACAAAACTTCTATTAACAATACATAAGTAATGATTACATGATGGCATAGCTATAATCCCAGCATGAAGAAGGGGACCACAACTTCGAAGAGAACCTGGCTACAGGGCAAAATTCTACCTTGACAAATAAAATTAAACGAATAAATCATATACAGACCAGTAGATACTTGATCTGGATACATGCATCCATCTTCAAGCCAATGAATTGTTTCAAGAGCTGTAATAAAATATACTAAAACAATCACACTATGTGCAAGCATAGGAACTGATGCCCTGCTCCAAGAAAACTCTGCAGCAAGGCACTTTTACAGCTATTGGGCTTACAACCCCTCTCAGGTTGAAGGGATTCAGAATTTATATTTGTGCATAACAAAAATTACAATTCCACCTACAGTGCCAGAATGCTAAATTGCTTATTACTTACTTTCATTCTTTTGTTCCTTCATTCTATCTATCTATCTATCTATCTATCTATCTATCTATCTATCTATCTATCTATCTATCTGGGTTTGTGCTGTGGTAGTTGTCACTGTTGTGTTTTCTTCCTCCATTTTCATCTTTATCATCTCAACTCATATTTCCTTGGTATAGTTACATCTGGGGTCTTAGAATATATGACAACATCTGAAGCTTGATTAATGTTGCTTTTCATTCAACTAAAGCTGAAGTGGTAGTACTTTAATTTTCACAAAATATTCTAACTACTTATAAGAGTATAAAGTGGGGTGTGGTCATGCATTCCTTTAATCCCCATCAAGTGAGCTCCAGGGCAGCCAGGGCTACCTTACCCTACTCTAAGAAACCACATAGATGGAAAAATGGTTGGTTGGATGGATGGATGGATGGATGGATGGATGGATAGATAGATAGATAGATAGATAGATAGATAGACAGACAGACATACATACATCTATGAAAAGTGACTGGGGTATTTAGTTAAAAGCCCCATAAGTCAACAGCCAATCTTAGAAAGCACATGTGTAACATGGGTCTAAAAGATGGTATTTCTTTAGGGTAGCTCTCTAAGATTTTCCACTTGAGCTTCTCTGTACCATTCTTGATGATTTTCCTATCATCTATGGCACCAACACTCAACATTCCCAACATCAGGTATTCTGATCAGGCCACTATTCCATGAGTATCAATGCACTCTAGCCATAAGTTACTTCTACAGTCTACCACTCACCAGAGCTATAGTCTATTGGTCTTTTCTTCCTCCCTCCTTACATAGTATCTGGCCAATGCTCTACAAATTTACTAATCTCTGTACAGATCAAACCTACTCTCCTAGACTGGTTTTTACCATCAAAAACAGCAATAAGGAGGAAAAGGCAGAAAGGGTAGTTCCTTATTACTACATTAATGTTAAGACTTGGATGTTGTGGGGGCTGGTGAGATGGTTCAGTGGTTAAGAGCACTGACTGCTCTTCCAGAGGTTCTGAGTTCAATTCCCAGCAACTACATGGTGGCTCACAACCATCTGCAATGGAATCTGATGCTCTCTTCTGGTGTGTCTGAGGACAGCTACAATGTACTCATATATATAAAATAAATAAATAAATAAATAAATCTTTTTTTAAAAAGACTGGGATGTTGAATTCTTTTAAAGCTTAATCTACTTTACCATCACTTAAGCAAATCCTATGAATGAAATGCAAATGAGTCCGATTATATTCTGTGGTGTCCACTGCCATAATTACTTGCCATTTGCAGCTATATGGAAGGCGGACAAGTGTAACACCAATCAGTGAGATCCTGGTCACAGACAGACAGACAGACAGACAGACAGACAGAAAGTTTTCAAATGTGAAAAGGAAGCCATGGAGGAAAGTGGGCAAGGGGAGAACGAGGGGGTCCAGGAGGGAGAAGAGGAGATCACCAAGAATTAAATTTATTTTAAAATGTCTTAATTAAAAGCAATACTATATCTGCTGATTAAAAATAAAAAAGCCAGGCAGTGGTGGCGCACACCTTTAATTCCAGCACTTGGGAGGCAGAGGCAGGTGGATTTCTGAGTTCGAGGCCAGCCTGGTCTACAGAGTGAGTTCCAGGACAGCCAGGGCTACACAGAGAAACCCTGTCTCGAAACACCCCCCCCCCCAAAAAAAAAGGTAAATTTCCAAGATCAAATGAAACTCACAATTCAAAGTGAACCAAATCTGAGTAGACTGCATCAGTAGGCTGTAGCTTAACAGCACCCAGGCTGAAGAAGAACTGCAAAAGCAAGAAAGCTCTGAAGTTTCCAGAGAAATGGAGTATGCCCAAGTCTAATTCCTTCTTTAGTGAGTGAGTCACAAAACCCAGATCTGTTCCAACCTCAGCCTCTACTTATGACTGTAATAGATGAGGGTCCTCTTCTCTATTCTTGCCTGACTGATAGTAACAGAAAAAGTCAAATAATGTCCCTTGTTTTGTATTTCGTGCAAGAATTATACATTGTGTTATATAAGGTAAAACAGGGCTACCATTTCAGCAAAAAGGTAAATGGAGATTACATATACAATTTTCTTATTAAACAGGATTATTCATTCAATCAATATATAATAAATTCTGCAACAGAATGGTTTATCTGTTTTTGTCTATAAATATTTGAAACCAAGTAACATGAAACTTTTCATATGTTGGAACTCATCAAAAGAATGGAGCAATCATCAGTAGGCAAGTAGAAATGCTCATTTAAATACTATCACTGCTATCTCTTTCATCAGAATCTTCTAATCAATTTACCAAGGTTATCTGTGGATAATTAGAAGCTTAGGAAATGGTTTCTTTAGAGCATATCTAAAATACAAACATGAAAATTCATATTTAAGTAATTACATGCTACTTTAAAAATCACAATTAGCCCAAATTATGCAATATATTTGTAGGTTTTAGTATTGATGTTTATTGTAATTTGCTTGTCTATTGTAAAATTTTGAAATCACATAGACCATATGAACCACAAAAGAAAGAGCACCTTATTTTTCTCAATGCACCATGATTCTACATTGCTTCCACACAGTTGTACAAGAAACACTGTTAGTTTCTATATAAAGATTTCCATAAATTTTTTATAGTTTCTATAAATGCATAAAAATTACTGGTTTCATTATAACCTGTGTTTTGGTGCCAGTGGAAAGAAGAATTACCTGTGACTCTATTAGCAATCTGTAGATATGGGGGTGGGCAGGTGTGCACAGACCCCTCTCTTTCCAGGGCACTCTGACACTATTTCATCAAAATTTATATGTGCACTTGGTGAAAAAAAATTTCTAGTATCCTCAAATCTAATCATCACTGTTAGAACAAATGGGCTATAAAAAGTGCAAAATTGTGAGAAAAAAATTGTATATGTTTTATGATAAAAATAATATTATGACTAGTATGCTTTAAAATCATATGTAATGCATGTTTTGCTTGATATAGTACAATGCTACTTATGGAAGTATCGGATAGGTTATCTTTATTTCATAATATGTTATTCCATACATCAATAACTATTACCAATTTTTAATCTGAAAAATATGTACTGTTTTGAAGCCAATAATGGGCTTTTGGGGAGAGTAGCAACCATTTGCAAACATGTAAACTTAACTATTGTTTTACGCTCAATTCAATTAGTATTCATTAAAATGGTGCTAATGCAATAAAGTTTTACCAATTCTTTCCACAATTAGAAATGAACAGAGTAAACAAAATGACAAAAGTAAAAAATGCACCTGGTTGACTTTAAAACAATATTTTTGTTCATGATTTAAATATACTCCTGGCTTTCCTTATTTCCTGTGTCTGACTGGCATGTTATCTTTGAGAACTGAAAGGGCTACATTACTCTGCTTATTGTTGGACGCTAAAAAGAATAATTTTTCCCATAACCCAAAGTAAGCCCAATCCATCCTCAATTTCATAACCTTAACTTTTTAAAAACTGCCTATTTTATCATATATTTATGAGAGAGGTAATTTTTTCATCTCACAATAAGCTGTTGGAAGGATTTTTTTTCTAAAGTACGAGATCCTTTTCAACTCAGAAACCTACCACTGTTGATAGTTTAGTATTTAAACTATTAAGCTTTAACAAAAGCAGATGAGTAAGTAACATGAACTCTGAAAAGCCCTTGCTTATCCCATGTTTTGTTGTTTGTTTTGTTCTTTTAAAAAATATAGGCGCCGCACATCTTCCAGGAATTAACAAAGCCTCTATTTTCAGGCTTAAAAATAGCAGGCTTACTAGACTTTTAGTGAAATATTGAGTGCTACAGTGATTTAATGGTTTTAAACCATAGATGTCATTGTGGTCTGACTGTGTCACAGACAAGTTAAAGAAGGAAAAAAATGGGGCACAGAGAAATCACTTTGTCAGTAATTACAATCAAGAGCCCTAAAATGTGGCTCAGGCTGCTCATTACTTCTTCTTTCTGTATCAAGACCCTTATTTACATTTCAGATTACATTTTTTATGAAACAGTAAGATCTATCAGAGCTGAGAGGGCTGAAATAATGAGGGGAAAACATTTTAATAAAACGTGTTGGGTCTGCATTACTTCCGTGACAGAAAGAAAGGCTTCCTCTATAGTGATGGATCATTTATTCTGCTTCTAAACGAGAAGCAAAAAGATGAAACTGATGAACTTTTACTGCCCATTTGTCTTTAGCAGACAATTAAGACAAAGAAGATCAAAATGGATTATCATACCATGCAGACAACTGGCCCAACAGTAATACATCTCTGAGACCACAGATTTGTAACTCTCTTTTATCCCTCCCCTTTCTTCTTACTTCTTTTTCCACTCTAAAGGCAGTGCTAGCTTTGTGGCTCAAGGAGAGCCAAAAGGCTGGTCATCATTATTCAGTCACAGATGTCAATCTAACCTCCCTTTTTTCTCAGTTTCTAAAGCAGTGAGGCACAATAATTTGTGACAGATTCTTTTACTGTAAGGTACAAAGAACACACAGAATAAAACATCTAGCATCAGCCAGCGTCTCTGATCAAGTGTGAGGGAACATGGAAAATACACTATATGTAAAAACAAGCTATGGTAGTTTAGGCGAATGAGAAGAGAAAACTAGAGGGAGATGGTATGGGGAGGAGGGAACCAGAGTGTTCACACCCATCTACACAGCAATAAGCACTATATTGGATGGAGAATTATCTTAAATATTCCTTATGGACTGCAACATAAATGTTTTAATATCTGAAATGCTGTAGTTAAAGTTTACACATAATAGAAATATTTCCAAGAATCTTTTATAATAGTATATGGAAGAGACAGATAATTTGAATAGTATACAGAAGAGACATAATTTGGTTTATTCAAACAAATGATAATGTGAATAAAGCCTATGAATTTAGAATATAATGATTTTTAAAGGCAAATAAAAATAAGCATTCTTCATTCTCTTTCACAGTAGATATGATTCCTCAAGTAAATTTTTGGGAAGTTGAAAATAATATCTTCAAAAAACAAGTAGAAATGTCTCATTTCCTGAGTCGTTTGGGGTCAAGAAGGGAAAGTATATATTTTAAAAGTTTGAGAAGATGCTAAACAAGACTATGTTGTACACATTCTTGTAGGTTTCCCTTAACCCACAGGTCGGGGTCTCAGAGCCAACACTGTGTCACTCCTCCAAACAAAGGAGCCAGACACCTCTATCCTGTGAGCACCTTTAAAGATAACCACAGCTTTTATTTCATAAATGTTTACTATAATTTTAATCATACAGGAAATATATGTAAGGTTGTCTATTGACAAGGGTAAAAGACTAAATTTACTACACAGTTAACATCACATTAGTCAACTGGACTCTACATGCAATGACAGGGCAGAAAACAGTCTAGATTTCTCTGTGGATACTCATATGCATGTACAGCACATACACACACACCCTCCTCAAACACATAATGAATACACACATGTACTCAGGAGAAATGAACACAGATGCTAAAACTCCTGATTGTCCCAGTAGTTTCTTCTGAGTAGTAAAATACCGGAATGATTTATATTTTCTTTATGCTTCTTAAGCATTACTTTAGCTTGACCTCTACATTATAGAGTTTTGTTACAAATATATTACTACCTATGCAATTTCTAAAGTTATATACTTAAAAGAAAATCACATCACTCAACTTCTTTCAGAAACAGTAAGGAACTCTTTATAGGACTAGACCAAGATAGTAACCATATTGCTCTAAGCTTTCTCCTACAGAACAGTCTCTCCCTAGATAATGCAGATCAGGGATCACCAAGGGGATTTAAGAACAATCATTTCCTTAAGAGCTATGACCATCAGTGAATTACAAACAATAGTTTTTCATCCTATAGATAATTACTTAAAGAAAGATGGTAATTTTATTAAAGTCCTATAATCTTTGGATTGTATTATTTAATTGAAAGGACTTAATCTCATAGCAATTTAAAGCATGATTAAAAAGTTTACTAGTAGAAGATGAAGGAGAGGTGAGGTAAGATTTTAATTTATTTTTTTAAATCTTATTTTAATCTTGAGGTCACACACAAAGCAAAACAGATGATCTCTCCTAGATTCTTATCTCCCAAAGCCTTACTATAACTATAAAATATGTCACTGAAGAGCTTATATGTCTGGTCACACTGTCACCCCTGTTTTCAAAAAGACTATAAGACACCTTACTCTCTCTATGACAGGCCACAATACAAAGATGCTACCTTTGCCCTGAATGGTTCTTTCCCATGATATTTACCCCCACTCAAGGACTTGTAACAGAAAACCTTGAATGAATGCATCAGGAGCAAGCTTTGTGCACAATATTGTGCTTGTGTGAAAGCTCTGATAAAGTTGTCAAAATAAAGTGTGATAGCATTGTTGCTAATGATGCTTTTTTTAATATTTAAAAAGTATGTCAAATTACAAATTTGAACTAAAAATGCAATGAGCCAAATAAAGCTACAAAGTGCCTTCAGTATTCCTTAGGGTAGAAAATGGAGAATCAATGCATAACCTGGAACCAGGTATAAAAAGGAGAAATGAGACTGTCAGCACTGTTGTTGTTTGCAAAATGCTGCAACTTCGAAAGGTGAAGGAACTACCTGAGTAGCATCAATACTCCTCTCATGGGCAGCTCTACTTTCTCCCTACAAGTACCTTCTTATTCCAGAATGACAACAGTGTCACCTCTACTGCAAATCCTTAAAAACCTCCCTCCCTTTTTGGTCAGACTGCTTGACTACTTAAGTAGTATATTTAAAAACAAAAACAAAAACAAAAAAAAAAAAACCCACTTCAATTTACAGGCAGCTCTGAAAGAATTTCCTACTATCCCATAGGCAGCAACACACCTAACATGGTATCTCTTGCTTAGTTGCTATACATAGCCCTCTGAAGGAAAAACCCCAAACCTAGCATTAATATTTTCAATCCCATTTCACTGTGCTTTACTTTTTGTCTTTGGTTCCTAATTACCATTTCTATTCCTTTCTAAAACTTCATTTATCTCTTTCAGTTAAAAAGAACAGTAATAATATGTTGAACAACTCTGAAATAAATTTTGTCATGTAAAAAATTAATTACGCATTCCAAACCTGGTCACTGTAGTCCTCCGGGAATTGCCTCTGCACCTCAGGATCTGTAAATAATTGACAGATAATATTAATTGGCTTTGGATTAGTGAGCAAGCAGAGGATCACACATTAATATTTGATCAGAAGATGATAGCAGCCCTGGCAGGGGATCCAAGGGGGGCAGCTGAGGCTGCTATGTTGATGAGCACAAGGAAGGCCTCAGCAAGGCACTCCCAGTGCCCTCCTCCAGAAATACAAAAAAGAAAAATTTTAAAGGCCTGATGCTTCTGTTAACTTTAGACTATTACCTAATGTAAAAATCTTGCCAGCTGCAAATTGCTCTCAATATTTTTTCCAAAGAAAATGAGTCTTAAACCTGCCTGACTTCTCTTCTCTAATCAGCAGCCTCCTTTTCATCGTTACAGATGTTGACCTGATAAACCTTAAGTACCAGACGCAGACTCGGGAGAAAAGGACAGAAAGGAACGAATTCTTTCAAGGAACAAATGTAAAAGTCCGCACTTTGGAAAATAAACCATATCTTTCCCCAAGTGCTTATGAAAACAAAGCCACAACTAGGGAAGTTTCCTTCAAAACAAAACCAGCACTTTTGGTCTATCAGTATAAAGTCAAGTATTATAAGAAGAGATGTAATTAAGCTTGGGTAGAAAGTATAAAATGTAAAGGTGAAAAATGTCTCTTCTGACCACTTCTGTAGTTACTAAAGGGGTCACTTCATTCTTAAGTTGTAACTGTAAGACAATGCTAAGTCTGTTAAGTCAACACAGACATGGACCATGTAAAAGCTAATAGCATTCCAACTACAACCCATTAGGAAAGCACATAAGCTTTTCAGTAAGAAAAAGATTTGGGGGCTGGAGAGATAGCTCAGCAGTTAAGAGCACTGACTGCCCTTCCAGAAGTCCTGAGTTCAATTCCCAGCAATCACATGGTGGCTCACAACCATCTGCAATGGAATCCGGTATTCTCTTCTGGTGTGTCTGAAGACAGGTACAATGTACATACATATACATACAACGCATAATTTTTAAAAAGAAAAATAAGAATATGCTGCAAGGGGCCAGGGGACAGAATAGCGTATATATTTGAGAAATCATCTATCAATAAAAAAGGCAATGTTTGGTGATCTCCCATCTAATAATAATCTCACAGTACACACTGCTTGTTTTTCATTTGTGTCTTTAAAAGTTACACTAAAATGCCAATTGACTTCCCTGTGAACATGAATCCTTGCAAAGGTTCAAATCTCCCAAACCACAATTAATTCTTAGTGAGAAAAGACCAAAAATAGGTGGGTGAGCTAAACTAGCTACTTTTAAATTTTTGAAATGTGTTTAAAAATCACAAAAGCTATTAGATTTTTTTAAAAACTAGGATTACCCCAAAGAACAGAAATACTCACAAATACCAAAAGTATTGTTCCCCACATAAGTATCAGTACATAACGCGGACCATTTTTGGCCTCTTTGGGTGCGTTCTGCTTAGCTTTGCAATGAATGGTTACTATTACAGGAAACCATGGCCAATCAAAATGCAGAATTTGGATCCCAATCCAAACAGAAACAACTCCCACACATAAGGCTCAGGCAACATTGCAGAAAAGTGGGCTGAAAGATTGTAAAAGCCAGAGAATCAGGGGGTTTGCTGTGAGGCTGTGTCTCCTAGTAACCTCAGAAGCTAACCAACATGACTGCCTAAACATGAGCTGAACATGTACAACAACCAATAGGCATGCTAAAGTGAATGGGGAAAGACCACAAGGCTTCAAACCTACCAAAGAATTACACACAACTAAGGAATGCTGAAGAGGGGAAGAGCGCACCAACTAGTTATCCAACGCTAAGTGATGAGTCCCGAAAACATGTATACAAGTAACGTTATACAGACTGAGCAGGTTCTATTTAAGAATATATATACATATATATATATTTATACACACACACACACACACACACACACAATGTGTGTGTGTATACATATGCATATAACAACAGCTGAAAAAAAGAGTCCATGAATTTGAAAGAGAGCAAGGAGGGGTATATGGGAGGGTTTGGAGGGATGAAAGAGAATGAGGAAATGATGTAATTAAATTATAATCTCAAAAATAAAAGAATAAAAATGAAATTTTTAAAAAAACAAGTGAAAATCACTTTCTCTCTTTACCTTGGCCTTCAACTACTGAGACTAATGGTGTGTCTAGGTTGTGGGCTGGAGAGTTCTAGAGTAATGCTCCCTGCAGCACCACTGGGAGCTCCCCTCCTGAGCCAGGTAGCAAAAGCACTGCCTGTCTTTGGCCTACCTGCTTGACCTACACAGGACTCTGCTCTCTTGAGATAGGAGGTTAGAGGATACTAGCTAAGCTGGTAGGCAAAGTCTAGATTTAGTATCTCTTATCCAAAATGCTTGGGATCAGAGTGTTAAAAATTTGT
>CM052701.1:126902907-126939875 GCA_028551405.1 Uromys caudimaculatus | reverse complement strand
GGTAGAAGAGGAGGAGAAAGGGAAGGGGGGAGGAGGAGGAGGAAGAGGACATAAAGGAGGAGGAGGAGGAAGAGAAGGAGGTAGAGGAGGAGGAGGAAGGAAAGGGGGAGGAGGAGGGGGAGGAGGGGGAGGAGGAGAAGGAGGGGGAGGAGGAGGTAGAGGAGGAGGAGGAAGGGAAGGGGGAGGAGGAGGGGAAGGAGGAGAAGGAGGGGGGTAGGAGGAGGAGGAGGAGGAGGAGGAGGAGGAGGAGGAGGAGGAGGAGGAGCAGCAGCAGCACAATGACTATCATCCCTGAAACAAACAAAACTATCTGATGTTTTAGTCAAGAAACAAACCCAAAAACAGCGGCTCTATGTCACTGAGAGGTACAACCACCCAGAGGGTCGGAAAGCCAGAGTCACCTACAACTTGCTCCTTTTCTCCCAAATGCCATGTGGTTAACGTAATTCTTCAACCAGAAAAATTCATTCATATGACTGCATATTGGATCTTTACTAGCATGCCTTCTTTCTTACAGTAGTTTATGCTTCTTGGGAATCATAAAAATACGCAGAAATAAAAGCTTTATTTTCTACCACCATCTTGTGAAAGGATAAGCAATAGAAATCAAAATTTGTGGTATATTCTTCAAACTTTCTTGTTTTTTAGACAAAGTCCTTAAATCTCTTTTTAAAATATCTAGTAGTAATAAACAATAAAGAAACCCATTACTTTAAATTGATATTTTAAATGTTTTTTCATATATATAATAGACTAGAATTAAGAAAAGAAAATAAATGGAACAGTTTAACACACGGAAAGTGAAGATGGCCAAGGCAGCCAGTAAGAAGGCATCCCAAGCACATTACAGCAAACACTGCTTCAACAGTTGGCAGCATCTGGTCCAAGGCCATCCCTAAAGTGAGAGTCCCAGATTCTAACAGAACAATGTTTCAGGACAATACACCCACTATTGTTTATTACAATTCAAGCATGAGACTTTTGTTTGGTTTTCTTTAAGGCCCCAGAGGTTTACAGAAAGCAAACTTCGTGGGTCCTTAACATTCTCTAAAACAATAGTTTTTTTTAGGCCAATGCTTTTTAAGGCCAAAGTCCAATCTATAACGTTCCATTGAATTAGCTCAAAGATCCAGTGTGATAGTTGATAAAACTATGAAAGCCGTTTTACAAAACTTAAGACAGAGACTGCAAACAATTTATTTGTCTTAAAACATCTATTCTGCACAACAGGTTGCAATGTTTTGTTACATTGAGTTGACCAGGATGCCATAATGTCACCAAAATACTGACATTGGAAACATGTGAGTTACAAAGGTCCAAGACAATCTGCTTTTCTCAAGAAACACAACACCCTGCCTTACTAACACTTTCAGCATGGCACATACAAAACATAGCACCCTGCAGTTAAGCAAACCGCCTTTAAATTTTCTGTCTGGCAGCAATCCACATGCATGTCTGTATGTTTTTACAAGTACTCTATGTATTTCATTGCGTCAGCTGCATTTCTTTGAGTTTTAAATGGTCTGGGAACATTTTATAAAATGTACTATATATTTATATGGAAAATAATGCACACTGGAAAACAGCATCAGTCTGATATTTACATATCCATTTTTTATCACCATCTAGCGCTGTAATTTCTAATGTTCCAAAACACCTTTTCACTCAGAAACAGCACCAAATGCACTGTCACAAACCAGCTAACTCTTACAGAGAAAATCTTCAGATCAGAGTACCACCACGGAAAAGCACAAGCCAACGATGTGCTGATGAGGGTGGCCGTAAGAACAGTAGGAAGTACATGTCAGCCTTTTCTCTGAGAACTGTCTCTCAGAAAATTAAGAACTTAACAACAAACACTTTTCTTTAACCTCCTGTCTTGGCAACTTTCTTCTGATTCAAATTTTAAAATCAATTATATTATCTCCCAGGTAAACACTTTTCTTTTGTTATTGTTGTTCTGAGACAGGGTTCCTGGCTGTCTCAGAACTCACAATGTAGACCAAGCTGGCCTCAAAATCATAGAATCCTCCTGCCTCTGCCTCCTGAATGCTAGGATTAAAGGCATATATAACCACATCCCTCAGGAAAACACTTTTCAATTTTTTTTTTTTAACATCTGTATTTAAAATACCTTGTCAACAATATAGATCATCTGATAAGAGTCCATATATCTTTTAACCGAAAAGGCTTACAGAGGCTCCTGCCAAGGTTCCCTGTCACAGCAGCGTGAAAGGCACTGCCTTCTCGCAGCAGCATGGCCACTACAAGTCTGTCTCCACAATAATACCATTTTTTGTAAAGGCCACAAGACAACACTGTCATAGTGTAGGACTCTCAGCAGTATAATTTCATTCCAGCAGAGAACATGGCTGTGCTGAAAAGAGAGAGCTCCAGAAAGAAAAGACTGGCCTTCTTCAGTTTCAACAATCTATGTTTTCTAGTCTCCAACTATACATACTTTTAAATATTTAATAAGATATACCAGATTGCCACAGGATGTTTAATTAATAGAATAAGAGTTTGGGCAAGACTCACTGGAAAGGTGCTATAAATTATTTTATACAGCTCCCAAACCCTTGCATTTGCCTTAGGCTTAAAGTTCCTAGAAAACCTGGTAGACAGAGTTTTTATAACAAAAATACAAAATAAATCATAAAAGTGCTGTGGTTATATATGAGGTCTCATTTGCACATTGGTAACTAGTATATAAACACACCCTGACACACAGATCATTCCAAATTATTTCTGGTTCTCTCTCCCTCACCCATGGCTGACTACATTTGAAGAAGACATGGCATATTTTCTAATCGATTATTGAAAAATATGCTGACATATTTTGTTTGAAATGTGCAAAAACTGTATACTAACAAAATGTCACCAACTTCCATAACTGGGGCTCTCTGGAGGACGCTAAAAGAAGCTGTTCGACTGTGTGGCAGTTCACTCCGAGCTTACACTGCTTTCACTTTTAACATACCAGGGAGCAAGGCAGAAAAACTTAGATTTAATGCCTACTCAGCTATCCAATCTTTGTCTCTAAGATGTCTCAGGCAATAAAACACAAACTACTAAACACCTTTGATTCTTATAATTATAAAGGTCTGCCCTTTAAAAGTCAGGGTTTAAACATAAACTCTCAGCCATATAATCTCATTGCTCGATTTCATGGAGTTTAAGATACTATCTTTCTCTCCTACAACCATAAATGCTAATCCAAGCTATAATCAGATTTAATTTTCCAGATGAGAAGATGGGAATCTGCTGCAAACAGGGTAATCATATACTCCACTGTTCTTTCTCTAATGGTATTTTCCAATTTTATACACCAAAACTGTAGGTTAAGAAAATAGTCCAAGAAATTGTAACAGCGTTTGAGGATCAGCTCAATCTTTCTCTAAACATGTTTAGAAGTAAATTTTATGTTCAAGAATTCTTTTACAATGGGAAGCTAAAAGTTTCCTGAGAGTGTGATTACAAACTAGACTGAGACAAAAAGCTTCAAAGATGGAGATTCTCATTAAGCCTATTAAAGCTATAAAAAACTTAACAATGCTTATTTTATAACCATAAAATACTCAAATTGTTGGTTTAGCATTTTAAGTGAACATAATTATTCTAGCAATGCACTCATTTCTATCATAGTTAAATCTTACCTATTGAAAAAAGTCACATTTTAAAAGGAATATTTTTAAATACTTTACATAGTTTAAAAATCAGTTTTCCTTTTCTTGATAATGAAACGGGAAGAGTTTGTCATATTTTTTATGTTTTAAGTTAAAAATTACTAGTCCTAAAATGGAAATTTGATCCTTAAAAACTCAGAAGAGTATAAATATATAACACACTAATGAGAAAAAGAGTATCTCTAATTTCTTCAAATGAACATTTATATAGTTTCTGTATCCCAATGGAATTATCCCCTAAAAAATTTTTATCACCTACAAAATGTATTCACTTTTTGCTCTAAAACTCGAAAACTGTAAGACATAAAAACACTGAGCTGACTTTAACCATGACTCAGTTCTAGCAAGCATTTCCTCTCAACACTGGAATTTCAAATGCAATTACGCACTATGTCACAGCAGCTAGTCTGATAATATAGACACAACATAGTTGGCCATTGACATCTATTTTAAAAAAAAGACAAATAGTGCTTCTCAATGAAGGACAGACAACCCACCTCTGTGATAAGCAATAGTGCATTCACGTGCGTATTCCTCCTCAGACTAACATATTCTGCTCTTCCGACATACCCTGCTCTGACGTGGCTATTAGTGCATAAACAGCAGACACTGACCTATTGTTTTCAGCTGTTGGAGTTATGAATGTAGTACAGTTACCAATTAAGTGAATCAACAAGTCCTAAATGCATCAGCTGCTCTGCAAATAATGAGTTCTTTGACATCAGAGAGCAAAATCCAGAAAATTCATCTTGCTGTCTGGAGAAGGCTGAAATATTTTAACTGGGAAATGATACTACTTATTGATAACTTAAAATGTGTCTCATAACTAACTTTACTTACAAAAGGAATGTAAGTCAGATCCTTAACAAAATTTACACCACATATGCCCAAAGGGGTGTTCTCAGTTAAGGTTACCATTTCCCCTACTATACCCCAGTTTTCAACCCAGGCATTTACATTTAAATGGTTATAGTTTCTTTTTACTTAGTTCAGAGTTTGAAACTAATTTCCAAGATCTATCAAGTTGATCAATAACACATATAGATGGATGTCACCTTTTAAAATAGTTACAATCTCAGTTTCATGGAAGTTTTCAGTGAGTTACAATTTATTTTATCATAGCTTGATTTTGTTCTCTGCAGTATTGGGAATAGAACATGGGGCCTCCGGAATGCAAATCAAATGCTCTACTACTGAGCTACAGCCTTGGCCCTATCCTGTCCTTTAGAACGAGTAACCAAAATGTCACATTTTTATGTTTATGTAACTATTTTAGACTTAAATTACAGCTGTGCCTTTTATACACCAAAGGTGGCATTATTACATATTCTATAGATATATAACATCTGTGATTGTGTGAGGAAAAAGAGACAACTTAATTATTTACACAAAACTATTGATGGAATACCAGCTATATGTCAGTAGCACTGTGGCAAGCATGTTATACAAAATTTCTCTTTTTCACTTTCATAACAAAGTTATCCTTGGAAACTATCATGTCAGTTTTATTATAAAGAAAGCAATAGGTTTGCCTAGGGTTTTACCAACTTGTCCAACATTTAAAAGTCAGTATGCATTTGTGGTACAAATGCTACATGTCCAGCCCAGTTGATGAATAAGCCCCCCCAAGAGTTTAAATTTAACAGAGCATAAATGGAGAACACAATATTTAATAAGCAGCTGCCTTGGAGCTGACCAAGAGCTAAAGGAGGGATTAGCCTAGAGGCATGGAGCCTTGTCCAAAAGAGAAGAGCAAAGGCTTCTTGGAAGAGAGGCAGGGAAATGGGGGAGTCTAGATCTAGATCAACAGTCAAGCCCATAATGCCACACCCTCATTCTGAACAGTACACAGAACAAAGGCAATATATTTCATGGAGTCAGGTCCCATGTTTTACTTAGCTTGTTTCCCACAAAAATCTTTTCTGTTACAAATAAACAACAAATAGAATTGAAAAGAATAAGTTAATTAAATACCCTGTCTCTTCAAGTGGATAAAAAGGCCTGCCTATTTCAAAACATCCAATTGAAGAAAAGCCTTTGACTACCATGGGCTTCCTAAGATCATGTTGGCATGTGGTAAAAACACAATAAATATTAATTGCTGGGATATTGTTAACCCCAAAGGAGAAATGAGCAAGCTCTATAAATGAGATGACTATAGACGTATAGGTGTACCTCATATTGAAAATATGGGTGTTCTTGAAGTAAAATTTTATAAACCCAATTAAAAATGTTCCCATTGCCTTCTAATACTTACCTAGAATGTTATAACTCTCTAAGAACCTGGTTTCTCTATGTTCGATGACTGCAGATCTTCGAGCCACCATTATTTGCCTCCTGGCAGTCTGTTTGCTAATGATCTGTAAACATCATGCACTAGGGACTATCCTGATTTTCAGAAACCCTGGGGTGAATCTTTGTAAACCGAAAGCTCTTTCTGTTCATTTCTTTGCTTTTTGAGTTTACAAACTCAGTTTTAGAAACAGAATCCCTCTCAAAACATTTACAGAACAATTATAATCCCACTAGGTACCACTTACTGGGTGCCTAGGCACACCAACCATCACTGCAGGCAGTTTAACCTTGTTTAATCAAAATGACTCTGCAAAGTTAAAAAGGGGGGGGGGGGAGGAAAGAAAGGAAGGGAGGGAGGGAGGGAGGGAGGGAGGGAGGGAGGGAGGGAGGGAGGAAGGAAGGAAGGAAGGAAGGAAGGAAGGAAGGAAGGAAGGAAGGAAGGAAGGAAGGAAGGAAGGAATCTATTTTATAAATACAAACTGTGAAGCTCACTGGAAGCAAACAACAGTTAAGTAACAGAGGCAGGATTCAGCCAGGGCCTGTCAAACACTGAAGAATCCAGCGCTAGCTTTCTTCTTTGGCTTTATTTATTTACATCCTCCTGTTGATCTGTCTTCTCATCATTATTGTGACTCAACAATAAGAATACATCTGGACAAATAACGACAACATGTTGTCATGAAACAGACCTTAGCAGACTATGAATGAGAGCTTTCCAATTCCTCTACTTCAACTCGACTCCTTTGCCAAGTTCAGGATATAAAGAAAATGATTCCAAAATAATTAGCATTAAGTTATAACAAATACAATATTTAAGAGATGGATTCATGTTCAAAACTTAGAAGAATTTTGAAAGTTAGAGGTTATTCTTGTATCAATGAGAAAGCTTTTTGCTATAAACAAACAAACAAACCATAAGGAGGTAAAAAAAAAAAAAAAAAAAGTTTTCTGGCTCAAGGAAATATTTCCAAGGACCTCTAAACAACACTGAGAACCTGAGAGACTGGACCAAACTAATGCACACAAGGTAAATAATAAAAAGTGTTACCCTGCGAGCAGAGCTGTCACCAAGATATTCTTAGACACAGTGACTCACCTGAAATCCAAGCACTCAGGAGACTAGGGAAGGAGGGTTAAGAGTTTAAGGCCAGCTTGGGTACACAGAGAGCTCCAGGCCAGCCAAGTGGTTGGTGAGACTGTCTCAAAAAGCCAAAGTGGAACAAATTTCTTCATGGAAGGATTCTCTGTCCCTGGGAAAACTATTGCCTATCCCTAGCTGTACCATCAGAGAACTGGTACCTAACCACAGGTTTTTAAACTAATTATTATGTAACATAAAATTTACAGTTTGCACTGAGTACACTCACTGCTGCTTCAACAGTTACCACTTACTCCAGAATGTTTTACCTTTTCCAGCTGAAGCTCTGAACTCATTAACTATCACCTCTTCCTTTTTCTTTTATTTCGTGTGTGTGTGTGTGTGTGTGTGTGTGTGTGTTTTGTTTTGTTTCATTTGCTTGTTGTTTTGTTTTTCAAGACAGAGTTTCTCTGTGTAGCCCTGGCTGTCCTGGAACTCACTCTGTAGACCAGGCTGTCCTTCAGAGATCCCACCTACCTCTGCCTCCTGAGTGCTGGGACTAAAGGTGTGCACCACCACCACTTCTTTATCCCTTCTTCCCATTTGACTTTGTGCCTCTATTAATTAATGTTACTAGGCAGCCCATGTAAGTAGAATCATGCAGTATTTGTCCTTTTGTAATGGTATGTTTAATGTGGTCTAATGACTTTAAAGTCTGTGTTATAGGTAACGATTGCTTTCCTTTAAAAAATGAACACTACTCTGCATCTATAGGCATACTGCCTGCCTCCTATCCCATCAATGGAAGTTTGGATTATTTTCCTTTTGCCTGTTATATATAACACATTATAAATTTAGATGTACAAACATCTGTCCAGTGCCTGCTTTTATGGCTATTGGGTATATGTCCACTAGAATTATTGCATAATAGATTCTATCTTAAAATTTTTAACCATTCATGGTGAGCTAGGCCTTTAATCTTGGTACACCGTAGGCAAAGGCATGTAGATCAGTGTGATCTACATAGAAAATTCCAGGCCACAAGGGCTACATAGTAAGAACCTGTCTCAAAACCAACAAAGAAAACAACAACAAAATTTTGAAGACCTAAACTCCTTTTCACATGTTTCAAGATCTTTCTGCTATAAGACTGCTACTATGCGGAACTAAGAGATTGCTCAGGAGTTACAGGCATTGGCTGCTCTTTAGAGGACCTGGGTTTGATTCCCAGCACCCACATGGCAACTGATAACCACCTGTAACTCCAGTCCCAGGGGATCTGACACTCTCTTCTGTGAACCAGGCATGCATGTAATTCACAGACATACATGCAGACAAAACACGAAAACACATAAAATAAATGAACACTTTTTAAAACTGTCACCAACAGTCTAGAATTTTAAGCCAAGCCATTATAAGCAACCCACCCAACATCTGTTTCTTAATTATCAATTCCTAACACTAACAAGCTAAATCAATTTCCTTTCCTAGAAAACATTGGTATCCATCTTCTCTTCCTCACTCTCCAAATCAGAGCCTTTCAACCTATGTGCTATCACAAGGTATAGATATGTGCTTATATGTATCAGCATTTAACCACACTGACACTTTTAAAAATTAAACACAAAGAACTATGTCCACAATCAAAAGGTACAATAGATTTTAAATATGGCCGCCAAAGGACAAGCATAAGCTTATGTAAGCATACAGCATGCTCACATATATATGAATGTGGCGTACTTACATACAGTGTTCCTGACCCTTTCGAGGCCCAGCATCCACAACTCCCTAGCCATCTAGATGCCCTTCTCATTCTTACTGCTATCCAACGCTGGCTACTTCAGGAGAAACCTCTATGGACATTTCTCCTTCCACTGGCCTGGCGGTAAAGTATATGTCCTCTTGTTGCCACTTCCAGCTATTCTTTCTTACTCTCCAAAACTCAAGCCTTTGCCTTCAGCGCCTCAGACTATATATCCCACACTACTGTTTTATTGTCATATACTAATTCCAAGGCCAGTCCTACTCCCCAGAACCTATAGACACTCACTCTGACACTATTCGCACCACAGCTATTGGTTTACTGTACACAGTCCGCCCAAATTCTAGGACTTTTCATTCCCTGGCTTCCTCTCCCCACAATCTTGTCCTCATCCAACCTCATCTACCCACTCTGGTATGCTGAACATGAAATATCCCACAGAGGCTCATCTCTTAAATGTTTCATATGGTTCCTGGCTACTGATGCTTTTATGAAGAAGTTCTGGAAAATTCACAAGGTGGCCCTATCTACAGAAACCAGGACAATGAAGGTGTGCCTTTGAAGTTTGTAACTGCTCCTGCCTAGTTCCTGCCTCTCTTTTCTCTGGGCTTCCTGTCCATCATGAGGTGAACCCGCCTCTACTATATTATATTACCATCTTGATTATGTAAATTTTCTGAACCTTTGAATCAAAGTAACTGCTTTTTTCTTTTGTTTTCTCATGTTTTGTCACAACAACTAGAAAGGAGCTAATAGGCATGCTCACGTTCATACTTTAAACGTTACCACTGTTGCACTAAAATCCCTCAAGGCTCCTGTTGCAAATGTCTCAGTGCCCAGCATGCCCTCCCACCTTCTCTTTCTGTCTCAACGCCCCTCAATCCCACATGAGTGTACACTCTCAATCTTCCCACTGCTTTCATCTGTTCAGGTCCACGCTGCCTTCCTTCACCAACTTACAATCCATTATTAAAACTATCCCTTAATACACATCCTCTACCTTTGTGAGGCCCAAGCCTCACTTTGTTTTCCTTACTTGGCCAAACCTAAACATTGTTAAATGCAGCTTTTCACCTGTCCCTTTGTGGCTGACTGGGGCTGGGACAAGTATGTAATTACACTGACAACCTCACTGAACACTATGAGTAGCTGTGAGATTCACTATAACTTGGTCAATTATGTAAGTTCAATACAGGGATTTTATATTTTTTAATATCACTTAAATATGACAAGTATAGCTAGTAATAGAAAAGAATAGTTGATTTTTATCACATGTGAGGAATGGGGGCATGAAAAGAGATGACTCACCTTTATCCAACAAAAAAGTACAGTGGCTCCAAATAGATACCAGATCATCTGGCAAATAAAAGAAGCTACACAAAATCCAGGGAGCCAGGTATCACCAGCTTTCCTTTGTAGCTATCAAATACCAGGTTTCACAAGGACACAAAACAAAACTTTTACCTAGCCCTCAAAATCCACCACCCCACACACCAGCTTCCCATGTCTTTCCAAAGCTTATGTTAGAAAGGGCTACCTGGTGTGTGCTTCTCCTAATAGCTGAGATGGTAAGAGAAAGAAATGTCTCACAGTTGCCACCGTGATCATTACTGAATTGGACTCAGAGAGGTATACCTGTAGAAGCCAACAAAAAAATTATTTCACAATTCATGATAAAAATCCCTTGTAACTACTCTACAGATCCTTTTTACACAGTGTTACATTTACCATGATAATTTACATAACTCGTATCAAGCAGCTATATTCCAGTTCTTTGTTCTCTTTAAAAAGAAACAGCACAGCATTTTAAATTAATGATACGCTTCTGAATACAATCCTATCAGGTATTTTTAAGGAGGTTCATAACAGGGACATTGATAATTTACCAAAATAAATTTACTGCGATCAGTCCTATTCTAAAAATTCACAGAAACTATTAATGAAAGCAAACGTTAATTTACTATTTTTACCCCTTCCTTCTCCAGCTATTTACTGGAACTTAACTCATAGAGAGTATCATTTTTAACACTATTCTCTGAAAATGGTATAGGGCAACTACTGTATAATTATCTCCCAGGCTGCAAATTTTCAGCATTTTGCATATTTTATAGTGTACTTACATACACTAAAGAATGTAAACTCAATGGTCAAGTAAACAAAAAAGGTACTCTTTGGTTTCAAAACTTCATTAAGCATAATAAATTCAATTAGACACAGCATGAGGTTTTCCTCAAAGCCATACAATAATAACACAAGTATTGTATTGTTCAAATATTTTCATTGTTATACAGCTTGTCACATTTCACTGTTAATAGGAACTGACTCAAAGAGCTCTTGGAACAAAAGTATCCTAACCAAGCAGCAGTTCCCAAAGTGTCATGCTAAAATAACACCACTCCCCAATTCACACAATTAACCCTCAGACAATCGTTTCTTTATTATCAAAACAATGCACACTACTTTTCTATGCCCAAGTGATGTTACCTTAAAACAAATGAAAGGAAAGCTAAAGAGGCATTACCTAGTTTAACATCAGTAGTAATAACATACTTTCAAAACTGATCAATTACATACTATCCACTGAATGACAGTTTTGTGACTCTAACAATGACGCAACTTTACTGAAAGCAAATACATTAAAATTCCTTAAAGGAATTCCTAATGCTAACAATCTTCATTTAAAATTAAAATTAAAAATAATTTAACCTATAAAAGACCAACTCCCATTACAGGGAAAAAAAAAAGATTATGGCTAGACAGGAAATTAAATAATAAGTAAAGTGAGGGTTCAAATAAAAGAGTACCTTAATAACAAAAATACTATAAGCAACTATATTGTTTAAAAAATTCCTTCAAGATCTTATTTGCTCCCCTGCAGTGTCAGAGCAACTGATTTTATACAATCTAAGCACTAACTACAGATGTCCCTTTTGTTTTTCAATCATCAGGAACCATGAACCAGCATAGGCAGAATTCCTAACTAGATAATCAGCAAATGCGTAAAGTCCAACACCACCCCTCCAAGCACATCTGATCACATAACTGTCTCAATAAATTCACGTGACTATAAACAACTGTAACGCACTGTACAGACCCACTTTAGAGATGACAGAAAAGTAAGCCATGGCAATATTTGTTCTGCAGATCAGGAATAACTTCTAATACAATGCCCTCTCTCCTGCCTCCAAAAAGAGAGGGACAGGTACAGTTTTACCTTATTACATTTACTAGCAGACCTTACTCTGCCTTATTATATAAAATCCTTAAACTGGGAAGAAACTAAAGCATAACTATAATTTAGCTTTTCAGGGCAATGTAGCAATCTGTACATATACTAAAACCAAACTGCTATAACTCAAGAACAGGAATGTTAGGCCCATCTGTTCAAAGAAAAAAAGAAGAGAAAAGCAAGTTACCAAAGACCTTGGTGGCACTGGGTCCCAAAGGAATATAGCAATGTTCCTTTTCCATCTTTATACTCTCCCCTACATTGGCAACCATCATCCCCAACTTAGAGCTGAAGAGACCCCTCTTAGAGGCTAATTGTTAGTTATCCAACTATTAAGGGACGGAACTAAGACTAAATTTCAATTTTGTATGACTCTGAAGTCCAGGCTTCATCTGCATCAAGCTCCCTTCACCCTACCCAACACAGGCTTTATGGACTAGCCAAAGAAGTTAAATGCAACATTACAAATCTGTATAATATCCCTCTAAAACTAAGAATGTTTGAAAATGTTTGAGTTCATAAAAAATATCAGAAAACAATCTGAAACAGAAAAGAATTATCTGGCCTCCAACACTACCCTTAGGGTCTCTCTACATAGCCCTGTTCTGGAACTGGCTGGCCTTAAATCCATAGTGATCCTCCCGCCTCTGCCTCCGAGTGCTGAAAATAAAGGCACATACGTACCACTCATTTCAACAGACTCTTAGATGCAACCAAATATCATATAATTTTGAGTTTAGAAATAGCACTTTTGTAGTTTTTAAAGTGCTTTAGAATTCATGAAATCCTAACAAAACCCAATAGAAAAGTGAAGGGAACAGAGTGGACATGTCAAGACAGAAAACGAAGCATTCTAAAATTCACAGTGTAGTACTACCAGTTCCACTCATTCACCTTTCTGGGCCAAAATAATATCTCTGAAGTTGTTTGTCTTGTTTTTGTGTTACTAGGGGATCAAACTCAGGGCCTAATTCATGCTAGGCAAGCATACTATCACTAAGCTACACCTTGGTCCTGGCCCTTAGCATGAGACAATCTATAGATACCTAACTGATCTTTCCTGGGGTCCTCACTCAAAGCTGAAAGGAGAAGACCATTCTTAGCAAAATTGCATGAACTCTGGTGCTGAACCCAGAGTTATCCAACCTCTGGTTATATTCCAACTTACTATGATCATCCCAGGGATAATAGCACTGATGTCTTAAAGATGAGCTGGTCTCCAGTGTTAACAGTCCAAGTTTCAGGAACAAGATTTATGTCCAGTCTTGGTCCCTTGTGATTAGGGGTTGCTATCACCTTCCCTAGAATTGCTCTGCTATGACACTCTAGACCAAAAGCAACAGAAAATCTAAAATTTTAGTGGGATTTCAGCACCAAGATTACATATACTGAACAGCCTGTCCTGGCCCGTCCATTTACATACTTTGGGAGGGGGGGGGGGGAATAAGGAAGAAGATTCTCTTATCTGAAGAGTTGTGACTTAGTGATAATTCTCCACATCCACAGAAAAACTAAAATATAACCTTGGGCCAGATTTTTACATAGTGTGTGTGTGTGTGTGTGTGTGTGTGTGTGTATGTGTGTGTGTGTGTGTGTGTGTGTGTACATGCCACAGCTTACACGTGGAGGTCAAAGGACAACTTGCATAAGTTGGTTCTCTCCTTCCACCGTGTAGGACCTAGAAATCGAACTCATGTCACTAGGTATCTTTTACCAGCTAAACCATATCACCAACCCCAGATTTTTAATGTAATTTTATATCTAAATGACTACTGCCTTCACAATCTAATAACTTTAATAAGTCAATGTACTTATTTTAATGTTAAGTTATTTTCGAGTTCCCTCTAAAATTTTTCTTGAAAAACTTTGTGATGTTGACTTGTCCCACCTTTTAGGAGAAATATAATGTGTACAACCTTCTAGAACATTATTCAGCATTACACACTAAAGGTTCGAAGAATGTGCTTACCCTTTGACTAGAAATTCAATTTCTAGAAATATGCTATAAAGAAATGCTAATACATGTGCATATAATGATGGCCATTATAATACTATTTACAATAGCAAAAAATAGTTACACAACCTGTCTTAGAATAAATTGACTAAATAATGATATATCTACATAAAAACTATAATAAAGCCATTAAAAATCTTATCACAGATGTTCTCAAATTGTGGTCCCTAAGCCAGCAGAGTTGGCATTGCCCAAAAAGTCTATAAGAAAACATAAATAATTAAGCTTACAGCAGAGCTACCTAAACTCTGGACTTGGGGTCCAGCAGGCTATACTTTAACAAGTTCATATACATCACAGTTTTAGGATATGGTAGAATGATTATTTAACAGCCATCTACTGAAATTACTTCTTCATTTTAAAAGTTTTAAAAACCACTATTATATAATGTTCCATCTCTTTAAAAAAAAACTACACACTACACGAACACAGGCACATATGTAGTCACACTAACACACATGGATGCTTTCACTATCTTAACTCTTACCATGACGACAAAGCACAAAACAAATGCTTGAGTGCATCTCTCACAAACTCCACTTCTTGCTAATTATAATCCAAAATTCCGAAACTGAATTCTGTGGATTCAGGTAACACAGTGGCTTGGCTACTTAACCTCAAAAAACACAATGAGATTCAGACAAGAAGTGCATGATATGCATCAGGCTAAGTACATTTGTGACATATTCATTATCATTAAAATCTAGGGCTAGCCTTAAAAACTATTTTCATTTTTGTATGTTTGACAAGTAATTGTCTAGTACATGCTTAATAGAAACTTAAAAGATTTTAAACGATAAATTCCTGTCAAGCATGTGGAATGAAAATGAGCATGATAAGCAAAGAAGTGACTTTCCTGATTGGGTGGAAGTAGGCTAGCAGGATGCCTCAGAAAGTAAAAGGGTTCGCCTTGCTTTCAGTGCAAATCTAACAACCTGAGTTTGACCTCCAGAAATTACCTTAGGGAAAGTATGCAACTTGTCCTCTGTTCTTTACATTCGCACCATGGCATACACCCCTTCCCCCACCAATAACAAAATAATCCACAATTCTAACAATTGAGTGTAAAAGTGATAAAACAAGGACAACAGCACACAGGGACCCCAAGGCATCAGTTCTATCCTCTGTTAGCTACTACAGTGCAGTATCTTCAAAGGTATCACCAGCTAGTTTCATCACATGCCCCTTCTCTCTTCAGAATAAGGAGTTTACATCCCTTCTTCTTTAAAAGAGCTGACTCTGATTGGTTCTGAACAACAGGATGCAGAAGAAATCATACTGGGTCTCTTCTGAGCCTAAGCCATTAGAAACTGACAGTTTCTGTTTCTGTCCTTTTAGAATCTTGCTGCCATGGACTTCTGAATGAAGAGAGAGCACATAGTCCATTAGAGACCCAGCAAGATGCTACTGTTATAGCCACCTAGGTGAAGTTAAGAAGCACCCAAGTGAAACCATCTTGGGCATACCAGCTTTTGATGAATAACTAACCCTACCCCACACTGCATGGGATAGAACTGTCAAGGGAAACCCCCCAAAAAAATACAAACAGGAAAAATAGTTAAACAATTGTGAAAGTCAAACATTTTGTTGTTGTTGTTGTTGTTTTCCATACTTTATAGTGATAATCTTTTGTAGGACTGAAGTTTTTAATTTATAAATCAGTTGATTAGTAGGATGGTATTTTATACTCAAAACATATATTGTGGGACCGTAGTGCCCATGCCTTTAATTCGAGCACTTAGGAGGCAGAGGCAGGCCAATATCCATGAATTTGAGCCATCCTGGTCTATATAATGAGTTCCAGGACAGCCAAAGCTACACAGAGAACCCTGTCTTGAAAAACAGAAAACAAAACATTTGTGATAGATATAGATATAGATATATGTAATATTTTGTCCTACCGTTTTCATATTGTGTTACAACAGCCTTGTACAATGAAGAAGCATAAAGAAAGGGCATTTCATAATACCCTGGATGGCACAGGCATTGTCTGCAAAGATGTGCATGATAACAAACAAAGCCATCAGAGGCAGGCAACTCTCTTCAGGAATGATATTTAAACAACTTAATCAAATTCTGCTATAAATATCAATTTAGGTAATTTTCTATACTTCTTTTTCAATTAACTTGGTAATGTGTAGCTTACCTAAAAATATATTTCATTTAAAATTCTTCAGGAAAAGTATTTTCTTACATATAAACAGATTGAGATATAGATAAAATAAGATTATTGGAAGTATCTCAATGTTGAGAAATTTTTGTATTACATTCCATTTTTTTCAAATTAAATTTCATTATAATTCTTCCAATACAAATACCATACTTATTAAAAAAAATAACAGCTAACAAGAAATTTTCATTTGGTTCTTACTCTAAGACTATATATAGCATCTGTTATTGATCAGTCTGCAATGTCTGATAAAACTCAGTAATAAGACATGAAAACTGGACTCTATGAGTGGACCATATTTTTCTTTATGGTGGATTGCAGAGACCTGTTTTATTTGAGCATTTGCCACTAATGCCCACAAAACAGAGCAGCTATATGAAAAGGACTACTCAAGCTTTCATGTGATCCCCATCAAGTCTAAGAGTTCCAAACAAACTACTTAGCAGGACTGCTCTCTGGTGCCTTTTATAATTCACTGCTGTCTCCAGCTTTGTGAGGGACAAAATTCAGCTCCTTGCCCAACAATACACAGAGGACAAGCATACAAAGTACCATCCCAGTGGACACAATAACACTGCAGCAACCACCACCAGCTCCAGCCCTGCCTTCTATTATCATAATTTATGCATCCTTGGAGACTGTCTTATAAAACAATGATTAATACTGAGAAAGTCAACAGCATCAAAGGTTTTGAATTGACCACTAGCTTTAAAGAAGAAAATCTTACTCAGTTACACAAATGTTTATCAAATTAATATAAGACATTCACTAAAAAAATGAAATTAGTTACAGAACTAACACAAAGGTAAATTCTATTGTCTTAATCCTTAAATGCTTTGGCTTTCTTTTGTCTGGATCTAGCTTTAGAGAACCTTGTGTATAATCTGGGTATTTGTGTATCTGTATAGCATCTGATTTTATCAAACTAGTAATACTAAAGACCAAAAGAAAAAAATTATGAAAAATGATAAAATTTAATAAGAGCAGTAATTTAGACTATTAGAGAGTTTCATGACAGATACAATATAATGTTAACATCATCATCACATACTTTATATAAGGCAGATGTCCCCACACTAAATTCAACAATACTGCAGATATGTTTTCAAGGTATTAGAAAGGAAAGCTCTGTGGCACATAAGCACACAAACGTGAAAGTTATTTTAGGTTAGAAATAGACTGTGTCTGTAAAAGAGGATGAAGCAGTTATTTCAAAAGATTTCATATGCAGCATTTATAAGTAAGAAGGATACTAGAGCAAGAGCAAAATTACATTTCTTTAGAAGCAAGCTTTAGCTCACTTCGCAGCCCTAACTTCAACAGTGTTGCTCAAAGGCTGCACTAGCCCATGCTATGTGTAAGCCAAGAGAGTGGCTTTCAACATGATTTTTATGCTATTGCTCACATTAAGAAATATGTTAAAATTCAGTTAGATATAGTAAAATGCCAACTAATGGGCCATAATCAACAGTTTCATATGTACAAGAAGAAACAAAGATAAAAAAAAAAAAAAAATCAGTAAACTCATGCCATAAACCCCCTTATAAGATTCCATCTATGCTCCAATGTCACCCTCACACCAACCTTACAGAGCAAGTGATATTCATTTATCTATTCATCCCTTCAACCAATATTTACCAAGTATTTACTGAGTGTCAACTTCTGTGCGAAGCGTTCAGAACAGCTCAGCAATAAACAGAGTCCACAGAGTTAAGACATTAACTGGGAAGTAAATGGAAAAAAAAATGGAAAAGCATAGCATGCCTTAGGAAAGGCTGTAGTCTCTCTAAAGGCTAGAGTCTTCCTGAAGGAGTTGTCACAGGGTCACAGACCTCGAGAACACAAAGAAATGGAATAAACAAAAGTAGGCAAAACTGACTATGCAGAGGGAATAGCAATGGCTAAGAAAGTAGTAGCTTTGCACAGGAAACTTTGGTCAGATAAGATTTTTTAAAGATCAGTATGTCTCTCACTATACACTGGGGAGTTAGTAGTATGAAATAAGGCTGAAGAAGGCTGCTGGTTCCAAAGCAGGCCTTCAAGGGCAAAATAAAGACTCAGGCTTTCATTCAGTTGTAAATGTTTACACAGGAGAGGAAGGACAGGTAGGGGCTCTGTAGGAAACAAACTCAAATTGAGCAAGCAGGAAGCAGAGTTAGTGAGAAGCCCACAACAGTGTGAGAAAACGCACAGCTAATGGCACTGGAGCTGGAAAGTCCAAGTATGGGACAGGAGAGCAGAGTCAGATGTGAAGATGGGGCTCGAGGAAGGGGACATGAGGAAGATGATGATGATGTAGCTCAGCTCCCAGAATGCAGCACAAGAAACTTAAAATTGAGGTATAACTGGGCTCTTAAAATGTCTCCCAAAGGCCCATGACTTGGTCCCCAGACTGGTACTATTGGCAGATGGCAGAACTTTTAAGATGTGGAGCTTTGTAAAGCACTCAGGTCAGAGAGGACATTCCTCATAAGGGTCTGAACCCTTCTTCTTTCTCTCTTCTGCAAACTGTTCCACCATATACTCCTGCAATATGCCACCTTGCCACAGGCCACCCAATTACAGATTGTAATCTTCAAAACTGTGAACAAAAGGCCAGATATCTGGTTATGTACATAACAGATTATAGAAGAAGGAGTGAAGCTTAATTGAGTTTGAGGTGTTCATGAGGAAATTCAGCAAGGGGCTGAGAAGTCACTTGAAGTAGAAACGTAAAGATTATTTGGAGAGTCAATTGTGTGGGATGGTGTTTTGCTGGGGTAAACACACGAAGGAGTGTTTTCCTGAAGCAGACACAGGTGAAAGGATGTCCTGCTAAAGCAAGCACATGAAAGGACACATGATGAAGGATTCTTCGCTAATGACACACACTTATTGGTCCACTTTACATTACGTAATTGAGCTCCATTTGTCAAGACTCCATAGAGAGTAACGCACCAAAAAACTTCTGGTGATGTGCTGGCCACTTCTTGTCACTTCTTCAGACTCAGGCTACTTGATAGAGTGATGTCAGCTGAGACCCACGCATGTGCTGAGGCAAGATTCATGGAGGACTCGTAATGTTTAGAGGGAATATAAAAGGGACTCATCAGACAGTGACAGAGGCTGAGCTAGGCTTGCTGGTAGGGCTAGCTATACAACACTTATGGGTCTTAAGTCTTCACTGATCTTCACTTTGCTAAGAGAAGAACAGCCAAGAACTTTCCTGGTGTTCCTGTTAGCCCTGGTCCTTCCTGCTGACTTATGCCAAGGCTGAGGCATGGCTGTCTCTGCTAGGTAGTGCCACCACTGCTGATTTGTGTTTGCTATCCTGACTACGGAACTGAACTGCTAGTATATCCATAAAGTGGGAATAGATCGAGCTGCTGCTGCTGACTCCTGCAAACTGAACTGCTGATTTCCTGACAACAAAGATAGGATTTGCTCCAAAAAAAAAAAAAAAAAAAAAACCAACACCCTTTCTAAACAGGTGCACTTCCCCCATACCCTTTCTTTTCCACTACTTCTGGTGGGTTGTGGGCTAAAAGAGAGGTTAAAGCATTTAATAAACATCATTAAAAGTAGACTTTAAAAAAAAAATAAAGTTACAGCGGGCAGTGGTGTCACACACCTTTAATCCCAGCACTTGGGAGGCAGAGGCAGGTAGATTTCTGAGTTCAAGGCCAGCCTGGTCTACAGAGTGAGTTCCAGGACATCCAGGGCTACACGGAGAAACCCTGTCTCGAGAAAACAAAAAACAAAAAACAAAAAACAAAAAACAAAAAACAAAAATAAAGTTACAGTCACTGGACACATCTAATAAATGGCTAAGACTGAACCGAGAAACATTTACATGACACCACAATTAAAATTCTTTCACAACACCCAGATCAGTACAGTGATTGCCATGGTGGAAAAGGGGAATCCCCACTGCAAAGGGTCACATTTACTGAATACCCACATGTGATGGCTCTTACAATAACTCTACTGAAGAGACTGAAGCCTGAAGGAGTGAGATGAACTGTAAAGGCTGACAGAATACTTACTGTGTGTCGAGTACAGTACTCAGAAGAGCTCAGCAGTAAAAAACAGGTCCACACAAGAAGACATTAAATGGTAGAAGTAACAGAATTTAAAGTCATTCTTCTCAGGTTCAGAACTTATGCCCTCAACCTTGAGAGCATCACATCTGAGCAGGAAGTCCAGTATCTGAACTCTCAGGTGCTGGTCACTGGCAGACTGAAGTACTTCTAAAGGCAGAGTGGTCCTCCATACATCTTTCAAATAGGCTCTAGCACAAAGCCTCAGAAGTTGTTTAATAAACACACTATGAAGAAATTGTGTATTTCATTATTCTCAAATCAGTCTTCAGATTTGAAAATTATCAATGAGATAAATTTAAAAAAAATTTTTTTTTCCAATACACTAGTGGCTTCAGAGCTGACAAGATTGAAAATGAAGGCAAAATGTCAAAAGTTCTTCCATGAGCTTGTGTCTCAGCTGATATTTTCAGGCACTAACACATCTCAAGAAGGTTAACCAATTAGAAAGAACACAAAGAGGCAAATAAGACAGCTCAGCAGATAGAGGAGCTTGCCCTTGGGTCTGACTAGTTGAGCTCAATCCCTGGAACCCACCAGGTGGCAGAAGAGCCCTAACTAGTGAGAGTTGCCCACTGACCTGCATATGCACACCATGACATAGGCACACACACACATACCAAATAAATAAATACAAGCAGATATTGGCACACAAAGATCCAAAAGTTTACCCTTTGAAGGAATGAGATTTCAAGAGCAAAAGCATTACTAATTTATCTTTTATAAACTTTTCTTAAAGCCAGAAAGAACAAAGACAGTAGGAAGGCAATTCCAGATATATAAGAAAACATAACAAAGAAACCTTGGCTCCATTTGCCAAATACATTCTTCAACTTTTTTATTTGCGTTTGTTTGTTTGTTTGTTTGTTTGTTTGTTTAAGACAAGATCTATGTGGTCCTGGCTAGCCTGAAACTCTCTAAATAGACCAGGCTAATCTCGAACTCAGAGATCCACCTACCTCTATGCATCCTGAGTTCTGGGATTAAGGTTTACACCACCACACTCTGCCTCAACATCTTTAAGTGTACAAGAAGCAAGTGGCCATATTTCATCAATTCTAAAATACCAGCGATAGTAAAATGTTGGAGACTTGGGGCAGCTCAGTGGTGAGGTACTTGTTGCACATACATGAAAACCTGAGTTAGATTCACAGAACCCAAAGAGAACAAAACAGAGTGTGGGTGTGTTTGTAATTCCAACACTGAGGAGGAGCAGAAGGCAGGTAGCAACAGACAGGCAGACAGACAGACACAGACAAATGAGAGAGAGAGAGAATATAAAATGCTTGCTTAGTCTATATAGCACCAAAAAAATTTAAAAAACAAAAAAGCAGCAGTTAAATTTAGGCACAATAATTTCTACTAAGTAAAATTAACTAATACTTACTGATAAAATTTAGAAAATACTTTATATACATTCTAATATAAACATAAAAGCATTCCTAAAATGTCTTTATACTCCAAATCTCCAGGTTTTCCACACATCCCAGGCTCTGCCACTGACAGCACTAGTGACATATTTTATATTTTAAAAGCAACAACAGAAAGGATCAAAAACTCCACTATTATCTCCAAGACTTTGTTCCAAAGCTGCAAATGCTCATCTGTGACAAAGGCTAAGCCTGCTGGAGACTGTCAACAGAATCTTCAGTTGATGTTTTAGACTCACATTCACTTATCAATGATCCTAAAATGTCAGTTCACAGCTGTCCAATCATACTACCAGGACAGATAGACAAGTTTGCCCACGCTGAGACAATGACCTCATACAACATTGAACTGCCTCGCTCACAGCAATCTTAAGATTTATCCACTGTAAGATGCTTCCCAATTTCCAAGTAACTATAGGAGAAACATGAGGAATTTTATCTAATTCTCAATGAAGGCATATATATAATGTTTTGACTAGAAAGAAAAATGTGGGCAATTGAAATTTTGTGCCCAACTTTTCTCTCCTTCCTGGAGTGAATTAACACATGGTCTGCTGGCATGAGTCTTCAGTGTTCTCTAGGACAGTGGCACCAAAAAAAAAAAAAAAAAAAAGGTGAATGCAAATGGCCCATAGGAACTCTCATACAAAATTTTAAAACCCAAACGTGTCTACCAAGTCCTTTTTCTCTTATATTGAGAAAGGCAAGCCGGGCAGTGGTGATGCATGCCTTTAATCCCAGCACTTGGGAGGCAGAAGCAGGTGGATTTCTGAGTTCGAGGCCAGCCTGGTCTACAGAGTGAGTTCCAGGACAGCCAGGGCTACACAGAGAAACCCTGTCTTGAAAAACCAAAAAAAAAAAAAAAAAAAAAAGAGAGAGAGAGAGAGAGAGAGAAAGGCAATTCCTACCTGAGGATTGTTTTAGCACAGGTCTCTAAGTGAGGGCTGAGCTGACACTGAGCACAGATAAAACCAAAAGGAGGAAATAACAAACTTGTTTTTCTAGACTACTGAGATTTCTAGAGTAGACCTTTGGGTTAGCTTTTTTTCCCTTTTGTTTAGTTTTTAAAGCAGCATAACATAGAGAAAGTTACCTAACACTGAAGATTCAAGGATAATCTATAGATTATAAAATCATATTCCCACATGTCTGGCTCAGAAGGGTTTTTTTTTTTCTCCTTTTTTATTTTTGATACTTTATGTACATTTCCAATGTTTCCCCTTTTCTGAGTCTCCTCTTTGGATACCCCTTGTCCCCTCCCCAAACCTCTCTGCATGTTCTCCTCCTCAACTCTTGGCCTCTGCGTGTCGCTCCCTCCTTTCCTTTAGCTTCCTCCCCAGTTACACTATCAAACCGTCCTTCACCCTACAGCCCCATGATACTTGAAGCTTCTCAGTGCTCTCCTGAACATTTACACCTTTTACCTTTTGCCCCTCAGATATGTTTTGTTCAAAGTACCATCTCCCCTGGGCTCCCATCTGGCTATTCCTCTCCTCCACTCTGCCCCATCTGCCACGTGCCCAGAATCCTGCAACTTTAACACAAGCGTTTCACTACTGTCAGCTATGAGGCTCAAACACAACTAGTCTGTCTTTGTGAAAGCATATCAAAAGATATTTTGAGAATTCAAGGGCTTAGGTTAGGAGGCAGAATTGAGATAGAGTGCTTTTTGACCAGTCAAGAACCCCTAGGTTCAAACCCCAGCACCACCACCACCAATAAAGGAGGAAGGAGGGAGGGAAGAAAAGGCATGGAAAAGGGAAAGGAAGAAGGGAAGGAGGGAAAGAAGGATGGAGGGAAGGAGATTGATCTGACTGATGGATTGAGTTCAAAGGCTAAGGCTATAGCTCAGTAGCAAGGAGCTTGCCTTGTACAAGCTTTCATGTACAACACCTTGGATTGATAGTCAGCATCATGAAAATTAAAATTTAAAAACTCCTCTCTCAAACTGTTGATGTTCCAAAGCAGTGCACAAACAGGCTGCAAAGTAGAGTAACTATAGCAATGATTTCATGACTAGGAGCTAGGAGACAACTTAGTAATTCTAGCAAAAATGATCAATCATACATCATGGATTAAAAATTATGTAATAAATATGTAGGCATATAAAGATCTCCAAACTCTTGGCTACCAAGCCTGACAACCTGAATTTGATCAGGATCCACATATCCACATGGTAGAAGGAAAGAAACTTAGCTCTCTAATCTCTACATACTTGTCCATTTTCTCTCTCTTCTCTCTCTCTCTTTTCTCTTCTCTTCCCCCCCGACACACACACAGACAGAGAGAGAAAGAGAGAGAGGGAGGAGGAGATGGAAAATAAATAATCTTTTAATGTAATGGGAAATGGTTTTGGACACTGTAAAAATAAATCCAAACTCTTATAATTCATGGCAAATACTAGAAAAAAAGAGTTGGGCATAACACACAGGAGACTGAGGGAAGAGAATTGTCACAAGTTCAAAGCCATCTGAGCTACACAGTGAGTACCAATACAGACAGGTATACATAGTAAGACACTATCTCAAAAGAAAAAGTTAGAAAGAGAGGAAGAGAAATATTTCCATTAAAAAGGAGCTCAACATGACTCAGTTATTCAAAAAAATAAATTACATGTTTTCAAAAGTCTACATTACATAGAAACACCCACATGATGCCCTCTCTGGCTTCTATCACTCTTATATTTACTGTGTATCTGCCATACAATGAAAGGGAACTTGGTATCTCAAAGCCCAAGCTCAGAAAGGGAAGGCTGAAATCAGGTGCCTGAGAAAACCGCTTTTCTTATGGCCTTTGGGTAACCATTTAGGTATTAGTTGCTTCATAAGGAATTGGGATAACATTATCCTTCCCCACAGAATGGGTGTTAATTCTAGCTAGATTTCCACTCCCAGTGAAGATGAACCAAGATTTATATTGGCATTTACATTTCTAAAAATAGAACAAATGAATAAAGAAAAAAAACTGTTCAAGAATAGCAAAGCATTTTTTTAAGTGTGAAATTACATAAAGTCAGAAAAGAATCTACCAAAAAAAGGTGAAAAGGACAAAACTTTATTTTCTGAGGTCCAAAATAGAGGAGGTCTCAGTAGTTACTCAAAGTTTCAGTCACTCAAAATTACACCCATGAGAGAGACGAGATGGAAACACACAAACCTCAGAGACAGCCTGTTTATAAATCCCTGAGGAGAGAGAGGGGAGAAAGATAGGAAGGTTGAAAGGAAGAAGAAGGAGAAATAAAGGGTGGGAGAAAAGGAGGGGGGAGTAGAGGGGGAATTGGAAAGGGGAGATATAGAGACGGAGGGGGAGATGGAGGCAGGAGATAAAAGTGGGAGAGGGTAAGGGAGATGGAGAGGGAGATTTCTAATATAACAGCATAAAAGCCGAATCGAATCCTCTCTAAAGAAGGATATTACCACCTGGGCCTTAAAATATATTTATACTTTTTAATATACAATAATTGGCATGAAATAAAAGATAACCTAGCGAACAAGGACAAAACAGGAAGACTAAAAATTAAAAAGTCTCACAGACATAAAACAACAGGAGGAGTTCAATTTAGTGGCATCAAATACAACCCCAAAATAGCTTTGATAGCCCTAAGAAGCCAAGTTCCTCTCTGACTTGCACCCATCTTCCTTTCTCTATTGCTTTCCTTTCTTCCTCCTGACCCAGGACAAGGCATAGAAAATAAATTTCTCTTCCTCAGTTAGTTCCAGTACATGCCTTTAATCTCAGCACTTGGGAGGCAGAAGCAGGCAGATCTCCACCAGTTCCATGTCAGTCTGGTCTACAGAATGAGTTTTAGGACAGTTAGGGCTACCCAAAGAAACTCTGTCTTGGGGGGGGTGGGGGGTGGGGAGTTTTCCAAAGCAATCAACAAGCCTCAAGCTATCACTGAACTGTTCCACACTTTCCAGTCTTACACCTACCACAAAAGAAATTAACCTATTTTGTTAGACAGCAGATCACAGAAGTCTCACTTGAAAAGGGACCTTGGAAAGAAAAAAGGTAACCCTAAGAGGTCAAGAATATGAAGTGATAGCCTTGTGGGACATATTGGTCACTTTTGTCATCACTTTTCTCATCCATGGGACAGAAGGACAAAAACAACTTGAATACTGCTATACCCTCCTATCTTCTTCAGTATTTACCTCCCTAAGAGACCCCACATGACTCAAATTTAACAAGAAAAAGGAGATGGGAAAGAAATTTTAAAAGATATCCTAACACCCAAATGAGGACAAATGCACTATCCTGTGTGGGAGCATTTAAATGAGCAAACAGTAAGCACAAGAAAGCGACAACTAAGACAGTGGTTATGTTAATGGTGCGAGCTGAGACTGGGATGGACCATACAAAATAATATTCAACAAAAAGAAATACAGTGGCTCAACAGTGAGCCCCAGGTCCCAACGAGAGACCCACAAGTGGGCAGCTCCTAAGAAATGGCACTCAAGGTTGCCCTTTAGTCTTGTCATGAACATGCACACACACAGAAGAGAGGAAGAGAAGGAATAAAATTTTTAAGTTTACAAAACAAGGAGGAGGAGGAGGAAATTCTGACATCTGACACAACATGGATGAACACTGTGTTAGAGGAAATAATCCAGGCACAGAAACTAAAACATCACATGGACTCATTTATAGATTTTTTTTTAATTTAAACTTAAGCTGGAGTGGAACACTTGGTTTCAATCTGTAAGGCCCTGAGTTCGAACTTTGATGGGGGAAAAAAAAAAGTTGAACTTACATATAGAGTTTTGTAGTTACCAGAGGGAAAAGACATTATTGTTGGTCAACAGATATGGAATTTCAGAGAGACAAAAGGAATTTACGTTTTGAGATATATGGCATAGTGGCATATAAAATCAACAAGTACATTTAAAGATGTCAACTTCATTAATGACCATAAAATGCAATTAAAAACTAAATGAAAACCATGCATAATCACCAAGAAGACAAAAAATGAAATCTTTTGTTTCATTTTTTGTTCTGGGAATCAAACTTAAGGCCTCATGCCTGCTCTACCACTAGAGTGTGTGCACAGTCCTGAAAAGATCTTTTTTTTTTGGTTTTTTTTTCGAGACAGGGTTTCTCTGTATAGCCCTGCCTGCCCTGGAACTCGCTCTGTAGACCAGGTTGGCCTCAAACTCAGAAATCCACCTGCCCCTGCCTCCCAAGTGCTGGGATTAAAGGTGTGTGCCACCACTGCCCGGCTGAAAAGATTTTTAATAGAGTACTAGTGAGGACATGGAGCAAAAGGCATTCACATACAGCAGATGGGAATGCAAACTGGTCCAACCACAGTGGAAAACAGCTTGGCAATCTATGCTCAAGTTAAATATACACGTACACTAGGACTCAGTAATTCCACTCATATGAACATACGTAGCTCAAAGACATACTCCCCAGAAATATTCTTAAAAAGTTCTCTTTAGATTAACTGTGGTACAGTCAAATGGTGACATATACCGAAGATGAGTAAGAAACAGGTACACACATAGATGATCTCATAAATACAATGTTGACCAACAGAAACCAAAACATTTAAAATACTCATGACTTCATTTGCAAAACTATATAATTATATGTGTTCAAAAACAGGCAAAACTACTAGATGCTATTGAAGTCAAGATAACACAGCTTTTCCTCAGGTCTCCCCCAAGGTCTACTCTTCTTCCAATAAAGCCAAAGCCCATGTCTGTGTGACCATCTCACTTCATCTAGAACCCAGCGTCACACGCAAAGCACACCATGGCCTCCATCTCCTAGATCCCCTGTCATCTATCCCACCCACTCTCATTCTGCATGATGACATGGTGACCATCACAGAGAATAAGATCACTGCCCTTGTTAAAGCAGCTAGTGTTAATGCTGAACCTTTCGGGCCTGGTGTGCTTGCAAAGTCAATGCTGGGAGCCTTATCTGCAATGTAGGAGCTGGTGGATTTGCCTTAGAAAGTGTCCTGCCCCCTCCATGCGATTGCCAGCAGCTGAGGGGAACAAAGTAGAAGCAAAGGAAGAAAACAATTGGAGGAGTCTGATGATGATGTGGGTGTTGGTCCTTTATGCTACAAACCTTTTGGTAATACGTTCAGTAAAAAGTTAGACTCTGAAAACAAAGACTGGCTGTTTATTAAAGAGAACATAGAGGCTATGAAAAGGGAAGATGAAGCAGTAAAGTTTGTAAGATGCTTAGCAGTATTATATTCCTTGGCCTGGATGGGAATCCACTAATGTTTTAAATTTTTTGTATCATTAGGTTAAGTGATATCTTTATTTGCCTGTCTGTTTGCTCCTGTGTTTTATTTTATAGGTACATTTATATTTTTAAATTTCATAAACAAAAAGTAATTAGCTTATTTAAAAAAAAAAAAAAAAAGGCTAGGCATAGTGGTGTACAACTTTAATCTCAGCAAATGGGAAGCAGAGGCAGGCCTCTTCGAATTCAAGACCAGCCAGGTCTACAAATTGAGTTCCAGAACAGCCAGAGCTACTATGCAGTGAGACCCTGCCTCCAAAAAAAAAAAAAAAAAAGATAGAGGAGGAGGAGGAAGAGGAAGAAGAGGAGGAAGAGGAAGAGGAAGAAGAGGTGGTGGTGGTGGTGGTGGTGGTGGTGGTGGTGGTGGTGGTGGTGGTGGTGGTGGTGGTGGTGGTGGTGGTGGTGGTGGTTATGTGTTTTAGTACACCAGTTCCTTTGGAATAGAGCTGACGGTAAAATTCCCTTTAACAATCAAAAAACTCAGCCTGGTAATTCATAATCACCAAGATATATTCTGAATTTAGAAATTCTAATGAGATGAGCCAAACTTGGTGGTGTACATTAATCCCAGCACTCAAGAGTCAGAGACAGGTGGATCTCTATGAGTCCCAGGTCTCCCAGGACTACATAATGAGACCCTGTCCTAAAATAAATAAGTAAATAAACAGACAGAAAGCCAGGAGAAATTTGGGGGATAAAGGAGAGAAAAAAGCCCCTCATCCAAGTCTGATGGAAGCTTCTCACCAGCTGACTCAAGAATTCAAGCACAATTAACATTTGCTTGAAGACTGCCCACACGGAGATGATACTACTCCTTTTTTTGAGTGTAGAAGCACATGCCTTTAATCACAGCACTCAGGAGGCCCAGGTAGGTGGATCTCTGCACATTCAAGACTGGTTTACTTTACACAGTGAATTCCAGGCCAGCCAGAGCTACATGAAAAGGCCTTATTGCAAAACAAAAGCAAAAAGCTGAAAATCAAAAACAAAAAACAAATAAACCAAGAAAACATAGGCAGAATATTTTCCTAATCCAGGGGAAGATGCAGCAAAACTATCCTTCACAATTCAAAGAAAAACAAAAACATTCCACAGTAATCACAAACCAAAAGCTTTCATGACCACTAAGCTAGCAGTATAAAAGATACCAAAAGCAATTCTACACACTGAAAAAACAACAACAACAACAACAACAACAAAACACACCATGAGGTCACGAAAACAAACAGGATGAGCAAATGAGCAAATGAGAATTGGAAATGTATCAAACAGATAATACTCCTTTTATAGAGAGATGTTTCAAATAAGAAATATTAAAATAGCAATGGACCATGCTAAAGGCCTAAGTGTACACGGCTTTTCTCTCTTTCCACCTGCACTTGCAAAATTTTTCTAGGCCTTGAATAAGAAATACCACTCACAGCAAGACATGTCTTAACCCCCTTGCACACAGCCTGAGTGATCCTTGTTTTATCTTACCAGACTGAAATCCTACGCAAAGCACCTCTAGGACCATCCTGTAGCCTCATTTATTGAAAAAAAGAAACCAGGGGTGAGGGGATTCCTTTGTAATTTTGAGGTTTATAAGGCTAAAACAAAGACAAGATAATTTGCCCTGGGAAGCCCACACCATGCTTGGGTGTGTCTTACTTTCTCTGAAAACTTCACTTTCTATTAACCTTTGCGCTTAACTATACATTAAAATTTTCATTTTCATTAACATTTATTTATTACTGTGTGCTGTGTATGTGACCACAAGCACTTCTATACTACACAGAGCACACTTATCTCCTCCCACTTTGTGTTCTGGGAATTGAACTCAAGTCATTGGGCTTGTATAACAAACATTTTACCTGCTATCTCAACAGTCCCTAAAATCTCATCTTAATAAACTCCAATTCTACTTCATACTGACTCCTCCTACAATTCCTTTCTGTGGCAAAGAATCCTGGCTTTGCCAGGATAGAAGTCTCTGAAAAGAATCCTCAGGCTGCTCAATTACTCTCCAGATCATACCCCACTACCTATACCAATAATAGATGTTTTCAGAAAGAAGTTAGCAGAGAATATCACCGGTTTCACTTGCAGTGAATATTCTGAGATTGCCTCCCTGTTATTTAACTAGTTAACTAGAGGGAAAAACAAAACACAAATTAAAAACAAACAGGGCCTAGGAGTTGCCTCAAAGGGCAGAGGTACCTGCTACCAAGGCTGAAAACTTCAGTTTGATCCAGGGATCCACATGGTAGAAAGAGAAGGGAAGCTGACAACTTGAACCCTGACCTCTACATAGTAGTGGTACACATGTGTTCACACACAATTTACCCTTCAGTATTAAAAAAGATCATCGACAACTCACATCCATGATTCTAAAACCAATACTCCAACCAAATGCATCTATTTCTGTTTTATCACTACTGTTATAGAATAAGCACTTGATTTTTATACCCTTGACACAAATTGAGATATTTAAATTTCCTTTACCAAGGGAAAAAAAGATAAAGGCCATTACCTACTACAAAATTTAGCAAACACCAAAAGAAACCAATGTATTGAACACATGCAGATATCCACAGAGTGACAACGCATTTGTCATTTGCTAAGTTTTAGCCTGCACTGAGCACTTGCGTTTAAATTTTCTCTTTATACACACAAACCATAAGATAGAACTACTTTCCCCATTTCATAGATATGAAAACTAAGACTTAGAGAAGTCAAGGTTTAGAGGATTTTGCACAACTCACACAGTAAGTAGGATACAGGCCATTCAGTCTGTGGACTGGATCTTTTGGTCCCATGCAAAATATCTATTTTCTATTTGTAATTTTTATTTCACACCATTTCTTTAACCTCTAAATTCTGAACCTAAAGACGATAAATTGCAAGGAATATCCATATTTGTACATAGAGCCACACATATGAAGGCTTTAAAGACCCAAAATTGCATGCATCCACAAGCCCCCTGGACAGCACTGCACCCAAAGAAATTTAGGCTTGCTTGCTTGGGTTTACTCAGAAAAACAAAACGAACTCTTCAGTGATAGAGCAGCAAGCCAAAGCACTGCATATAGCAAGTCTACAAAGCATTAACTGGATTAATTAGCCAGGGTTTTGAGAAGCAGCTTGGAGCTAGGAAACCAAAACACTAAATTGTTTAAATACTTTGGCAAAAGATCAAGGTCTCTAGGCAGCACAGGGTCTCCTTCCTTCCTTGTCCATCCATGTTTTAGCACATTTAACCTTTAAGTCTGAGGTACTTTTTCATGCGATATGAATGACATTGTCAAAATATAAAAAAGAAAAGAAAATTTAAAAAAAAAATTACAAATACTGCAAGCTGTTACCAATTCTGCCAACATTCGAGAGCCCAGGCAACATTAATTACAAATCAACTGCTTAGGATATAAACAGCTCTTATCACTGGCTCACTCTCCCTCTAGAATAACTGCTTTACAGGAGAAAAAAAGAAGTGCAAATGTCCCTGCCATTATACTCTGTGAACTAATCAGGACAAAGAAATAAAATAAGACAGGAGAAAATGCAGCAAACAGAAAATGTGAAACAAGAATCCTAGCCAGATGAATGCCTGGAATGCCCCAGGAACCGCGCTGCCATTTAGAAATAACGAAAAGGAAGTGTCAGGGCAGGGACATTGCTGAATGGATTTCTGGTTTCCAGGAAGTAAGAATTTTTACAATGCAACTGATTTTCCACATATACATGTGGCAACAAAATGATAAAAGATTCCACAAGCACAGTGATGGGAGGAGGGCATCTGCTCCACCTTGAAGGCATTTTTGTAAGGCCAAACACACTCACCACCCCCACAACACACAAATTCAACACAAACTCAAAGTTAAAGGCGGAAAGGAGAACCTTGGCAAGCTGTTGGTGAACTGCAAATTAGGACAGCCATTTTAGAAAACAACACAAATGTTCCTCAGAAAAACAAAATAGCTACCATATGATCTAGTGAGCCCACGTTGGGGTATACAGCCAAAGGAATCTTCAAAAGATGTTTGCAGCCAGGCATGGTAGTACACACTTAACAATCCCAGTGTTTGAGAGGCTGAGGCAAGAAGATCTTCACAAGTCTGAGACCAGCAGGTCAAAGACAGAGGAGGGGAAAGGAGGTTGGCCTGCTCTCCCATGTTCGTCACAGCTATTCACAATAGCCAAGATGCTGAAACAAATGAAGTGTCGACTGAGGGAGAAAGGGGTCTTAAAATACGGACTTAATATGCTAAAGATTAAGGGAAACTTTTGCTAAAGAAAATAGAATCTCTGGCCTATGTAGAGATCTGACACTCCAGTTAGACCCGGCCAATCAAATTACCTGGCCAAAGGATGGCCCCAGGAAGTGAGCTCACTTTCTCACTGAAGAGAGAGGCAGAAATATTTTTTTTTCTTTAATGATAGTGTACTTTTCCTTCCCAAAATTCCCACCAGCACAGTCCTTAGGAGTCATTATGAGGGTCTGCTCACCTTTTGAACCCTGAGTCTTTCTTTGGGATGCTGATGAAAACCTAAGTGTACTCGAAAGCTCCCCTCTCTGCCATGTAGCTGCTTGCGTTCCATGGATCTGACCTCTATATTGGCTTAAAGTTTTCTCTCATTCATTCTCCTCCTCCAGGTAACTGCAGAGATTTACAGCTGGCCTGCCCTGTGCTTTTTCTTTAAACTCTAATAATTTTTCCTTGAGCTTCTGTTTACATCCTTCCTTAAATAGTTTTAATGGCACTAAGAATCTCAAGAGGGTACCCCAATTTCCCTGGTATCATATATACAATGAAATACTGCTAAGTCTCTTTTTAAAAAGGGAGGGGATTCTGACATATAAAAATGGGTGTGATGGTTTGAATGAAAATGGCCCCATAGGCTCATAGAGAGTGGCATTATAGGAGGTGTGGCCTTATTGGAGTAGGGCATGGTCTTTGTTGGAGGATAAGTTGGAGTAGGGCTTTGAGGTTTCAGGAAATCAAACAAAAGCCTGGAGTCTCTCTCTCTCTCTCTCTCTCTCTCTCTCTCTCTCTCTCTCTCTCTCTCTCTCTCTCTTCCTGCCTGCCGATCTGGATGTAGAACTCTCAGCTCCTTCTCCTGCACCATGTCTGCCTACAGGCTGCCATGCTTCCAGCCTGACAATAATGGACTGAACCTCTGAAATTGTAAGCCAGCCCCAAATAAGTGTTTGTTTTTCATACAAGATTTTTTTTTTTTGCTTTTTTTTTTTTTTTCTTTAGTGTGGTGTCTCTTCACAGCAATAGAAACCCTAAGACAATGGGTGAACCTTGAAGTCACTACACTATGTGAAATAAGCCAGGCATTGTGAGAAAAATATCTCTAAAAAAGTTGCATCTAAAAAAGTCAAAAATCACATGAGTACAGAGTAAATTGGGGAGTGAAGGACCAAGACAAAGCAGAAAGTTTCAATGGGATAAAAGCAATAAGCAAGAAGGAATTACTGTACAGAATGGCTGCAGATAACAACATATTTTAAAACACCTAACAGAGGACTACACAGCTCTGGCCAAGAACAAATAATATTTGAAGTGATGAATGTCCGTCTCCCTGATCCAATCATTCCACAACACATACACTTACTGAAATAGCACACAGTATTGCTGTCTGTCTGTCTGTCTACTGTCAATTAAAAGCTACATTTAAAAAAAAAAAAAGAATCCTCCAAAAGGCAACTTAATCTTGATCCTGCCCACAAACTACTTAATGCTCTTATTCTTTTTCTTGGATATCTTTGAGTTTTCATCTTAATTTAAACAAAAGATGGGAGGTAGGATCTAATAATCTTTCTATAAAAAAAAGACCCTCCATGACACTTTACTCATTATAGTGTTGGGGGTTGGGGAGCAGATGAGATATAGAGCAGTAAAATAGAATAATTAACTTCCCATAAAAATATATTCTGCCTTTAGATGTCTCAGAGCTTCTGTGAATACAGAATATAAACATGGCAACACATCAAGAATGTAGGCACAGGCCTGTCATCTCAGTGTTCAGGAGACTGAGAAGGGGTATCATTGCAAGTCTGAAGCCACCTTGGTCTGAAGCAGCAGTTATCAACCTATGGGTCACAATCCCTTTGAGGGTCAAACAAGCATTTCACGGGGGTCACATATCAGATATCCTGAACATCAATAGTCACATTATGATCTGTAACAGTGGCAAAATTATAGTTATGAAGTAGCAACAAAAATAATTACGGTTGAGGATCAATACTATATGAGGAACTGTATTAAAGGTCACAGCATTGGGCTGAGAACCACTGGGCTAGAGAGTTCCAGACCAGCCTGGGTCACAGATGAGCCACCCTTCTAAAAACACAAACAACAACGACAACAAAGAAAGGAAATGGGAAGAACTTCGGCTACCATGCCTCGTCTGCTAAGAGCAGTCTTCAAGCTTCACCAGTTAGACCAGTAGACAGAATGCGCTTCACAGAGTACTGAGGGTTAAAAAAACTCTGTGTGAAGTGGCCAGCAGACTGCCTGACACAGAGTAGCTGTTCAGTACTTATTATTATTTCTCACTAGATTTGGACACAATTATGTTGTTTCAAGTACAACACTGTTTTTGGGTTTTTTTCCTGAACCTGAAATCTAATGACAATTACATAAAAGTTTGTACTATCTGTCCATCTTTGTCCAAGGTCCTATGTTCATAGCACTCACGTGTCAATTGTACAATTCAACAAAACACCTAAGACAAATTAACAAGTCTAAAATATAAGCAGGCTAACAGTATAGCAAGGTTCATATAAAATTCATGTGTAAGGGTGTTTCATTTACTGTATTTGGCAACCTATTCAGAAAAAAAAATGTAAGTTTTTTTTTTTTTCAAAATAATTATGAAAAGGAAAAGTATGGTTTTTTAAAAAGGTCTAGTAGCTTCTGAAAGAGAAGGAGGAGGAGAAAGAAAATATTCATTAAAATACCACAAAAAAAAAAAAATCCAAGAAGTCAGAGGTAAAATACATTATAATTTAAGTCTAAGTTTTTAATATTTTATATTACAAAATGTTTTAAATGGCTTAATATCATATACTGTTCAAGATTGAGGAAACAATAAAATATTATTGCAAGTAACAAAGTTTTTAAGCAGATACAGCCTTTTAAAGTGATTTTAATACTATCTTACAAATAGAGTAGGAGTAGTTAACTCATGTTACAAAATTGATCACATTTTTCCAAAAGCAGCTTCTTTTCATTTCACTACAGTGGCTAATTTGCTATAATGATGTTTCAGAATATTTACTACATAGAGCAGGATACAGTAATATTTCTGTAATGCTCTACATTTCCTTTACTACATATTTTAAAAGCACTTTGAATACTTCATAACATTACATTTCTTTTTCAGCCGGGCAGTGGTGGCCCACGCCTTTAATTCCAGCACTTGGGAGGCAGAGGCAGGTGGATTTCTGAGTTTGAAGCCAGCCTGGTCTACAGAGTGAGTGCCAGGACAGCCAGGGCTACACAGAGAAACCCTGTCTCGAAAAAAAAAAAAAAAAAAAAAAAAAAAAATCTTATTCAATTAAATTCTCAGAATAATAAAATAGGCAGGTGAAGTTAACTCCATATTATTGATGAGAAAGTTGAACATAAGAAAGAAGCATGTTGTGGAGATTAGAGTTGAAGTCTTGATCCTAAAACAGACTATGAACTGGCTGGGGCCAGATTCCATATTCTATGAAACTGACCTAAGGTATGTAGCAGTCACCTACATTCATAGACAACAGGATCTCATTGCTCAACAAAGGCACAATTAATACCCACTTTGTTCCCCCAAACAATTAAGTATCTTTCCAGAAAAAAAAAAAAAAGGTCAACTTAAAGGTAAAAACAACTTCAAAATAGTCTAATAATGAGGCTGAAGAGCTGGCTCAGCATAAGAGCACTGTCTGCTCTTGCAGAGAACCCTGCTTTGGTTCTCAGCACCCACTGGCAGCTCACAATCACCAACTCCAGTTCCAGGGAGTCCAACAACCTCTTCCAGCCTGTGCAGGAACTAGGCACCAAGCACACACACATAGTTCATATACACGCAATCAAATATTCATAAAAGAAAAACAAATAAAAACTTTTTAAAATATGTAAATTATTATATATAAGTAGTTTTTCTGAAAATTGGAAAAAATACTAACTTTAAAATTATTTTAATTACATAAAAAAATCTGCAAACAGATTCTACTGCTATCTCTTCTATTCCAATCCTCACAGTCAGAACCTCTTTTAGTAAAGACCATCTAAAAGAAGGATAAACTTAAGAAAGCTGAAAACCTGCTTAATTGCGCTGGCGAGGAAGACTACTTGGTCAGCTTTGACTTCAGGCAGCATGATGGAATGCAAGCAAAACTCACAAACCAATCCAACTAAATTCTTCCGACAAGTTTCCTCTTTGCAATAACCTGAACTAATTTGCATTACAAAAACAGAAGATGTGGTCAAAGACTGCACTCTATTTCCTTCCTCAAGTCTCTAGGGTGGGCCCCATTAATAATCTTATTTTAAAATAAGAATTATAATAGTAGCAAGCAAAAGCTAACTCACACAGCCTCTCACTAATACCAGCACCTGAACTACAACATGCACTTTTCACCAAAGCAACTAAAGCAAAAAAAAATCTTGTTCCAGCCTAGAACCTGAACATTCTAGAAATAACACTGAGCCATTATCTTTGGAAATATACGAAATGCTCTTGAAGGAATGATATAAAACCTAGAATCAAAATTCGAATCCCTTACTTATGACCTGTATTCCTTGGGGCAACTTGTTATCAGTGCCTCATTCTGTACTATTTCCATCATCTCCAATGGGTCTAGAAAATGAGAAAAAATCTACAACCAAATACATGCAGTCACATGTACTTATGTGTACATATGTATACTGTATATATGTATAGGAAAAGTCAACAAAGGTTAATTTAGCACTCATCTAACCCTTGAAT
>CM052701.1:126877108-126902807 GCA_028551405.1 Uromys caudimaculatus | reverse complement strand
TCCCCCCCTACACACACACACACACACACACACACACACACACACACACACACACATTCCATGTGTATAATTACTTATGATAAATTTAACAAGGGGTTGGAACAATGGTTCAGTTAATTAAGAACACTCATTGCTCATGTGAAAGACCTAAGTTTGGTTTCTACTACCCACAACCTCCTGTAAATCTGGCTCCAAGAGAGCTCAATGCTCTCTTCTGGCTTCCATGGGCACCTGTTCATACAGAATTCACACATAAATAAATAGATGGATAGATAGATAAGATAGAAGATAGATGAATAAATACATAAATAAATGAACAAATAAATCTTTTTAAGTTTAACTTATAAACTAGAGACAATAAGAGATTAATAGCTAATAGAATAGGTCAGGTATACCCACATTCTATAAACTCACACAAATATGGTCCCTTTCGCTTGAAAGGGACAAACACTGGTATTTGAGGCTGCAGGTAACTGCAGATAACAGAAATCACAGAAAATAAAACCACAGAGACAAGAAAAGCAATAATATGATACATGGAGTGGCTGTAGGCTTCACCACTACTTTACTGGTCATTCAAAACAAAGATGTTGACAACAGCCATTCCAAGAGTCATTAGGCTTAATGGATCAAATCCAAAGATTACAGGTCCTAAAGCCATATAAAGTATTTCTGCCAACTATTTAGCATGCTACCTAAAAAGAAAATCCATTCCAAAATAAAACCATGCCAACTGCCCTTAACGGCATCACCCAAACCTTTCCACTGGTTCCTCAGTTTGCAAATATTAAAGGCTATTGATAGAGATCTTCATAATGTCCTTAACACATTAGGTAAAGGTTGTCTTTTTTATGTTTATTCTTATGCCCACAGTACTAGAGTGAGCACAAAGAACACTGGAAATAGACACAGGAAGTGTCTGTCTACTGGTGGTAGGAAGTCACACTTGAAAGATCGAATAGACACTGCTTTGAACCAATACAAGGTGAGTAGTCAGCAAAGAAAGCCAGCAGAGGAAAACAGAAATCAAAGGGTCCCCCTGGGTGGTAATGTTTCAGGTGCAGTCTGTCCTCATGAAGTCCACTGCATTCTGCTCCCTGTCCTCTACTGTACAATGGACCTCTCCACCTCCAACCCTAGCCTTCTTAAGCTAGTTTCATTGAAACTGCACTCCTTGCACCCAAGACACCTTAACCAGGATATTAGACCACTGTCCAGCACACAGAAGGATTCAACTTGGCACATTAAAAGCCAAGGAAAGCCGGGCAGTGGTGGTGCATGCCTTTAATCCCAGCACTTGGGAGGCAGAGGCAGGTGGATTTCTGAGTTCGAGGCCAGCCTGGTCTACAGAGTGAGTTCCAGGACAGCCCAGGCTACACAGAGAAACCCTGTCTCAAAAAACCAAAAAAAAAAAACCAAAAAAAAAAAAAAAAAAAGCCAAGGAAAAAATGGACTACAGCCCACCTTATAAAGCACCTGGTGTAGGGTAGACATTCTTATAATTATAGTTTCCTCACTCAATAGGTCAAATTTCCCTTACCCTGCTTTACCGACTAATTGCTAAGGAAATAAACAGTATCTGACACAATGTGACATTTTATTCTGATTTGTCATCTATTCATTGAGCATTCAAAGCATATTATGAAAACTCGGCTTTACAGTTCATATTGCTCTTCTAAATCAAATAATGTAGATGCCTGTGAAGAGTTCCACCTTCAGCAAATTCCCTCGTTCTTGTGCAAATACAAGCTATCTATCAACATATTAGCATTTCAATCACCCTTGCTTTTTTCACAACAGCAAGAAGGTATCTTCATTATTCCTATTGAGTATGTAAGGTCTATGAATTATTTCTGAAACTAAGCAGTAAACCTCAATTTAAATCTAAGTAAATGAGAAACCAGAACTATTTTCAAAAATAAATGTAGGGCTATGGTTTTATCTAAACACTCCCAAACATTATAAGTAAGTTTTTCAAAGGTTAATCTACTTAAGATTAAAATAATTACTTCAGAATTGTTATTTTAATAGATGGGAAATAGAAAATAACTCCATTTTGTCACCTTATTTATATTTTTAAGAACCCAGGATCAATTTATATTCCTGGAATAAATATATCCACCATTCTTAAAAAAAAAAAAAAAAAAAAATTAAGTCTCCTTTAAGCATCCCTTTAAGGTGCTGACCATAAATGGTGTAATTTGCCCTGGACATCATTAAAATGTAAAGTTAATGAGGATTCAGCTGAAAACAGAAGGAATGTAACCTATTTTCAGGCAAAAGTTCTAACACAGCAATCAGAGGGAAAAGCTCTTTGATGTCTCTTTGTCTCTTCTCATTAATTTTTTTTGTCTAAAAAAAAAACCCAGGCAAAAAAAAAGCACCAAAGTTTAAACATGATAATTATAACAGAACTCCAATGAGGTCATCAGAATATTTTTACAGAAAAAACAAGAAGCAGTTCATACACACTCGTGTGTACACACACACACACACACACACACACACACACACACACACACACGGAGATAATAGCTACCTGGTAGAGTTGCTGTGAATGAAGTGTTCAGTGGGACCACTGATGCAAAGTAGGTCCACAATATTCTCTCCTTTTCTGTCCCCCTAGTCCCCAGAGGCCTAGAGAAGTGCTGGTGCAAAAGCCATACTTAGAGAGTAGCCATTATTATTACCACATATGATGCATTCTCTTTCCTGCTGCAGAATTTACTATATTAACCCTAACCTTTCTTCCAAGATTTATACAACACTCGGCACCTCCTGTCACCAGGCAGGTGGGGCTTTTCCAAATAACCAGTATGGAGTAAACAGTCCCAAGTGACATTTTATCATGTGAACTGCCTGCACAGGTGTAAATATTATATCCTCTCCAGTTTTATTGCCTCATTTTACAATTATACTACTAAAGAGCAAAATAGCATGCGGAATGTTAAGTGGCATTCTGCTGCTTGGAATTTCCTCCCAAGGCTCCATTCAGAATAACAAATGTAGGAGCTTTTTCATCTCTTCTCTGTCTTGAAGAAAGTCATCACCTTTACTTGAAAATACACAATGATTTCTGCAATCCATTTTGTGCTAAGTAAAATCTTAACCCAAATGTGGTAATTACCAAGAAGGTATTCTGGTACTTTCTAGAGAAACCTTGCCCTGCAATAGTTACTGTTAAACCAGCTCCACAATCTCGGTAAACAATGTCTAATACAAAATAAGGGGACTAGTCCTTAAACAACACAAATATTTGGCATTTCTTTTCACCCAAACAAACCAACAAACCTATCAATTCAATAAAATAATCAGTTTAAAAGTTAAGAGATCGGAATAACAAATATTCTCTGGCAATTTTCATTTTAAAGGCATTTCCACATAAATTATCTCATTTTCCCTGCTTCAGTTATTCCATAACTATGCATTAAGTCTTCCTACACCACTACTTGCAGCACAGTTAAGAATATAGTGAGAGGCCCCTTTCTTCACAGGGCTTACAATCCAGTAGACAAGCTCAGACTAACAGATGACCACACAAATGAGTTAATTACAAGACAAGGTCAGTTCTGTAAGAGCAAACAGTAAGACAAGTTTACTTTGGGGAGCTAGGAAGGTTTCCCTGAAGATGTGACATCCAAGATGAGATCTAAGAAAACAAGAGAACTGATTTAAAAACAAAACAACAACAAAAAAAAATGTAGCAACAGTTATCAGTAGGATGTTACTTGATGTGGGAAGGAATGCCTAATTTGAAAGACTGACACACTCACACACACACACACACACACACACACACACACCCGGTCCTCCTGGAGGCTGAACCACCAACCAAAGAATACACAATGAGGGACCCATGGCTCGGACCACATATGTGGCAGAGGAGGGCCTTGTTGGCCATCAGGGGGAGGAGAGGCCCTTGGGCCTGAGGTGTTAGAGGCCCCAGTAAAGGGGAATGTCAAGGTGGGAATACAGGAGTGGGTGGGCGGGTGGGTGGGAGGTGGAATACCCTCATAGAGGCGGGGGAGGGAGAGGGGATAGGGGGTTTCCAAAGAGGAGAGCTTGAAAGGGGGAAACATTGGAAACGTAAATAAAGTATCAAAAAATAAAAATAAAATAAATAAATAAATAAAAAAGATAAATAAATTTTTTCTGTAATGCTGACTGTGAAGGGAGAACAGGAAGGCAGATCACCACAATAAAGTTAATAGCTTTCAGGTAACAGAATGGTGGGGTTTTTGTTTTTTAATGTGATACACATTAGAAGGGGTCAGATCTCAGATTAACGGACACAGACATTTTGATTTCAGATGCCCCTGAGGCATCAGAGTAGCTAGAAAGCTCAGAAGAAAGGTGTATGTACCCCACTTATTCAGCATGTGACTCCTAAAAAACAGTCTGAATTGTGTCCCCATTAGGGACAAGAAAATGAACAAAATCCTAAGCAATCCTCTTAAAATAACAAAGGAAATGGCAGAGATGTAGGAATTTATTCAAAAATCAAAGGAAAGACAGACTTAGTCTGCTCGGACAATGAGGCAAGCCTATATAAGAAAAATTATCTTTTTTTTACTAACTCGAAAACCTCCTAGAATGTACAGCAAACATTTGAAGAATTCATTGTAAATGCTTTCAAAACTCAGAATATAAAAGAATAACTTCCAAGTTCATCAGTAAGGCCAGTATTACACTGACACTAACAGTGAGCTACAGACAAGGAACCTGCATAACTCCATAATGCCATTATGCTGTATTGTTAAAAATAAGTTTGCATTTACTGTAAGAGCTGAGTTGCTGGCTTTAAATCGGTTTCCTGGCCTGTCCCAACCCATGACCTTGACTTGTTTTGAGAACCCCTACTCTCCCTTACCCTTGCAGACCCTCCCTAATCATGTGAAAACCATTCAGTAAGGGTTTTTTCCCCTTGAGATTTTTCTGTATTTGCTTACTGCTCTATTATCTTTCTTCTGTAAACCTGCTTTACAACTACTCAAGATTTCACTCCTTAAAAGGGGACCAAGAAATGGATTTGGGACTGTTCTCTTCAACTGAATTTAGGAAGCAGTCCCTGGCCTTGGGTGCACTCCAATAAAATCAAGATTGCTTCAAATTTGGCTCAAATTGTGGCAGTGGTCTTATTCTCTCCTGGTGGGATTAATAAAGAACTACAATTAACTCTCAACAATATACCAGCAAACAAAATCTAGCAATTCTTAAGAAGGATAATACACTATGACAAGTAACTTTTATCCTAAGAACGTAAGGTTGGTTTAAAATTGAAAATGATTAATAAACCACATCAAGAGGATAAACAAAATCTCAATAGACACAGAAGAGGCATTTCACAAAGTCTACATTATGTACTTAATGCTACAAATCACCAAGTAAACTAGAAATACAAAGAAACTTCAACAAACTGATGAACAATATCTACAAAAAGCTTTCCCCACAAAGGCCAGTTAGAACTAGTAAACTAATTCAGTAAGGTTGCAGGATAAGGACTAAATATACAATCAAGCACATTTCTATACATCAGCAAATTAAAAGAGTAAACATTTAAATTTAATTTAAATTCCAACTAAAATAACATCAAATAATACATACCAGGGTAAATCTTCTATTCTAAAAACAAACACAATAGGAAAAAAATAAGGCTACCTAAACCAGTTGAAAAATCTCCTACAGTTACCCACTCACAGAGTGAACATGGCTAAGATGCAATACTCCTGAAACAGATCCACACATTCTCTTTTCCCTACTGAAGTCTAGCTGACTTTTTGTAGAAACTGACAAACTGATGTTAAAGTTTATATGGAAATAGCCCAACAATCTTGAAAAGAATATAAGAATTCACATAAATCAATTTCCTAATTTACTACAAAGACAAAGTAATGGAGACAATGTAGTACCAGTAAAAAGACATAAACAGGATTGAGCCCAGAAAGATTGAAGCTTGCTCATTATAATTATCAATTGGTTGGTTTTTTGTTTATTTGTTTTAGTTTTTAACAAAAAAGACAAAATAACTCAATGGAGAAAGAACAGTCTTTCCAACAGATGGCACTATGCCAATTGTATATCCACATGCAAAAGAATGTCTTAGACTCCATCTTAAGGCTAGAAGGGAGGGATCTGAATCACGAAGTCTCACCCTGTAGACTATGGAACTCATCATGTAGCCCAGGCAGTTCTCAACTTGTGAAGATTCTCCCTCCTCAGCCTCCAAGCCCTATGAGTATAGGCACAATACCTAGCATATTAGCTTCCTTCACAGCATACATGAAAATCAATTCAAAATGAATTATGACCCAAAAATATAAGCACCACAATTCTAAGAGTCTTTGAGAAAAACACGGGATTAAGTCTTCTAAACTTTAGGATGGAGACTGGTTTCTCAGATACAAAACACAAATAGCAAAAGAAAACTTAAATAAAATACACTTCATTGGAATTAAAAACAGTTTGTGTTTCAGATGACACTATTAAGAAAAATGTTAACCAGCCAGACAGTATCAGTGCACAACCTTTAGTCCTAGCACTCAGGAAACAGAAACAAGCAGATCTACTGTTTGAGGCCAGCCTGGTCTATAAAACAAGTTCTAGGACAGCCAAGGCTACACTGAAACTAACCCTGTCTCAAAAAACAAACAAAGAGACCAAAAAAAAAAAAAAAAAAAAAAAAGCTAAGTACAACCAGTAGTGGTTTGAATAAGAATGGCCCTCACTGGCACATATATTTGAATGCTTAGTCATCAGGGAGTGGTACTGTTTGAGAAGGATTAGGAGTCATGGCCCAGTAGAAGGAAGTATGTCATTGGGGGTAGGCTCTGGAGTTTCAAAAGCCCATACCAGACCCAGTCTCTCTTCCTGCTGCCTGCAGATCAGAATATAGAACTTTTTGATACTTCTCTAGCACCATGTTCCCCTCCTCAATGATGATGCCTCTGAAACTATAAACAAGCCCCCAGTTAAATGTTTCCTTTGATAAGAGTTGCCTTGGTCATGGTGTCTCTTCACAGCAACTAAGATAAAACCCAAAACCATTCATTAAGCAGAATTAAACTGGATTTTAAAAAAATCCGTAAGACCAATTATTCTTTTTTTTTTTTAATTAAAAATAACCAATAACTACCACATGGTCATGATTTTATTCCATGACTGGAAAAGGGCAGAAAGGAAGGAAAAAAAATTCATTTTAAACAATACTTTTGTAGGAAAACAGAAACAAAACAACCTTAAATGGAAAACATTCAAATTATGAACTTTATCTAACTCACTCTACTCAATACTCAGATTTTAGGAAACAAATCTTTCTATAAAATCTTAAGAGATTTAATTTTAACAGTGTAAATGTTTAATGCTTGGGTTAATCAGTCTTTCATAAGCCCTGGCATAAACAACTTACAATATAAAAGTGGGAAGATATACTTTGATGATTTTGTGTAACTTTACCACTGGCTGGCTTTATTGCTTTGTGTCTAAATATAGCAGAACATCACAGTGGCAAGAGCTCTGTGAAAGAGGAGTTGCTTACTCTGTGGTAGCCAGGAAGCAGGGAGGGTAAGTTAGAATATAGGAAAACAGTACAAATCTTTTTTCCTGGACACATCCCCAGGGATCAACTTCCTCTAAGTAATCCCACCCCGCCTATAATCATTTTCAACACAAAAAATAAAATCAAATGAATAATCTGTCAACACCAGAGTCCTCATCATTGGCTTCATCAGCTAGGACACACACCTTCAACACACGAACTTTGGGAAGGATGCTCCACAACATCTAAGCTGTAACAATCTTCCCTAACCTCCAAAGGTCTTAGTCATCTCACGGTGAAAACTGCCTTTAGTTTGATTCCAAGTTTCCCCAAATTTTAAGTTAAGTACTGTTTAACAGTTCATGGCCAAAGTCTCTTGTAAGAGTTAATATAAATTCTTAGCTATGAGCCACTAGAAAAGTTAACAAACAACTTATACGTCCCAAGAACAATGCTACAGAGTGAACAATCCCAATCTAAAAAAGGGAAGAAAGGGGGAACAGAAAGGAGAACAAGACCAATGCAGAGTATGAAAAGTAGGACAAACACGAATCCTATGCTCCATGGTGGGTACTATCTGAAGCACTTGGTGGTAGAGTGTAAGACACATGGCTTGGGCAACCCTCCCCTATAGGTACTATGTCTGCAACCCACAGACTGGCTCCTCTCACTATTCACAGCTTTCCTCAAGATGATGTCCCATATTCCAGGTATCTCTGATTTCTTGGAGACTTCACTGAATCTTTGCCTTCAAGTATTGCTGTCTCAGGAACGGCCCACAGGGCATTTTGCCTCTGCTATCTACTACCTGACTTTCTTTTAAATCTAAATAGAACTTTCAGGACCTTGACATTTTGTGTTATACATGACTGCAAACCTAGCATCATACAGGTAACACAAAGTCTGTCATCAGCTGGCAGTGTCCACCATTGGTCCATGGCTGCAGCAGCCTCCTGAGTGCCTAAGTGGTTAAGCATAGTGAAATGAATCCTTGGAAGATAACTTCATAGGTAGCTCAGAAAAGGCAGAGGCCTCCTGCCTTTGTCTCCTTAAGGGAAAGTCTTTAAAGGGCATTTAGAGCTGCACATCCTTGAGGAACCAAAAGGCGGAGCCTTCCTAACTCCTGAAACTGCCTCAAGGCATCTTTCCTCCAATAGCAGCACTGCAACTGCCTTCTTAGGTAGCTTTAATCTTCTAACAACCATGCTCGCATTGTCCACAACTTTAAATGTTCTTTTTTTCCAGCTAAACTACAAGGTTTTCAAATCATTGTGCTCCTCAGTCTTACTATTATTAGTTAAAAGTAGCCAGTAATTTACATGCAGCAGCCTACACCGAAGACTAACTTGAAACTTCTAGGTTTCACATTTATCATCACAAACTTAACCCTCCACTAAGGGTTTGGGAATGAACAAAATGTAAACAATTACTTTGCCAGAAAGTAAACAGGGGCCTACAGTCCAATTACCAAGAGTCCTATTCACCATCCAAAGCTTCTTGAGCACAACCTTTACTCCTAGTTCCTATGACCTTTCTGGTCTTCAGAACTCTCACAAGATTTGCCCATTAAACTCCACTTACAGCACTCTAGGCCTTTTCTGGCCGACTCTCCTAAATTTTTAGAATTCTAACCACATTGCTTCCAAAGGCTCTGAACCATAGGTTCAAGTAGTCATAACAATCCCACTTCTCCAGGACCAATTTTCTGTGATAGCCTTCTGTCACCATGACAAAATTCCTAATGTAAGCAATTCACAACTTAAAATGTGAAAACACTTATTTTGGCTAGTAATTCTTTCAAAGGTTCTAATTTATGGTTTGGTAGCTCCTTGGCCCTGGGCCTGTAGTAGGGAGACCATTATGGTAGTGAAAACTCTGTGGTAAAAGACAGCCACAAAAAGAGGAAGCTGGGGACAAAGTATGTCTTTTAAGGGACTATCCCAGTAACATACTTCCTTCAAGTTGGCCTACTCTCAAGTTTCCACTACTTCACAATAATGTAATCCAAATACTAAACCATCAAATGGATGGTTCCATTGTTGAGCTCAGAGTCTTCATGATCCAGTCACTACTCAGTAACTGCATCTCCCCGCTGGACACCAAGGTTTCATTCAATATATGAATCTTTGGGGTGACACTTCATATCCGAATTATGCCTATTTCAGATTATGACAGGGGAGCAATAAAGACAACACCTCTATAAAATGTCAGCTGCTCAAAAAAAGTCACTAAGCTAAAACATTTCTCAGACTAAAAAGCATATCTTTCAATAATTATTATAATGTACCTAAATGAGCTACTTCCTATATATTCTCATGGAAAACACATAAATATACATGATCGCTTTTAGAAAGTGGCTCATGTTATCTAGGAAGAGAAACATTAGGAAAAACAAATATTCTGCAACAACTCAATTTTTAGTTTTTATGATGTCTGGACTTGAGCCTGATCATTCTCAGCTGAGGAATCAACATTTCCTGTTGCTTTTACAGGTGACAGATAGTGAACTTTCACCTCAACTCTCAACCAACTCTTCTACTCTGAACTGATTAATCATGCTCTTCTATGACCTCTGCAGAGCTACTGCACATTATTAGATCAGGGGCTTAATATTTCACCTGAGATCTTAAAATATAAAATAAAATTCAAAATGTTCAGAATGCAAACAACAAACAAATATTCAGGATTCAAAACAAAAAAGTTCATCCAAGCAAGCTACTGATTTAATCAATGGAAGCAACTGGTTAGCTGCCTGATCACTTTCTCTCTCCTCTTTGGTCTCTTGGTGTCTTTAACATAGGTACTTGGATGGTCCTGGGAATTGCAACCGCCCAGTGGTAATAAATATAGCAGATGGGAAATAGAAGGTAATGAACTGTCATGGTTAATCTTGGTTGTCAACTTGACTAGATCTGGAATCAAATAAGAGACAAGTCTCTGGGCACATCTGTGAGGTATTTTCTTAATTAGGTTAATTGAAGTGGGAAGCTTCATCTTAAATGTGGGTGTCACCTTCCAGCATCAATCCAGATACAAGGTTTGGGGGAAAAGCTTTTGCTTTTTGCCTACTTGTCTTCATATCTTGTTTGCAAGTTCATCTAATCTGCTGCAGCCTCTACGACTTCTGCTGACAGCTCCACTGACATCAGAACTCAGCTTCTTCTGCCACCAATCGATCTCCAGGAATCCTCCAAGCCCACAGTGCCAGAGTGGGGCCGTTGAAGCATTGAGCCTCAGACTGAGCAGCTGCTGGGTTCTCAGCCTCTCCTGCCTGAAAGTGACAATTGCTGAACAATCCAAACCATAACATGTAAGCCAATCTAATAAATCCCCTTTTAAAAAATATTCATTCTATCATTCCTGTTCTTCTAGAGAATCCTGAGTAGTACATGTATAATACAATCTAAATCTCTTTTTTACTGTACTAGGAAAAACAAAAATAACTCCCTAGAGACACTCAGAAAGCACTTGCAACCATAGTGTGACAGTGAAACTCCCTTTACAATGGCAGTTATAACCTGCAGTTCTCTGTAAATGAGACAATCCATAGTAACACTACATTACCTATAAAGACCAAAAAACGCCACTGAATGAGAATTCTCTAAAATAGCAGTATCTTTAAATATCTCTTTTTAAATTAGATTAACTCAGGATGGGGGATATACTATGGCACAGGTGTAGAGGTCACAGGACAACTTTCAGGAGTTGCTTCTCTTCTCTTTTCCTCCCACATATCAGTCCCAGAGCTCAAACTCAGGTCATCAGACTTAGGAGCAAGTGTCTTTACCCACTGAGCCATCTTGCCCATCCAAATGTCTTCTTATTTAGCTAGCTACCTATAGGATAAGTTAGCCCATATGGAAGAATTCAAACAGCAAGATTCAAAGACAGTGAGTATCTAACAAAGTGTTTCAAAATGGCATATACAGAAGACAAGGTTAGACAAAAAAGATGAGAGGTGTAAAAGAGATAGCATCTTACCTGAGTTCAGTTGATAATGAAATGGAAGCAGGAAGATAACAGGAAAGAGAAAACTCAGGAGCTGAGACAGGGAGACAAAGAGCCTGAAGGGACTAACTAGAGCACAAGGTCAACAACTGGACAGGAGAGAATAAAGGTCAGCTAGGCTACAAAGGGCCTTGAGCTCCATGCTAAGAAGTATTATGCTGTATTATAAGGGTTAAGCAGAGGATGGCACAATTACATCTATTTCAAACACAATCTGAAAGCATGGCAGAAGATGAATCTAGACAAAAGAAGTTAATTAAGTGGCAGGTGTTAAAGGAAGAATAAGGAACGCCAGAACTAAAGTAAAAGCAATAAAGTTGTGTATTAAAAGAAAAAAATGTCCAGGAAATTAATTTCTCCTCCTCTTCCTAACATACAATTTAATCCTAAAGTCAAGGTACATGTCCACAGATGGCAAGAAATAGCCATAGTGGTTCAGAATAGAACATAATGTTCACATCAGAAGTGTAAACATGGAGAATAATCCAAGTGGTGTGAGGAAGGTTCCTGTGCTCAAGCAGCAATCTAATATAGGGTGTTCCAGAGTTTGAGAATGACAGAAGTGTCTACTCAGGAGAGTGATCCAGTGTGGAGAATCAAAGTCCAGCCAAGAAGTGGACACCTATAAAAAGCAGCTGCCAGAAACAAGGTTTCAAAGCAATCTGAGTAAAGCATGCACATGAAACATTACCCCAGTATAAAGTGTCACAGCACCTGAACAGTGTAGGGAGACTTTTCATACAGGGAAGACATGAATGTCAGATCTCAAGTAAGAGAGGCAAGGATCGACTTGGAAAGTCCAAATAACATACCATCTGCTTCCTACCTCTGTCTACCAAGATGGCCTAGGAAGGATCACACCCCAACAGCAGATAGCGGGTATCCAAATTTGGGGCCTTAAACTTCTTGAAGACAGGTTTTAGGGTTAAGGAAAAGATAAGCAAACAGCAATTGTGCCAGAAAGCAAAGAAGTACACTTAAACAATAACAAGGGCAGATTTTAAAAAGCACAACTTTCTAAACCAGCGGTTCTCAGCACGTGTGGATCATGACCTCTTTGGAGGTCAAACAACCCTTTTACATGGGTCATATATCAGATATCTGCATTATGATTCATAACAGCAGCAAAATTACAGTTATAAAGAAGCAACAAAAAATGATTTTACAGAGTGGGGTCACCACATGACGAACTGTATTAAAGGATTGAAGCATTAAGAAGGTTAAGAACCACTTTCCTAAACACTGGCTTCTGCTGACCAAAACTAGAACAAACTGAGTACTGCAATTTATTCAAACAATAACTTGAAAAATTCAACAAGTGACCTGAATTGAAAAGGAAACATTAAATCTAAAGCCAGATAAATAAAATTTAAAGGAAAACACTGTGTGTGTGTGTGTGTGTGTGTGTGTGTGTGAGAGAGAGAGAGAGAGAGAGAGAGAGAGAGAGAGAGAGAGAGAGAGAGAGAGAGAATCTACTTGAGGTACCAGTGGGACACACAGAAACAGCTGCTGACAGGGCCAAGGACCCAACTCTAACATTTGGAATCTGGACAAAAGATGATGAGCAACAGTCAGCCTGTAGGTTAAGAGAAACCCACAGGTAACCAAGCTCCCACCATAAATAGTCTGATGGTTCACAAAAAAAAATATATCTGGGTAAAAAGATAACAGAAAAGGACCCACAAGTAAATCAGAAGAGTAGGGCCAATTTGAGGCTGTGAGGAGAAGCAACTAACAGGCAGCAAGCACACACAGGGCACAGAAACATCTTACGAAAAAAACCTTCTGTAACTCCCATAGAGCACACAGACCTGCTAGACATTATACCTGAACAGCTCTCTATATCATGGTATTTCCCTTGGCTACCAATGACTAACAGCACAAACCTGGCAATTTCTTTATGAAATAAAACAAGAGCATGGCATTTTCTATCTTCTATCACAGAAGACATATACATCAACATTACATAAATGAAACAGTTCTGGTGTTCTCCCAGTTATAAAAATATGCTGGTATCTATGAGTGTTTTTTCTTCACTTATAGAAGCTGGATTAAGTAAATAATATAAACAATAGTATTTGCATGGAGTTTATAGTAATTTGAAAACAATTTTATCTACTGTGTATGATTTCACTCAGTCTTCGTACTGTCTAGTGAGATAAACAGGGAATGGGCCTAAATTCAGAGGTTAGCAAATAGGTTCAGAGAAGATAGATTACTAACCAAAACCTCATCTAGTAAACACAAGAATTGAATGGGCATCCAGTTTTTTTTTTTACTCCACGGTCCACTTATTCATTTATTCATCCACTGTGGTTGTTTGAATATGTAATGGTCCCCATAGACTATTGTGTTTGAATGCTTGGCCCAAAGGGGTGACACTTTTAGAAGGTGTGGCCTTGTTGGTGTAGGTGTAGCCTTGTTGGAGGAAGTGTATCATTGTGTAGGCAGGCTTTGAGATCTTATATATGCTCAAGCTACACCCAGTATGGACACCGTCCCCTTCTGCTATCTGTAGACCAAGATGTAGAACTCTCTGCTCCTTGTCCAGCCCCATGTCTGCCTGCATGCTGCCATGCTTCCTACCATGCTTCCTACAAAAATGAACTAAGCCTCTGAAACTGTAAGCCAGCCTCAATTAAATGTTTTCCTTTGTAAGAACTGCCTTGGTCATGGTGTCTCTTCACAGCAATAGAACCCTACCTAAGACATCCACTAACTCAGATATTCATTGAGTACTTCTCAGAAAACACTATCCAACATCTTGCAATGTTGCTGTGAAGATTAAATAAGAGAACATAGTATGAAGCCCATACAAACATTAACAATTTCAAAAGCATCAACACTATATCCCCCATATTAAAGATATTAGCCTCTTATATCTTCCAAATGTAATGTGTAAGTAAAACATGCACAAAATATGGTTGTAACATGTTGGAAAATACATTTTTTGGTGAGGCAGAAATGGCTGAGATAAAGTCAGACACATTCAGGAATGGATCATGGAAAACTTTGTGGCAAGCTGGACATTAGCCTGGATAACAGAGGACCACAGAAATGTAAAAGGAGGAGAAACGTGTTTTCAGCTTTGTGTTTTAAAGACTGAACACACAGCACCATTAAGCATAGATCAGAAGATGCAGAAAGGCCAAGTTGGAGGCTATAGGACCTAGCAAGCAAAGAGAGGATGTGCATAGGAACAAAGTGAGAGAAGCACTCACTCATTCTACTGGTCAGCTCTATGGAGTCTCTCTGATGTCTGCAAACTGAGCCAATCCTATAAGCACCTTGGGAGAGACAAGTGTCAACCAACACCAACACTCTAAGGCTGTGGTTCTCACCCCACGGATCACAACCCCTTGGGGGTTAAACAACCCTTTCATAGGAATCATATATCAAATATCCTCAGATCATATATTTACAATTCATAACAGTAGCAAAATTATAGTTATGAAGGTATCAATGAAAATAATCTTATGGGTGGGAGTCACCACAACATAAGAACTATATTAAAGGGTTGCAGCATTAAACAAGCTGAAAACCACTCCTCTAAGGACAAATGGAAAACTCAGTCTCATCCCTGGGTCTTTGGTTCTACAAAGGAATAAATAACACAGTGTAATTATTATTCGTATTCATCTATGGGGAGCCTACTTTAAAGTCATTAGTTCATTGTTTCTCTTAATCTGAATAATTCTAAGTAATTAAAGTTTTTACCAATTACAAAATTCTCCACAGTGAGATAGAACCTCTGATTTCAGAAGCTTTGTGCTTTAAGCAAAAACTAACACTCATTAGCAAGATTACCTGTTGTGAGTAAATAAATACAAACTGTTTGCAAAGTTTATAAATAGGTAAAACAGCATAAAAGTAAAATTTACCACTTAGCACAAACATCATTTCCTAGCCTGTATAGGAGATGGAGCAGTCCTTCCTTTGCCACAGCTTCTGATCTCCCCAATTCACTCCCTGATAAACATTTATATTCCACTTTCTGCAGCTCAGCCTCAACTAGGTCTGCTCATAGAGATAAAGGATAGCAGTTGAGCACATGCCTGCATCTTCTGCCTCACAGCTACACACTACATACACTGAGTCTCAAAATTCACCAAGTTGTGACAGCTATAAGCACTGAAATCTCAAGAAGGCCTTTGTGTAGAAAGCAAATTCATTTCATTTACAAGAAGCTCTTACATCTTTGGTAAAAGTTGTAATTAATTTATAAAAGCCTAAAGAGTCTACAAAGGATATTAGTGATACTACTAGAAAAGGGGAGAAGAGTTTCATCTGGCCCGAAACTGCAAAGTTCATGTCTAATTTGACATAAGAGTCAGACCACAGACTGACAATCTTGGATAGAGGATCCTAACAGCAGTCCAGTTCTAAGCTTTTCACCCCACTTCCAGGCTAAAATCCCACGCAAGTCCCTGGCTGAGGCCTATATAGTCTATTCTGCCACCTTTATTTCTTTAAGAAAACTTCTCCCTCAAATATTCAAGTTTCGATTTGGTAGTTAATTTCAGGCTGCAGTTAAAAAGCACTAGCTGTCAGTCAGATCTCTCCCCCAGCCCCCTCCTGAAAAGAAAAACTGACAGATCACAGGAGCTTTCTTTTGTAAACCAATTCTGGAACTTTCATGCTTCTTATTTGTTAGGTTAAAGGTTAAATTGCTGACCTGTGCCCTCCTGCTTAGCGGCCTTCCCCTTTTTCTGTAAAGCTTTATTTTGGGGCTGTATTTACATGGATTAGTCCCTTTTCACGCTAAGAAGGAATCTGTTCACAGCCAAAGCCTTAGTTCTGGTTGTACAAAAAGCAGCCACAATTATTCACCACCAGACAATGACCATATTGTGGATTTACAAAAAACCCACCCCAGCCAGGGAAAGATCTGTTCTTGCTGCACAAAACAATAGAAGAAAAATCTTATCAAGCATTCAAGAGAAAGCAAACAAAGCAAGCCCACTGTGAACTTGATGAAGATGTCAAGCTCCTTTAAAATATATATATATATAACTCAACAAAGAGGGGTTTTCTTGTAAAATCTTGGGAGTGAGACTTTTTCTACTCTGAGTTTCCCTTTCTGGTTAAACACAGTCAGGAGCAGCAGACATTGACAGCCAAGACCAATACATGCTGCCATTTTCTAAGCACACTTACAAACACTTTTTTAAATGCACAATGCAGGGAGGCTTTCTTCTCCAAATATGTCCAGTGCAAATGCCAGGCAACGTGTTTTCAACCAAGCACTGCGCTACACAGGCCCTTTCAGCATTTGTCTCACTCTCTAAGAAACACAGGCTTCTCCCCCAGCTCTAACTTACAAATACTTCATTTCTAATTTTCTGTTAGTTTGTTTGTTTCAAAGAACTCTGGAAAGCTAGACATGGTAGTATAGGGCTATAGTTCTAACACTAGGGAAGCTGAGTCAGGACAACTATGAGTTCCAGACCAGTGTGACCTACACAGAAAGATGCTGTTTCAAAACTACTTACATATATAGAAATAATGGGCCTAATGAAAATATAGTTCCAGTAAGTGTGGTATAAGCATCATTTATACCCAATCTCTTTGGATGGATTTGAATGTCATTCTCTCACCCCAGAAGCAAAGCTTCACCAGAACACTTTATATCTCTCACAGCTGCTGCCCATGTCCAGCCCTGGGCCCAGGCCACAGGAGTCTAGCAAAACATGATAGCAGTACAAAGACTTTTCTCCATCATCAGGTCTCTAGGTAAGTGCCTTCTATTCTCTTTAGATCAACATGACCTAAATACTCCATCAGCAGAAATATTCCTCACATAAAGTAAAGAGAAAACTAGAAGCAAACATTAAATGCAGCATAATAATTAGGATATAACTGCTTTTAAAGTATTAATATTTTGTTATGTCTTGATTTACTTTTATTTTATGTATGTGGATATTTTGCTTGCATGTATGTCTATACTACTTGAATGCCTGGTGCCTGAGAAAACCAGAATGGAGTGTCAGATTCCCCTAGGACTGGAGTTAGACAGTTATGAGCCGTCATGTGGGAATCAAACCTAGGTCCTCTGCAAGAGTAGCCAGGGCTGATCCATCTCTCCAACCCCCTAATATTGCTACTTTAATTTACTTTTTACAATACTTTTTGCTTTGCTTTGTCTTAGATGAGCAGACAAAATGGCTCAGTGGTTGAAGACACGTGTACCAAACCTGAATATCAGTGTTCCTTATTCCCAACCCCACAAACCTACATGGCGAAAGGAGAGAACTAACTCCTACAAGATGTACTCTGACCTCCACACTCACATGATGGTATGCAGGCAAGCACACACAAATGTACATCCAAATAAACCACTTGGGGGGCACATTAAGGTTTGCTATGGGTTTGGACTGGAGAAAACACTGTCATGTGTAATATAACTTATCTTTGCATGACTACTTCAGTTTTCTTTCTACTCAGCTAACTTCTTCTCTATCTGCCCACTTCCCTCCTCCAAAAGCAACAACAAAAATTTAGCCAAAAAATGTCAACAAATTTAAGATTTATTAATCTGTCCAATTTCAAAAGGCATAGAACTTGGTAAGGAATCACAGGGAACCACTTGCTGAGACTAAAACTCTGCAGCAATCAAATTATAATAAGGTTTCATGATAAACATTAAGATCTAATTTTTCCTTATTTGAACTGTACACTAATAACTGCTACTTAACACAGGAATAATCAAGCTTAGAGATGGGACATGGCGTACGTAGGTGATGGTACTCTGCCTCTTTTTCAAACTTTCTGAAACATTTTGTCTTTTTGTAGCATTTTTAATGGAGTAGCAGCTACTGTTAAAACAGACAACTCTGGCCAATGCCCCTGCTTAGAGGACCACCAGCAATTAAGTATTTCCAAGCATAGCCAAGGTGCAGGGTCCCAAAAGTTTACTTACTTCCGAATTAGAAAATTTATGGTCCCAAGAAAATTAAGGTGGTACTACAAGGACACAAACACAAAGTAGGAAGTACTTAAACTCTTTACCAACCTCTAGGACAAGATTAGGGCACAAGAGGGGATTCAAATGGAAATGCTCGGCTGCCTCACTAACAATGATAAACTCCCTCAGAGTTAATAGTTTCTCCCTGAGAGATTCATCTTGCTTTTCAACCTAGAGGTATATTTTGGAGAAAAGGAAGAAACACATGGTGGGGCTTAGAGCAAAACCTTTTAAATTCTTTGTCATAAAAGCTGCAGAGTAAACTGCATTTCCTTTACTAATCCTTCAGACACTTGTTAAGCTCCAGTGTGCTGACAACTTTGCCACTGCAATCACATTTTGGGTTCTAACAACTTAAAAAAATAAAAACTTTGGTTGTACTAAACTGTATTACCATCTTCCTTGAACACACTGAGAATTTACACAGCCTTCACAAACTGTTGACAGAGGCACTCCCAAGGGAGAAATAACTTTTGGCACCTTGCAGAGCAAACTAAAGTTACAAACCTAAGCTAAAATATCTCCGTTACCAAACAGTCTCTCTCTCGTCGTCTCAATCAGTCTCTAAAGGCACTAACTTCGAGATCAAACTCTGGAAACCTTTTTAATTAAGTATATGGGGCTTTTTTAAAAAATAGTTTTTCCATGCCATTGGAAATATATGAACAAAAAAGCCCTTGAAACCAAGAGTTTCAAACCTTATAATCCTCCAAGCTGTGAAAAATGATACAGCTGTACTTTTGTGTCAAGAGACTGAAGAGTAAAGAACAATGATTTCATCTGACAAGGGAGGAAAGAAAACTAGGCACTGTGAATTACTTGCTTAGTGCCCTACTGAATCTTCGGGCAGCCCTACAAGATAACATCATCAAATTTATCTTTGCAAAGAGAACTCAAAAAAATGAAAGGGAGAAAGCACATCTTCCCAAGGGTAGACCCCCACACACACACATTAGCTGTAGAACTTTCAGATACAAATTACTACAACCACTGTTTTGCTACAGGATAGGATAGGGAAACAGCTTTTAGTGACACAAATTTCCATGATGCCAGACCACCAGGCTGTTTCCCAGAGGTGGCAGAAACAAGTCTATAATGTAAGAAGCCCAGGCTGCTGTGCAGGGCTGGGTAAATGCCTCATTGTCCTCTGGAAAGTCTGATGGACATGTATTAAACCGAGGGGAAAAGGCATTCCTCTCCTGGTAGGACAAATGTAAGCATGCCTGCCTTTAAACTTTTTATCCTAAGCACATCTGCCCATAGAAAAGGCAGAATAATGTCTTCTAGAAAAACTGCTGGAGAAAACCCACATCAGAATACATGCTTCACACAGATAACCCTCCCTCCCTAGATCTATCCATTAAAAAAAGAGAATACAATAAATGAAGCAGCCATTCAGCCTATTGGAAATGAAATATTTATCAACAATAAAAGTGCAAAGGCTCACAAAACTATCCAGGCTCTCTGTGTTCAGCTAGAATGATGTCAACTCACTCAATGAACCAACAAACATGTCCAAAGTACCTACTAGGTGCCAATTGGTGCTCTAAATGCTGAGGATATACTAGTGAGACAAATAAAGCAATGTGCCCTAAGGAGCTGACATTCTCAGACTGGCTGAATGCACAGGGTCACTCCTTCAATCAAAACCTGATTCAAAATCATATCTGATTAATAAAAACAAATACATATTGCCCCACAGGTCTGCAAATGTTTCCTCCCTCCCCCAACATCTCCGCCCTACCCATGTGTTAGTTCAGGTATCTGTTGCTGTGATAAAATATTCTGAGCATAAGCAATTTAGGAAGAAAGGGGTTTATTGAAGGAAGTCAGGGCAAAGATTAAAAGCAGGAACCCAGCGGCCAGAACTGAAGCAGAGACCACGGAGAAATGCTGCTTAGTGGCTTGCTCCTCGGATTTTGCTAAGCCTGATTTCTTCAAGAGTCCAGGATTAGCTGCCCAGGGGTAGAACTGCCCGTAGTGAACCATACATATCAACCAATCAAGAACATGCCTTACAGATTTGATTACAGGCCAATCCTATAGAGCCATTTTCTCAATTAGGATTTCTTCTTCACAGCTGACCTTAGCTGTATCATAATGGCATAAAAAGATGCCAGCACATCCTGCTAGGACCCATCTAGAACAGTACCCACATATTACTATTATAATAAATATTGTCAAATGGATACATTGTGATCTTTTATGTGTATGAATACATGTTCATATGAATGCCTATGTGTAGACATGTACTTGTATGCAACCGCAGATGTTCTTTCTCAGGCACCATTCACCTTGTATTTGAAACAGGGTTGCTCATTGGGCTAGAACTCATTGATTTGGCTAGACTGGCTAGCCAGTGAGTATCGAAGATCAACTTGTCTCCATCTCCCCAGCACTGGGATTACAAGTATTTATTACCATAGCCAGCTTCTCTTATGTGAATTCTGGGATTAAACCCAGGTCCTCATGACAAAGCTATCTCCCCTGTGATCAATTTTTAAGTCTTCCAAATAAGGGAACATGTAGCAGAGGTCAGTTTTATATGGCTTACATTGGATCTATATGAGAGGCTGGGAGGTAGGCAGAGATAGGAAGAGGAGTTAAGACTAGGTAATAAAGGTGACAAATTTCCAAAAGGGCTAATTTCATATTAACCCTCCTGACTTGAGACATAAGCCTGACAGTTTAAAACAAAAGCCTTGTTGGCTTTTCTCTCCCCCACAGGCCCCTGCTGATAGACAAGTTTCAGGTCTGATCAGGACCTGCCACAGAACAGCTGCTGGCCAATCAGCATCCTATCTGTCTTCAAAATGACCAACCCTACATTAGAGGAGGGTGACACTTCAGAAGCTTTGAAACCCCTTGAGAACAGACTGGATCTTTTGGCTTGCAAAGTTTCCCTTCTGCTGTGAAGAGTCTTTTTCTCTGTGTGCCTGCTGCATGTGTGTGTTTCCTTACACTCAATAAATTCTTCAACTGCTGATTCTGTCTGCTGGTTTTTGAAATTTCTCTGCTACTACCTGTTGCTCTTGACATTTTTTTCCCCTATCTTTTAACTCTTAAGCTGGCAGAGAAAATGGACCTGATCAAGACTGTCTAGATGGCTTCATTTAGCTGAGCACTGATTCTGCAGCAGATCCAGAGGAGCCCAAATAAACCTGAGTCACCCCCATCTCCATTAAAGCAGGAAAAGCTGGGCAGTTTATTCCAGAGTCTACCCCAGGAAAAAGGATCCTTTTACAAGCCTGAAACGGTTGTGCTGAGGCTGTTACAGGCAAGAAAGAAGTTTACTGAAGCCTCTCCAAAGCCCTGGCCCTGGGACTCTTCAGTCATCCCAGAGCCCAGCCTCCAAAGGTGTGGAATCAGAGGCCACCATAGGACCAGGTGATGCTTTCTTAGCTCAGACCCCTAGTGACCTCTCTATTCCTTGTCTAATTTGAAGGATCAAGTCAAATCTAACAAACTTTGTCATAATAAGAGGTGTTCTGCCATATGTTTTGTGGGGGTTTTGTTTTCTCATAATTGATCCTTAGAACAAACACTATGAGATACTGTCATCAAGTCCATTTTATAGTCTAGGGACTGGAGCAGTCTAAGGTTCTCAACCTTCTTAATCCTTTTTAATACAGTTCCTCAATCTCTGATAACCTCTCCCCCAACCATAAAATTGTTTTCATTGCTACTTCATAACTGTAATTTTGCTACTGTTATGAACTATAATGCAAATATCTGATATGCAGGATATCTGATATGTGACCCCCCCCATGAAAAAGTCATTTGACAGCCCCCCCCCAGAGGTCATGACCCACAGGTTGAAAACCACTGAACTAGACAGAGAGAGCTTAAATCATTTGCTCGAAATTCAATAGAACATACTCTAAAGGAAGTGCTAGATTTAACCCTGCCAATCTTCTCTAGAAAACACATTCTCAATAAGATTTCGCCAATAATATTTTTGTGGGGTTTTGGGGAGTGGAGTATCTTCTATTAACCAAAATATTTAAGTAGGAAGAGAAGATAAACTAAATGATTGCTGATTTTCAACTTCATTGGGGACTATGAGAAAAACAGTATTTCTTCATTTCAGCCTGTGTAGATAATCTTTCCAAATATTCATGTCACTTTTTCTTCTTTAAGTACACCCAAATAAACTAATAGAAATTTCCTTTGATGTTCAAAAAGCTACTTCCATCATTCTGAATATCAGTGATCATAACTTCTGAGAATACAACTGGGCTAACCATACACCAAATTAGGAACCACATTCCAGAAAGGGACTATTTTAATAAGTCTCTGATACCAGTTTACTTTCTTGGTACCTGGGTCTTCGCATACGCAGGCAGTGTGAGTAAGAACACTGGTGATAAAGGCTCAGTCACACAGTTCTTGTTAAAGTTTAAATGTGACACACAAATGTCAGGAAAAATCCACAGATTGATCATTATAAATCATTATACAAAGAACTCAGAATTAGTCCTGTTTGCTGAAACCCACTTGGTTTTCTCTCTCCATCATACCTTTCACACAATAACTACTATTCTAATATTTGAACCCTTTCAAAAAGAAATTCTATCAAAAGGAAGGTTTAATTTGCTTATCACAACTGCAGAAGTTTGGTTGTACAGAGAGTTTCTGGGTTTTGTTTTTTTAATTAGATATTGCAAATTAAGTCAGTATAAGAATGTCTAGTTTATAGTTTCCATGTTAGACATTTTAGTACATATTATCTCTAATTTAAAAAAAATGAGAGGCCCACCTGCCACCAAGGAGGGAAAGGTGGGCAGAAGATAGCCAGAGCTCTGCCCATGGGCACCATTACAATGAGCAAGTACGTGGTGGAGAGATGGGAGAGAAAGAGAAGCAGAATAGTTTGTGAACTATGAAGAGAGACAAAACTGGAGACCCAAAGGCCTGTGAGAAACAGCATGATGTGAGTAGCTTGTGCTGCCACCTGAGGCCATTGTGATGTCTAGGCCCAGTTTGCCACCAAGGGCCATGTCTGGTTCCATAGCCCTACCATTATAGGAGCTTACATTGATATCTGTGCTGCCACCTGGAGCCATCCTAAAATCTGAGGGCTAAGCTGAGCTGACCCTGACCCTCACCAATTACAGCATGTGGGAAAGCTGGCCCATCAATCACCTGTGCAACATGGGAGAGCTGTCCCCGCCCCTTGCCAACTATGGTACTCAGGATGAGCTGGCCATGTCCCTCACCTGGGCAGTGCTGAATAGCTGGCCCTGGTGGCATGGACATGGAAGAGGTGGCAGGCTGACCAACTCAGCTACCATCCAGGACCAGATCTATGGCTTTGAGTTGACCTACCCCAACATCTACCCCATCTATGTAGGGGCAGGTCCTGCAGAACTAAAGCTGTAGGATCTCCATGACACAGGACAACAACAGGATATCCAAAAGGGAGTCCCAAGCAAGACCAATGACTCATTGCAATGAATATTTGGGAGTAAAGATGTTGAGTCAAAAGGGTATACAAAGTGACACATTGAAACACACCACAGCTTCCACAGTAAGAGGTTTTATTTTTTGTTTTGTCTTCTTTTGAGAGAGGGGGAAGTTGCAAGAGCAGGGGGCAGATATGGAGGGACTGGAAGATGAAAAGGATTGGGGTACATGATGTGAAATTCACAAAGAATCAATAAAAAAATTTTTTTTTAAAAAAACATGTCAATTAGAGAGATATAAGTCCCATTTAAACAATGATAATCTGGGGGTGGAGACCTCTGCCTGGGCCGCCAGAAGTCCATAGCCAACAAGCGCCAGGAGAAAGCTACCCTCAGAGGAGCTTGGAAAAGCCATGAGTGGGGTTAAGGGGAGCAACACCTCTCACCCAGACCCACCCAGAACCGGAGGGATCCAGGGCGTGAGAACCCGGGGGCATGAAACTTCTGAACCTTCCGGTTTCCATCTGTGGGTGGAGACCTCTGCCTGGGCTACCAGGAGTCCATAGCCAACGAGCGCCAGGAGAAAGCTACCCTCCCAGGAGCTTTGAAAAGCTCTGAGTGGGGTTAAGGGGAGCAACACCTCTCACCGAGACCTGCCCAGAACCGGCAGGATCTAGGGCCTGAGAACCCAGGGGCACGAAACCTCTGAACCTTTCGGGTTTCCATCTGTAGGTGGAGAACTCTGCCTGGGCTATCAGGAGTCCATATCCAACGAGTGCCAGGAGAAAGCTACCCTCCCAGGAGCTTGGAAAAGCCATGAATGGGGTTAAGGGGAGCAACACCTCTTACCCAGACCCACCGAATCCAGCAGGATATAGGGTCTGAGAAGAACTCGGGGACAGTAAACCTCTGAATCTTCCGGTTCCATCTGTGGGGGAAGACCTCTGCCTGGGTCACCAGGAGTCTGTGCCTGGGGACTTCAGCCTGGGCCACAGGGCTCCAGGAGAGAGCTGGTATCCCAGGATTGCTGACACACCTTTGAGCATAGGCAAAACCATGACTTCTGTTCAAACTCACTGGATCAAGAGGGATCCTTGCAGAGCCATCAGGACATAGGAACCAAGGGACAGCAGGGGACAAGATCCTTCTGATTTCTGTCTGCACCCCAGAGCGGACCCTGTGCCACAGCTCTCCAAACCCAAACACCTCTCAGAGAGAGCTGGTCTTCAAGGATTATTGACACAGAGGCCTGCAGGAGGGGCAAACCACAACCGGACAGAGTAAGATCAGCTAACATCAGAGTTAACAAGATGGCAAAAGGCAAAAGGAACAGAAAGCAAGGGTACTTGGCACCATCATAACCCAGCTCTCCCACCACAGCAAGCCCTGGATACCCCAACACACCAGAAAAGCAAGACTCAGATTTAAAATCATTTCTCATGATGATGATAGAAGATGTGAAGAAAGAAATGAATAACACCCTTAAAGAAATGCAAGAGAACAGAGACAAACAACTAGAAGCCTTTCAAGAGGAAACACAAGAATCCATTAAAGAATTACAGGAAAACTCAATCAAACAGAAAAAGGATATGCACAAAACTATCCAGGAGCTAAAAATAGAAATAGAAACAATAAAGAAATCACAAAGGGAGACAACCCTGGAGTTAGAAAACCTAGGAAAGAGATCAGGAACCATTGATGTAAGCATCACCAACAGAATACAAGAGATAGAAGAGAGAATCTCAGGAGCAGAAGATACCATAGATAACATCGACACAACAGTAAAAG
>CM052701.1:126844290-126876608 GCA_028551405.1 Uromys caudimaculatus | reverse complement strand
CTTAAAGAGAGAGAGAGAGAGAGAGAGAGAGAGAGAGAGAGAGAAAGGAGGAGGAGGAGGAGGAGGAGGAGGAGGGGGGGGGAGGGAAGGATATGGCTCATTTTCTGTTTCTTCCTGAGTATAAGCAGTTCAAACTCCCTCCATAGGAGCAATTTGAAGTAGCAACACTACAATAAAAAGCACCAGTTCCAATCAGAGATCTACAATTAATATAAAATTCAAAATGTGATCTTGGTAGAGAAAAGCAAATTGATGGAGGCACATAATGTTTTGTTTCTTAAGCTGAGTGGCAGGTACATGTGCTTTCATTTATTCTCTGAAACACATACATACATACATACATACATATAATATATGCATACATATATATAGTATATTATTTCTATCACAGCATTTACAAATTTCTTTTTTTTTTTTTTTTGGATACTTTATTTACATTTCCAATGTTTCCCCCTTTCTAGGTCTCCTCTTTGGAAACCACCTATCCCACCTCTATGAGGGAATTCCACCTCCCACCCACCCACCCGCCCACTCCCATATTCCCACCTTGACATTCCCCTTTACTGGGGCCTCTCCTCCCCCTGATGGCCAACAAGGCCCTCCTCTGCCACATATGTGGTCTGTACCATGGGTCCCTCCATGTGTATTCTTTGGTTGGTGGTCCAGCCTCCTATTCAAACTAGAATTCAAGCCATCGTTTGGACAGGTCACTTCCTAGGCTAAGCGTCTCTCCTTCTGCTAAGGACTGAACTACAAGGATCAAGCAAGAAGTAACATCTGCCCTTGTGAGGCCCTATTTTGTACCTATATAATTGAGATTATGCTTATTTCATTGAATGTTGGGCAACCAATTTATTATTATAAGCCATTAGGCTCAACTTTCGCTTAAAGAAGAAAGCATCATTATACCCATCTTAAACCAGAAAAGGGACAACACTGCAATGCTCAAAGCTTCCCCTGACTCTATGACCAGTTTTAGAGCTACAGTGATAAGTGGCTGTGGTCACACATGAACACCTGCAATCTCAGCACTTGGAAGGTGCAATCCTATCTAAAAACAAAAACAAACAAACAACAAAACAGCTCAGTGAGAGAGGTTCTAGACCGTACCTCAAACAAGACTTACCAGTTTTTGTTTAATGCTTTCTTTTGTGGCTGAGGGATATGCGAGGCCTGTAGTCCACGAATTGACCTCAGATGTTATTCCTCCTAAACTGTATACCTTTTTTTCCTTTTGGAGACAGGGTTTCTCACTAGGATAGATTAGACTAGGCTGGCTGGTGAGCAGGCCCTAGGGTTCTACCTGCCTCTACCTTCCCAGTGGAAGACAAAAGAACACTACAACACTCAGGTTTTTCTTTCACATGAGTGTTAGAAATGGAACCCATTGCGGTGCTTGAGCAGCAAGCACTTTACCTGCTGAGTCATCTCGCCATCCCCAAAAGAAACTTTGCCTAACTACCATGTCAAGTATACTTATCTGGAGAAAAGTAAAATAAATGTTTTTGGTTTTTTTGGTTTTGGCTTTTGTTTTGTTTTGTTGTTATTTTTCAAGACACAGTTTCTCTTCATAGACTAGAACTCACTCTGTAGATCAGACTGGCCTCAGATCTACAGAGATCTGCCTACCTCTGTCTCCTGAGTGCTAGGATCAAAGATGAGTACCATATCACCATGGCCCAGCCTTTGAATAAACGTTTTAAGTAATCAATCTTTTGAGTGGATAATAATTTGATCTGACTATGAGACTAAGAACCAAAGTCCATACCATAATACTTTATAAAGTAGAATCATTTTCACTGGAAAACTCAAGGGAAGAGAAAGAAAAAGTGAGGAAGGTTTAACTAGTGCCAACTTGCCAGAAAAAGTAAGTTTCTTTATCCATTATGAATAAAGCTTTATCTCTAATGATTTTCTACAAGCCTGGTTTCTCTTCCCGACACTAAGATCATCTGATTTCCCTAACCACCACATATACATGTGCTACCAGGCAGTAACTGTAAGGAAATTGCTATACAGATGACGTTAAACACATGTTTTACAACTGGGAGGTTGCCCAGACTCTGCAAATTCATCTCAATTTTTCTCAAACCTAGGACCAGTTTAGAGAATTTCTTAAGATTAAAGAAAAATTAGTGGCTAGGAAGATGACTCAGTTGATAAAGTACCTACCACAGAAGCATAAAGAACTGAGTTTGGATCTCCTACATCCACAAAAGAGCTGGATAAAGAAGTGCATGTCTATAACCCCAGCACTATAGAGACAGAGCCCACTGGTCGACCAGTCCTAGTCAATTTGATAAGCTTCAGGTTCAAGAGCAGGCCTTCTCTTTAAGAATAAATTAGAAAGTAATCAACAATGATACTGACCTCTGGCCTCAATACACACACGCACACACGCATGCACACAGAAAACTATATTGAGAAAACGGACTAGAATATAATAAGAACTTAAAAGCCAGCTATATCACAACACCCAGAGGACGCTCGACTCCCAGGCACTCTAACACACCCATGATCAGAGGATCAGAGGTAAGGAGGACAAAACATCTGCCCAAACACAGGAGGTAACTGAGACCAGCGGGATGCAGGGACACAGGAACCCCGCTGGGCCAGTGGCACGGGTTCCTTCCAGTCTAAGCCTGTGCCCTGAGCAGACCTTGGGTGCTAACTCCACAGCCAGTTCCACAACACCAAGAGAAAGCTCGGCTCCCAGGCGCTCTATAACGCCCAGGATCACAGGATCCCAGGAACTTGGTCACACCAGGATCTCAAGGTCCCAGAGGCAGCTTGACTCCCAGGAGCTCTGACACATCCAGGACCTCAGGATCATACAGGATCCCAAAATCACAGGATCACAGACACGGGTGGACTCTGAGGAGTTCGGACACAACCAGGATCACAGGAAGGATAGGCTCCAGTCAGATATAGTGAGGGCAAGTAGCCTAGAGATAACCAGATTGCGAAAGGCAAGGGTAAGAACATAAGCAACAGAAACCAAGGTTACCTGGCATCATCAGAACCCAGTTTTCCCACCATAGCAAGTCCTGGATACACCATCACACAGGAAAAGCAAGATTCTGATCTAAAATCACTTCTCATGATGATGATAGAGGACTTTAAGACGGACATAAATAACTCCCTTAAAGATATACAGGAGAACACAAGTAACCAGGAAGAAGCCCTTAAAGAGGAAACACAAAAATCCCTTAAAGAATTACAGGAAAACACAATCAAACAGGTGAAGGAAATGAACAAAACCATCCAGGATTGAAAAATGGAAATAGAAACAATAAAGAAATCACAAAGGGAGACAACCCTGGAGATAGAAAACCCTGGAAAGAGATCAGGAATCATAGATGCAAGCAACACCAACAGAATACAAGAGATAGAAGAGAGAATCTCAGGTGCAGAAGATACCATAGAAAACATTGACACAACAGTCAAAGAAAATGTAAAAAGAAAAAAGCTCCTAACCCAAAACATCCAGGAAATCCAAGACACAAAGAGAAGACCAAACCTAAGGATAATAGATATAGAAGAGAATGAAGATTCCCAACTTAAAGGGCCAGTAAATATCTTCAACAAAATTATAGAAGAAAACTTCCCTAACCTAAAGAAAGATATGCCCATGAACATACAAGAAGCCTACAGAACTCCAAATAGACTGGACCAGAAAGAAAAGAAATAATCAAAACATCAAATGCACTAAACAAAGAAAGAATACTAAAAGCAGTAAGGGGAAAAGGTCAAGTAATATATAAAGGCAGACCTATCAGAATTACACCAGACATCTTACCAGAGACTATGAAAGCTAGAAGATTCTGGGCAGATGTCATATAGACCCTAAGAGAATACAAATGCCAGCCCAGGCTACTATACCCAGTAAAATTCTCAATTACCATAGATGGAGAAAAAAGATATTCTATGACAAAACCAAATTTACATAATATATGTCCACAAATCCAGCCCTACAAAGGATAATACATAGAAAACACAAACACAAGGCGGGAAACTACACCCTAGAAAAAGCAAGAAAGTAATCTTCTTTCAACAAACCCAAAAGAAGATAGCCACACAAACATAATACCGCCTCTAACAAAAATAACAGGAAGTAACAATCACTTTTCCTTAATATTTCTTAACATCAATGGACTCAATTCCCCAATAAAAAGATATAGACTAACAAAATGGATATGTAAACAGGACCCAGCATTTTGCTGCATACAGGAAACGCACCTCAGTGACAAAGACAGACACTACCTCAGAGTAAAAAACTGGAAAACAATTTTCCAAGCAAATGGTCCCAAGAAACAGGCTGGAGCAGCCATTCTAATATCAAATAAAATCAACTTTCAACAAAAAGTTATCAAAAAAGATAAGGAAGCCGGGCAGTGGTGGTGCACACCTTTGAGAAAATCAACAAGATAAATAAACCCTTAGCCAGACTAACCAGAGGACACAGAGACAGTATCCAAATTAACAAAATCAGAAATGAAAAGGGAGATATAACAACAGAAACTGAGGAAATTAAAAAAAAAAGATATCAAATCCTGCTACAAAAGCCTATACTCAACAAAACTGGAAAATCTGGATGAAATGGACAGTTTTCTAGACAGATACCAGGTGCCAAAGTTAAATCAGGATCAGATAAACCCCTAAAGAAATAGAAACAGTCATTAATAGTCTCCCAACCAAAAAAAGTAGAGAATTCTATCAGACCTTCAAAGAACTAATACCAATACTCTTCAAACTATTCTACAAAATAGAAACAGAAGGAATGCTACCCAATTTCTTCTATGAAGCCACAATTACGCTTATACCTAAACCACACAAAGACCAAACAAAGAAAGAGAACTTCAGACCAATTTCCTTTATGAACACTGATGCAAAAATACTCAATAAAATTCTTGCAAACCGAATCCAAGAATACATCAAAATGATCATTCACCACAATCAAGTAGACTTCATCCCAAGGATGCAGGGATGGTTCAATACCCAGAAATCCATCAATGTAATCTACTATATAAACAAACTCAAAGAAAAAAAATACATGATCATTTCATAAGATGCTGAAAAAGCATTACAAAATTCAGCATCCCTTCATGTTAAAAGTCTTAGAAAGATCAGGAATTCAATGCCCATACCTAAACATAGTAAAGGCAATATACAGCAAACCAGTAGCCAACATCAAACTAAATGGAGAGAAACTTGAAGCAATCCCAATAAAATCAGAGACTAGACAAGGCTACCCACTCTGTCTCTATCTATTCAATATAGTAATTGAAGTTCTAGCTATAGCAATTAGGCAACAAAAGGAGTTCAAAGGGATACAAATTGGAAAGGAAGAAGTCAAAATATCACTATTTGCAGATGATATGATAGTATACTTAAGTGACCCTCAAAAGTGATTCCACCAGAGAACTCCTAAAGCTGATAAACAACTTCAGCAAAGTGGCTGGATATAAAATTAACTCAAACAAATCAGTAGCCTTCCAAAACTCAAAGAATAAATAGGCTGAGAAAGAAATTGGGGAAACAACACCCTTCACAATAGTCACAAATGATATTACATACCTTAGTGTGACTGTAACCAAGCAAGTGAAAGATCTATATGACAAGAACTTCAAGTCTCTGAAGAAAAAAATCGAAGAAGATCTCAGAAGATGAAAAGATCTCCCATGCTCATGGGATTGGCAGGATTAATACAGTAAAAATGGCCATCTTGCCAAAAGCAATCTACAGATTCAATGCAATCTCCATCAAAATTCCAAACAATTCTTCATAGAGTTAGAAAGAGAAATTTGCAAATTCATTTGGAATAACAAAAAACCCAGGATATCGAAAACTATTCTCAGTAATAAAAGAACTTCTGCGGGAATCACCATCCTGACATCAAGCTGTATTACAGAACAATAGTGATAAAAAACAAAAAAGCAAAAAACTGTATGGTATTGGTACAGAGACAGGCAGGAAGATCAATGTATAGAATTGAAGACCCAGAAATGAACCCACACACTTATGGTCACTTGATCTTCGACAAAGGAGCTAAAACCACCCAGTGGAAAAAAGACAGCATTTTCAACAAATGGTGCTGGTTCAACTGGAGGTCTACATGTAGAAGAATGCAAATCGACCCATTCTTATCTCCTTGTACAAAGCTCAAGTCCAAGTGGATCAAGGACCTCCACATAAAACCAGATACACGAAACTTACAGAGAAGAAAGTAGGAAAGAGCCTTGGACACATGGGCACAGGGGAAAATTTCCTGAACAGAACACCCTAAGATCAAGAATCAACAAATGGGACCTCATAAAATTGCAAAGCTTCTGTAAGGCAAAGGACACTGTCAGTAGGACAAAATAGCAACCAACAGATTGGGAAAAGATCTTTACCAATTCTACATCTGATAGAGGGCTAATATCCAATATATACAAAGAACTCAAGAAGTTAGACTCCAGAGAATCAAATAACCCTATTAAAAAACGGGGTACAGAGCTAAACAGAGAATTCTCAACTGAGGAATATCGAATGGCCAAGAAGCACCTAACGAAATGTTCAACATCCTTAATCATCAGGGAAATGCAAATCAAAACAACCCTGAGATTCCACCTCACACCCGTGAGAATGGCTAAGATCAAAAACTCAGGTGACAGCAGATGCTGGTGAGGATGTAAAGAAAAAGGAACACTCCTCCATTGTTGGTGGGATTGCAAGCTCATATAACCACTCTGCAAATCAGTCTGGCAGTTCCTCAGAAAACTGGACATAGATAGTACTACCTGAGTACCCAGCTATACCACTCCTGGGCATATACCCAGAAGATGCTCCAACATGTAATAAAGACACATGCTCCACTATGTAGCAGTCTTATTTATAATAGCCAAAAGTTGGAAAGAACACAGATGTCCTTCAACAGAGGAATGGATACAGAAAATGGGGTAAATTTACACAATGGAGTACTACTCAGTTATTAAAAAAGATGAATTCATGAAATTCTTAGGCAAATGGATGGAACTAGAAAATATCATCCTGAGTGAGGTAACCCAATCACAAAAGAACACACATGGTATGCACTCACTGATAAGTGGATATTAGCCCAAAACCTCCGAATATCCAAGATACAATTCACAGACTACATGAAGCTCAAGAAGAAGGAAGACAAAAGTGTGGGTCCTTCGGTCCTTCTTAGAAAGGGGAACAAAATACTCATGGGAGCAAATATGGAAACAAAGTGTAGAGCAGAGCCTGAAGGAAAGGCCATCCAGAGACTGCCCCACCTGGAGATCCATCTGGTACACAGTTACCAAACCCAGACACTATTGCGGATGCCAAGAAGTGCTTGCTGACAGGAGTCTGATATAGCTGTCTGCTGAGAGGTTCTGCCAGAGCCTGACAAGTACAGATGTGAATGCTTGCAGCCAATCATTGGACTGAGCGCAGGGTCCCCAATGGAGGAGTTAGAGAAAGGACTGAAGGAGCTAAAGGAGTTTGCAACCCCATAGGAAGAACAACAGTATCAAACAACCAGATCCCCCAGAGCTCCCAGGGATTAAGCCACCAACAAAGGAGTACACATGGAGGGACCCATGGCTCCAGCCGCATATGTAGCAGAGGATGGCCTTGTCAGGCATCAGTGGGTCCTTGGTCCTATGAAGGCTTGATAGATGCCCCAGTGTAGGGGAATTCAAGGGCCTGGAGGTGGGATTGGGTGGGTGGGTGGAGGTACACCCTCATAGAAGCAGGGGGAGGGGAGATAGGATAGGGGATTTACGGGGGGCGGGGGGGGGACTGGGAAAGGGGATAACATTTGAAATGTAAGTAAAGAAAATATCAAAAAAAAAAAAAGACAGCTATATTATTGCCACTCTTTAGGTTTGCCGGATTCACTTTGTTATTAATGCAACAATATGATGGTAATTTTAGATGATCTCCCTAAAGAATATTTTAATCTAAAATAAAACTTGATTCTGAAAAGAGCTCCCACATGCTAGGTACTGTGGGTGTATGCTTATAATCCCAGCACTCCAAGATCAACACAAGTGCAAGTCCAGCATAATCCTCATAGTGAGTTCCAGGGTAAAGCTACACAACAAAACTCAGTCTCAGAAAAACAAAGACAAAACAAAGCACACCAACAAAAAAAGTTCCCATGCACTCACAGTGCCCACACACACCAGATAACACAGTTTAGCTTTCTTTCCTTGTGTTTCCTGTTGCTGTTGGGTTTTTTGTTTGGGGGGTTTTTCTCGGTTTGTCTTTGTTTATTTGAGACGGGGTTTCCCTGTGTAGCTCTACCTGTCCAGGAACTTATTCTGTAGACCAAGCTGCCCCTGAACTTAAAATGCCTCTGCCTCGGTCTCTCCGCCTCTCTGCCCCTCTCTGTCTCTCTACCTCTCTGCCCCTCTGCCCCTGCCCCTCTGCCTCTGCCCCTCTGCCTCTTGAGTGCTGGGATTAAAGGTGTGTGCCACTACATCCAGGTCCTTGTGAGGTTTTTTTTTTATCTTCATTAATTTTAGTTATGTAGAAGTATATGGGTCAGATCGTCTGATGGTTGTGAGCAACCTGTATGAGAGCTAGGCACCAAACCTGTGTCTTCTGGAAGAGCAGCAAATGATCTTAAACCCTGGCTAGGGGGAACCTCAATTGAAAGGAATGCCTTCATAAAACTGGCCTGTAGGCAAGTCTATAAGTGCATTTTCTTAACTAGTGATTGATAGAGGAGGGAGGACCCAACCCGTTGTGGGTGGAACCCCTCTGGGAAGGAGATCCTATAAGGAAGCAGGCTGAGAAAGCCAGTAAGTAAGCAGCACTCTCCATGGCCCCTACATCAATCAGCCCCTGCCTCCAGTTCCTGTAGTGTTTGAGTTCCTGTTCTGACTTCCTTCAGTGATGCACTGTGATGTTGAACTGTAAGCTTTTTGCCGAAATAAAGCCCTCTGTCCCCAAGTTGCTTTGCTTATGGTGTTTTATCACAGCAATAAAAACCCTGAGACACTGCTAATCCACTGCTCCAATCTCTCAACTTTCTTTTTTAATCTCTAATAGTATGGAGCATCTGTCGTCGGCACAGATTCAGATGAAAACTCCAAGATCACAATCATGGTGCAATGAAAGCTGAAGTTCTTAGGGTTGCTGCCTAACACCTGGATAACTGAACAAGTCAGCTTCCAAAGCATTGTGACTAACACTGCTTTTACAAAATCCCAACAGCTTCTCAACTTTGCCACCCTTATCTTTTTAAAAAGTGGCCACTGGGCTAATACATTACAAATGCTGCAGAGGGAGTGCACGCAGAAGGAACCTGATCTGCTGGGCAGCCCTAAAACCCTGATGCTGCCACTCTCCCAACGCTAAGTATCTTCCCAGGCGGAGCGCCTGCAGCAGGCTCAGAAAGGTCAGCTGTAATGGGACGCTTGTGTGGGAATGCATTCCAGAGTTTCTGCATGCCCAGCACCATCTATCTGATCATGGGATAGGCTGATTATTTCTTGCAAGAGAGCCTGAACTCAGTGCTGGGTGCTTCTGCAGTGTGGGATGCCTATCTTGGAAGCCTTATGGAAGAAGTGTAAGTTCTTCAGCAAACTGGCCAATTAGGAAGCATTAAAAATATATAACAAAATATTCCAAAAATCTACTCAAAACTTACCAATTTACAGTAGGGGCGGGGGGTTTAGAGTGTTTGTTTGTTAGTGTTTTGTTTGGGGTTTTTTAACTGTGTTGTGGTCGTTTGGAGACAGGATCTCATGCAACCCAGGCTGGTGTCACTATACAACCAAGGGATGACCCTGAACTCCTCACCTTCCTGCACAATGCATGCCAATGATTCCAAGAGCTGGAATTATCATTTATCATGACTGGATTTCAGCTTCTGTTTAAAAGGTCAAAATCTGGTGCCTAAATGGCAAGCTTTATACACAAAATGCTATCATACACAAAAGAACCCTAGAAGCATATAAAGATTTAATTGTAAGTAAACAACACTTGGTGCAATAACCTATAACAACTAAAGTGGTTTCACAAAACTATATTAATAATTTTTAAGAAAGCCTTAGTCGAAGGAAACAAAAATACATATAGCAGAAGTTTAGAAAAAGGGTTATATATTTTACCTACACACACACACACACACACACACACACACACACACACACACACACACACACACACGCAGGCACGCACATGCACGCACAGAGAAAGATTACAAAGAAATAAGTATACCAAAATATTAATGACAGTTATTATTTAATGGTCATTCTATCTGCTCAAGAGCTAATCTGCTAAACAAGATGCTAAAATTTTAAAGATGAATAGCCAAAACACATACACAAGAATAATCTGCCAGTAAATATTAAATGCCTTGAGAAAATTTCTACTATATACATTTTTATTTACAACAAGAATCAATGACAATGTAGGCAAAAATGTTAAGAATAGAACTCTCACAGACATTTATAGAAAAATGTACACTAAACCTTTCAATTAAAGACCCATAAAGTGGTCTCAGTGCTCTTTAGCCCAACTTCTCACAGCAGGGATTTAACCCCTCCAGGGGAGTGCAAACAAACTTCAAAGAGAAGATTAGGCCCAGACACTCGCACTGTGCAATGTAAGGTTTATATGTAAGTTTGCCCGGAAACACAGAGATGCAGATCTGAGGAACAAAGGAGGTAGATTCTTTGCAATCATCTAAAACAGCCAAATTAATGCCTAAAATAGTAACCGAAAAAAGGAAAATACACTAACAGAAAGTTGTAGAAGGAGCAAAGGTGTCTGAAGTCAAATATTCAGCTATAGTTCACTCACTAGGAACAGCAAAAGGAAATCTGACAAATTACCACAGAGCAAGTGTCCATTTCCAGCTCAAGCTCTGTACAGCCTTAGGAAGGTATCCATCCCTGCAATGTTAAGGTTCTTCTATACAGTACTGACAACTCACATGCCTCTTTCCATTTCTCAGAGCACAGCACATGTTTAGTTAAAGGTCTTCACTGATGTACACACATGTCAATGGAAAAAAGACCTGTCTTTAAAGATAATGATATTTCCCCTCTTTCTCATCTTTGTAATAATATTAGCTGATTTTTAAGGAGTATGTAAAATACCTCATTACTTTATGAATTGTCTTAAGTAGAGAAAAGAAATTTAGCTACACTTACATATGTATATATATAGATGTGTGTGTATATATATGTATATGTATATTTATTCTCATATATATGAATGTATTCAAGACACCACACCAATAAGGTGTTCAATCTATCACCAGGAAAAATGCAAATAAAAACAATCATCACATTGATGAAGATGAAATCTAACTATGCCAAGTACTGATGAAGTTATAGAGCAGCAGCATCACCAAACACCGCAGATGAGAATGCAGAGCAGCACAACCCATTTTAAAGAAGTTCAATATGACACAGGAATCAGATACATTATACAATCAATGGTAACATAGATCTACACCACCAGATACATGTACAAGAAAAATCACAAAAGCACTTGCAATAGCCAGAACTGGCATGTGGCTTCAACACTGCAACTTTACTATCAGTAACAGAATGGACTGGGCTAGGTTAAGAGCTCAGTGGCAGAATGCTTGCCTTGCATGTTCAAGGCTCCAGATTTGATCCCCAGCACCAGTAATAACAGCAGCAACAACAAAGCTGGAGTACAACACTATAAATATCACAGTGATAAAAATAAATGACTGCAGTGACGTGCAACATGAAGGGCCCTTATAAACATAACTGAGCAAAAACATACCAAAACCTCATAAAGAATAATTCTATGTCTATAGAATTGAGAAACAGGCACAATTAAATTATTTTTTCAGGGAGTCATACACATGTAATAAAACTATGAACACAGCCAGGCGTGGTGGCGTATGCCTTTAATCCCAGCACTTGGGAGGCAGAGGCAGGTAGATTTCTGAGTTCGAGGCCAGCCTGGTCTACAGAGTGAGTTCCAAGACAGCCAGGGCTACACAGAGAAACCCTGTCTCGAAAACACCAAAAAAAAAAAAAAAAACCACTATGAACACAACAAAGGAATGACTCTCATAAAAGCATGGTGGTTGCCTCTAAAGAAAGGAAGGGAGGGAGTATGACTAAGGCCATCTCTAATATTTACAGACCTAGCAAAGGTACAAAGGAGACCTACAGACCATATATCTAAATATTTAAGCCTTTAAGTCAGAGAGCTGGGTATGGTAGTGCACATCTATAATCCTAGTGCTTGGGAGGTAGATGCAGAAGAACCATGAGTTTAAGGTCATCCTCGACTACAAAGTAAATTTAAGGCCAGCCTAGGATACCAAAAAAACAAAAAAATAAAAACCATTTTTAAAAAAGCAAAAAATTATAAATCAAGCTTACAACTATTAGATATATTTTACCTCCTACCATGATAAATATACCTTTCGAACTAACTCGAAAGTGAGACACAGTGTGCATTTTTGAACTACTTAAGAGTGTGATGCAGAAAAGTAGTGGTGGAGGAAATACTAGCTATTGGCTGACTACCCATGGCCCCTTCCAGATGCCACAGCAAGGCACCTTTCACACAAACACAGTTACCCAACCCCAACTTCAGCTCTACCTATTATCTGTCCCGTACCCACTCCCCATGTAGGAGCACCCTAAGGCCTTGGGGTGAGTACACTGGCAGCACAGTTCGTCCTCAGGAGGACAGATCCTACAGAACAGACTCATGCAGCCTCTGGAAATGAGCTCAAATCTACTTGGGTAAGGAATCCTAAGATCTTAAGTTCTCCCAGAACAGTCTAGGGTGAAATGGTTCGAGCGTCAAATGGCTGGCTTTATAGGTCCAGCAACTCTGTGCTCCTCCTAAAGTGGAAATATGAAAGGAGTGGAACTCCTAAGGCAGAGATGGGGACAGAGACCTTTGTTGCCAAGACTAGTTTTGTCATAAAACCACACAACAGTCTTAACCTGAATAGCAGTCATATAGTCATTTTTGTTATTTTGTTAACCCACACTTGTAAGTTTTATGCATTTTTTAATACAAATAATAGGATAGCTATCATACACTTGCTGATAATATACAGTGAGAGCAGAAATCGCCAACACACAACCTGGGTGTAACCATGAAGACACAGTCAAACAGATGCAAATGCGGGGATGAAACAGAAGGCCTACATTTTTGACACACGTCATTAGAAAAGATAAATATAGCTACAAAACTATTCCACAACATTTCAAACATAAAACTATCAGGTTCCGTGAACCTGTACTAGATTCTGGACCAGAAGAAAAAATGTCATAAAGAACATTCTTGAAACAACTGATTCAATTTAAATATAACAACTAATATTAAAACAATGTTTAATTTTCTTATTTAACAACTGGACTAGATTATAAAATAAAATGTCCTTATTCTTACAATATCTACCTTTGAAATATTTAGGGGTAAAGAGCCACATCTGCAACAAAGATTGCATATGTAGTGACAAAGCAAATGTAACACAATGGTAATAATGGGCTCTAAGAAAGGGCACATGCAGCAAACTGCTCTTGTAACTTCAAAATATTTTCAAAATAATGGGTTCACCTCCCACGTGCCAGGATTACAAGCAAGCACCACCATGCCCAGCTATATGTCCTTTAAATACTGGAATATTTTTATATGTGGTCTACAGGTCTCCTTTGTAACTATGCTAGGCTCTGTACCCCAGACAGCTATAATAGCAGGCAGGATAAAGGCTTTGCTGCTTATTCTTCCAGCTCACTTTGTGGCTTTCATTTTTTTTTTTTTTTTCCATCTTTCAAAAAATAAATTTTAACTTTGGGGAAAATTCCACAACACTGAAGAGGGAAAATTAAGTAACTACAGAAATAATAAAAGGTTCATCCTTGAATTTATCTGTAAGATCACAGCTGTCATCAAATGAGTACTGAATGAGGTCCACCCATGGAGAAGTGGCTGCATGCACACCTGATTATTGCTTCTAAACCCAGTACTCTCCCTGTACAATAAGAGACGTGGCTTAATGAGGACCTTAACTTTCTACTTCCAAACAACCATAATTTGTAATCTACTTCACATGGAGGGAATCCTTCATTTTAACAAATACTGGTGATGCGCTGCAAAGCCCTGCAAGTAACATATGCAACACAAATACTGTCCTCAAGAAGGCAACTTAGCAAGCAGTGTGAAGTGGAATTTAAACAAGAATCCCAGCTATTCCACACAGTAGCTCCATGACCTACTTTACACCTGAGATTCTCATTTCTCAATAGGAGTTATGGGGATGCCATTCGACTGTCTTTAAGGATTACATTATAAGTGTTGACAGCTGAAAGCATATGTATAACAGAATAAAGGGCATTTGATCAAAAGTCACTATGTATATAATTATAAGAATCTAATGAAAATAAGGCAATTAAAAACAGTACCAAAGGCTTAAAGCCAATTAAGGGCATAAGTTATTACTTCAAATTTCTAATCAAGTAAATTTACTCTCCCTAAACATACAACACAAATGTTTGGGTTTGAGAACCTAACATTTGGCAAATGGCACCAAAAAAAAGGGTACAACATTATTTTTCTCATTAAGCAAAAGGATTTTAGGGCAAGAAGTGATCTACAGAAGCTAGGCAGTGGTGGCGCATGCCTTTAATCCCAGCACTTGGTAGACAGAGGCAGGCAGATCTCTGAGTTCAAGGCTAGCCTGGTCTACAGAATGAGTTCCAGGACATCCAGGGCTACAGAGAGAAATCCTGTCCTGAAAAAAAGCAAAAAACTAAAGAAGTGATGTACACAGCTGTACAAGACGTTGTAACCTCATCTGAGACCCCACTGTTTAGGGCACTTAGGAAATGAGAGTAAATGCTAGGGCAAGAGGAATTTCCTCTAACTCGTCTCCAACCTTCTTTTATCAACAGTTTCGCTAAATCCAGTCTATTTTGAGCAGTTTAGTGGGAAAGAACTCCCTTTCTATTCATCCGTTCCATTAGGACTGCACTGCTCATTAGCAAGCTAATAAGTTGGTTTCCAAGCATCCGTGATAGATGCAAACTAACACCCAATGACAAAAATAAATAAAGCCATATTTCGAGCCTGCTAAAGCAGTGGATTCCCAAAGTATTCACTATGCTTTTTATTCTCCAGTCTTCCTAGGATGACATGAGTATGAAAAACAAGGAAAGATACTTTAAAAACTTAAAGACATTACATTACTCATCTATTTTCTGCTGTGTACAGCTATTCCATACAATGAAGAAACATATCATTATCATAATTAGATGAATGAGTACCTGAAAGAGTGCCACCTGTCCTAGGATAGGCCACTTCCACATACACTTCAAATGTAGTCTCTGGGTTTTGCCTACAAAGGAAACAAACCATGATTACTGATTGAGACAGTGTTATGCAAAACACATGGAGTGTGGTGTGAAGTAGGTCTCAATTGAATAGCTGTGAAAGTTTGGGCAGGATATTTAACTTTTGGGCCACAACTTCATAGCGTACAAGATAAAAATAGCTATCCCCAAGCATTGTGTAACGTTAAGAAAATACACAGAAGTAATCTGGACACAATGTCTGGACACAGTAAGTTAACCATGACTGTGACTTGATGTGTGTCCTGTCCAACTTCCACAGCTGCATCTCTAAAGCTGTAAGGTAGAATTTTTGAGGAAATTCAGCTCAAATCACCAAAAGTTTAAAACAGAACTCTTTGCTACATTACTAAAAAAAACATACATATGACAAAAATGGCTAGTTACTTACAGCTTTCGAATACCAAACTAGAGAAGCAATCACCTCACTAGAATAACGTGAACACGCAAAGTTAATCTAAATTTAAGACATCATTTGCCTGCATTGGCAATACCACATGTCTGAATGCCTACTATAATATTCCTTTACCTTTTTAATGTCATGAGCATTCATAATAAATTCATGGAAGATCACAGCACTAACAGAATGTTTATAGTTGCTACTTCTGCTTTATAAAAATGTATGGTTATGTTATCTTTTCTGCTATAACAAAAAGGTAACTACTTCCAGACTGAATAAAAATCATTTAGCAAGCTAGGCACAATGATACAACACCTTTAATCCTAGCACTTGGGAGGCAAAGGCAGGTGGATCTCTGAGGCCAGCCTGATCTTCATAGCAAGTTCCAGGCCAGACAGGACTACATAAAGACCTTGTGTCAAAAAAAAAAAAATTATATTTACAAATACCTAAGTAAACTATATTTTAAACAACAAAACTCAGATAAGAACTTTTCTAAGTTATTTAATAATATCTAAGGGCCTAAATTTAAACCAAAGAAATACTTAGAATATTCCCAGAAAAGCCTACATTTCCTACATGAGGTAAATTTTCTCATGTGATCCTTACGGTGGCACTGTAAGGTGTGGGGGTGTTACTCTCACTGTGCAAATGAGGGGCCTACTGAAATACAGTCTAAATAACTTCTCTGCCTCCCTTAGTTGACTGTCCATGTTTCATTGACTAGACAACGACCTTTGGTCCCCAATACTTTCATATCCTCAGCCCACTGTAAATGGTTGCCATTGTAAATGGTGACAACGTTTTACTTAGTAACACATAAAATAACCATCCATCATATAAATAGTAGCATCTTAAGAGTCAAGAAAATAAGGTAATGCTTGCTCTATTTCTGTAGTAGAAAGAAAAATGTTTTCTAATTTGTGAAAGATCGTTTTGCTATAAAAAAAAAACCTCAAGCTTTAGCTTTAAATAAGTGCCTTGAGTAGAGAGAGAGAGTTGACTATTCTAAAATTCAAAGTATTTAAATATATTTTGTTAAATATAGTTACCAAAAAATAAGATACTAAATCAGAGCATCTTACTTTAAAAAAAAAAAAAAGTAAACTTAAGTCTTTAGGACTTAAAAAGTTTGCATTCTTTTTCCCACCAAAAGGGTAGGAATGACCTTTAAAATTGGCACCAAAATGTATATTAAATACTACACAGAAACATTCCTTCCAGTCAGAAACCTCAAGGTAGAGCATTTGACAAAAGAAGCATTTCTCTTTCACAAATAGCAGATAGTAGAATGTGAAAAGAATTAGGAAGATTGCCACCTAAAAACCTTTCTTTTACAAATGGCTGGATTTCATCTCAGAACACTGTTCCTCTAGATTAAAACAGATTTCAAAATGTGCTTTACACATAGCTGGAAGTAGTGGCACACTCTTCTAATCAGGAGGATCTCTGTGAGTTCGAGGTCATCATAGTAAGCTTGTAGGACAGCCACTAAGTCCCTAAGCAGCCCTAGGTCCCTGTGGATGCTCTTCAGAGGTCCCACACTTTTTTTTTTTTTTTTTTTACTTAATTTCCACTTCTTCAACTTATTTTTAGATGTTATTAAAATTAAATGAACATGAGATTGTGGAAGTGCTACATTCAAATTCTGAAACAGTTACACACCATGCCTTAACCTGTATCACAGCACATTTGTACAGGCCCACTCTAAGGAAAGGAAGCCCTAACAAGCTGTTCTCATTGCTTCTGGTCCTTCTTTCTTCCTGGAACATACTCAGGCAGACAGCATAAAACCATCATATCATTGCAATAACTTGCCATGGTCACCAAAGACCTGCACATGCATCTGTGCACAGCTCTCAGTGCTTGCCTTATCCTCCAAGTAGCTTTGGAACAGCGGATCAATTGTCCTCCTCCTTCCAACACATTCTTCCTTTCCCTTCCAGGAGATCACTATGATGGTCCTCTGCCTTTCTTACTGGTGCTCCTTTGCTGAACTCACTCATAAGGATTCCTGCTATTGAACCTAATCAAGACTCTGCTGTCTACACTCATTACCTAGATGATCTCATTCAGTCTCATGGCTTTAATTACTGAGCAAATGCTGGCAAGCCCCTAAAAATCCTATCTTCAACCTGACTTCTTCCCTGATTCCAGATTTCTTAAGCCTACTCAACACTTATGCTTAGCCTTCTCAAACACATTTTAATTTAACACATGTTTTTATTTCCCAAACTTCTACCTCCTGAACTCTACCAGTTATCCAAACCAACAAAACTTACTTTCTCTGACCTCTTTATATGTCACTACCAACTACCAACTAGATCTGCTATCAGATTCTGCTATCAGAATGTATCCAGGTGAGTTGGGAATTTAACATTTAACTCAGTGGAACCATGCCCCCGTGTTCTGCTCCAGCACACACACACTCCAAAAATTAAGTAAATAAAAATCCAGAATAGTGTGCTTCGTGGTATCCACAGTCAATGCATCACTCTCCTGACAGTCTCCCTGCTTCCATTCTTTCCTCCATGTGATTATACATTAATTTTTCATGCAGCAGTCCATTCATTCTAAAATTCAGACTGTGTCAGCTAAACGTATTCAAAACATCCCACATACTCAAACTTCAAATTCTAGTGCCAGATAGGTGCAGAACAATACAGATGTATCTAATGCCATTAAACTGAGCACTTTCAAATGGTCACAATAAAAATTTTTATTTTACGTATATTGCCTTTTTTTTTAATGGAGTTAAAAAGACAAAGGGGATGCAGAGCCTACCTGATCTGACCTCTGCCTAACTTCACTTCAGATCTCTTTCTCCTGGCTCACTAGACCCAGGCACACTGATCTTCTTTGTGCCACCCTATGTTAGGACTTTTCACAGAGAACTTCACATAGTGGTTCTTTCTGTCACTCAAAACCCTTCTCAGAAAGACCAACTCCATCACACTCTCCAGCACCTAATTCTCCACATTACACCAGTCTCAGCACTGGTTATGGTTAGCTTTTCTCTTCTACACATAAGTCGCTGAAGAACAGAGATTTTGTCTCTCATATCAGATAGTGTTTCCTCCACACCTAACCAAATAAATACCAGTAAGGGACAAAGGAAGTGGAAGCTAGTCTTCCTGGAGTCTAAAAGAAATGACAGGTATGATCATCCAGTTCCACATGCTTCAATCTTTAGTATGGACTACAATTAATTAGAGGACTAATTAAAGGACAGACTTCTTTCTCCCAGAATCTTCCTAACAAGTAGCCAGCTGACAGTGGTTCTACTTGACTTGTGACCACATTTTAGAACCACTGATCCAGTCAAATGGAATTCTCTCAAATAATTTAGTACATACAACTAAAATGTACATAAAATGAACAGAGTACATCTCAGTACCTTTCACTGGTATTTTTGTAATGAAAAATATATTTCAAAGAAAAAGGCCATTTGTAGAAACAAGAGCCTTTCTGTCTCTCCCTCTCCCCCTCACTCTAATGAGGATTAAGTAATAAGTCTAAGATTCTTAGCTCAACAGGCAGAGTTCTACTGAGTGGACCCAAAGATTATAACAGACAGCCAGTCAGTCAGTCAGTCATTGTCTGTTTCTCTCTCTCTCTCTCTTTCTCTCTCTCTCTCTCTTTCTCTCTCTCTCTCTCTCTCTCTCTCTCTCTCTCTCTCTCTCTCTCTCTCTCTCTCTCTCTCTCTCTCTCTCTCTCTCTCTGTCTCTCTCTCTCTCTCCAGAAAGAAAGCACAGAAGCTGACTAAAATGCTAAGAACAAACTGGTCTATAATTATAAGCTCTAGTCATGCTTACCCATGATGGTTTACATGTTGCCTTATGGAAGAAGTGGTGACTAATGTTGTGACAGGTTATATAATATAACAAATATACATAAGTTATTTTAAGGGCCAATAAAGCCAGTGCAGATGGAGGCATTTTTTATTTCTCTGCAAATCAAAAAGTAAATTAGAAAGTGCCTCCTCTAAATGCAAATGGCCAAGCAATCCTTTCTTAATTTTCTCATTAAACCTGTAAACAATAAAGGCCATAGCAACTTGCACAGGATCTCTGAGAGCACCTTGAGACTGCTTATTCCTCCAACACTCTTCAAGACACTCAGTATTTTTAACTACTTGGCTAAAGAAGCTGAAAATCCTATTTCTGTCCTATTAACACTCACTGCTAATTTAGAACACGTAATGATGCTGAGAATACCATGTTCAGAGCCAATTTTCCAATATGGACCCAAGTTTTCCCAGAGCCCTTTGTAATACATCTTAGCATATTACCATGGAAATGTCCTGGTTCTGCCATGAGGCCCCCTTATTAACTGCCTTCTACTCTTATACATGCCCTCATCTGGGACTCTGCCTACCTGCCAAGCATATTCTTTGCCACTCACTAGCATATCCTATGGTCTTGCACCATAAGTTCTAGCCATAAAGAACCAGGATGTCTCTATCAAACCATGTCCCAATTCTAGTAATAATATTATTACTTTACAACTACCATCATTTACTAATTATTTCTTGGATTCTGTGATCATAAACAGTGTTTTTGCAGAACCTCACATAATTTTCTACAACCCCTGTAGGTTACATTTAGCCCTGGATTGGAAATTAGAACCACTAAGGCCCACAAATAGCACACATGCTAAAGACAAGGCAAGGAAACAGCAGAAGACCATAGAACTAACACATAAGGCACCAGGCACTTTCCTGTCCTAGGTCACTCAGCTGCTCTTCCCTTCAACAAGAACCTATCTTCTCAGCCTTTCAAGAAGTTTCACATCTCAAGCTTCAGCTCAAGCCTCCCTATGATGGCTAGTTTTATGGCGACTTGACACAAGCTAGAGTCACTGAAGGGGAGGGAGCCTCAATTGAGATAATGCCCCCATAAGATCTGGCTGAGGTAAACCTGTAGGGCATTTTCTTAATTGGTGATTGGTGGGGGAGGGCTGAGCCCATGGTGGCTGGTGCCACCCCTGGGCTGGTGGTCCTGGGTTCTATAAGAATGTAGGCTGGGCAAACCATGTGATGAAAGCCAGTTAATAGCACTCCTCCATAGCCTCTGCATCAGTTCCAAGTGTCTGCCCTGTTTGAGTTCCGGTCCTGACTTCCTTCAATGGTGAATAGTGATGTGGAAGTGCAAGCCAAATAAACCCTTTCCTCTCCAAGTTGCTTTGGTCATGTTGTTTCATCACAGTAATAGAAACCCTAACTAAGACAATCCTTATGCCTTGAAGTTTTCTGCCAAGTTTAAGTGCCCCTCCTCTGTGTATTGTGCTTCCCTCTCCAGGCTCTTACTGAATCCAACCTGGATACAATTATGGTTACCTGGAGAGTTTTAAGAATCCTGATTCCCATGCTGTACCTTAGACCCATGGTTCTCAAGCTTCCTCATGTTATGGTGACCCCAACCATAAAATTGTTTTCATTGCTACTTCATAACTGTAATTTTGCTACTGCTATGAACTGTAATGTAAATATCTGATGTGCAGGATATCTGATATGTGACCCCCATGAAAGGGTCATTCGACAATCCCCAAATGGAGTCAAAACCCACAAGTTGAACCACTGCCCAAAATCCCGCAAAAATCCCAAGCATGAGCATTTTTTTAGAATTATTTATGTGAGTACACTGTAGCTGTCTTCAGACACACAAGAAGGCATCAGATTCCATTACAGATGGTTGTGAGCTACCATGTGGTTGCTGGGAATTGGACTCAGGACCTCTCTGGAAGAGCAGTCAGTGCTCTTAACTGCTGAGCCATCTCCCCAGTCCAGCATCCACATTCTTTTTAACTCTTCAGTCTGTTCCAAAGTGTATCTAAGGTTGAGAAACACTGTGGTGTCTCGATTAAGCATCTGTCCACGCCAACAGACTAGTAGCTCCTTGAGGGCACTCATAACCCTGGTCTGTCACCTGGCACAATAAATATTTCCTGAATGAGTTTTCTTCCAGCCTGACAAGTACTTTCCAGCCTCTCTTTCTCTGGCAAGAGGTAATTTACAGAGCCCATTGCTCTCACCTATTACTCTTTAAAGATGTTTTCCTTTGGAGTCAAAATGTATCAGTAAGTCACACCTGCTGACAACAGCAACGGCTCTTACACACCAGAAAGTGACAGACACAAACAGCTAAAATGTGTTTGACAGAAGTCTGTTCAGTTCTTGCTTCTGAGAGAATGAAGATGAGATGTTTTCTATTCACTACCTCTCCAGTGAAGACAGTTCTCAGTGATTCACAGGAAGAGCCTTGCTCAGTGCTCAGGGCCATGGTCTCAGAATGACTATATATACTCAACATGAAGCCACCAGACAGACAAAGGCTTTGACGATGTTCACGTAGCAGGGACAGTTTACTGTTGTCCCCCCACTCCCCCTACCCAAAGCATCATGCTAGTCACCATCCTACAGGATCATCAGCTTTCAGTTAAGATCTGCTTTCCTCAATTAGAAGATATGAGGAGATTAACAGAAAAATGAGTCTGGGCCACAGTGCTGGTCCTTTGTTCTTTTAAGTGTACAACCCTAAAATGCACTGTTCAGAGTCCTGTTGCGCCTTTAACAACTCCAAGCCAGTTTTGACACAGTGCTTCTTACAAACTGAGACGTGAAGAGCCAAGGTAAAACTCATACCAACTGGCACTGTCTGAACATTGATAACATGGTCAACAGAAATGGTATACACATCAGAGCTTGCTAGCAAATAGCACCTAATAAACATTGATCCTGTTAAACTAAACAAACAAGAAAAAGGTAGTGTTAATATTCCCAACAACTCTCCATTTGTTTCAGTGGACTCTAAAATTAAAGCCATTTTTCCAGGCTGAAAATGCTGTATCAAAAGGTGCTTTCTACCCCATAACAAGTTAACACCTTCCTAGGAGAATACAGTCATTGTTGAGATTTGTTAAAAGTGATTAACTTAGTTGTGCAATTATACAAACAAGCCATTTCAAGACTTTATGCTTCACTTTTCATTTCTAATAATATTCTCAGGATCACATTAATAAAAATACATAGATACTGTTATAAAAGGAGTTACAAAGCTTCAACTTCCATATATCACTAAGGAAAGAGTCTTACACCACTCTATGCTACCAGGGTGACTAGAGGAGTCCAACTGCATCCCAAACAGGGGCTCAGAGGCTGAGCATTCCTCAGCAAATATGCAGAGCTCCACACAGTGTTCACAAATTCTTTCACAGGTCAACCTTCCATGGAAAATTTAGATATATCAACACTAGTAGCAGCAAATGCAAAGACAGTATTTCATTACCAATAAATACATTTGCCCTTTAAAAATGTTAAAACTGGAGCCAGTGAAATGGCCCAGCAGATAAAAGCACTTGCTGTACAAGCTTGGTGACGTGAGTTCAATCCACAGAACACAAGTAAAAACAGAAAGAGAAAACAGACTCCATTAAGTTGTCTTCTGACCACATCTGTGCCATGGCATGTGTATATATACATGCAGGCATGAACACATGCAGGCACGAATACATGCACACAGGCATGAGATAGATAGATATAGATAGATAGATAGATAGATAGATAGATAGATAGATAGATATATTGTACTGGCTGGTTTTGTATGTTAACTTGACACAATCTAGAGTCACCGCAGAGAAAGGAGCCTCAGTTGGGGAAATGCCTCCATGAGTTCCAACTGTAGGGCATTTTCTCAATCAATGAGGGAGGGCCTGGCCCATTGTGGGTGGTACCATTCACGGGCTGGTAGTCATGGGTTCTATAAGAAGACATGGCCATGAGCAAGCCAGTAAGCAGCGCCCCTCCATGGCTTCTGCATCAGCTCCTGCCTCCAGGTTCCAGCCCTGCTTGAGTTCATTTTCAGACTTCCTCCAGTGATGGATTATGATTTAGAAATATAAGCCAAATAAACCGTTCCTCCCCAACTTGCTTTTTAGCCATTGTGTTTGTTGCAGCAATAGAAACACTAAGATAGACAGAAAGGCAGACAGCGGTATATGTCTTAGTCAATCTATTTAATATTCTCTCTCTCTCTCTCTCTCTCTCTCTCTCTCTATATATATATATATATATATATATATATATATATATATATATATATATATATGAACTGTAAATTATTTTTAATACCCATGGTTTCTTGGCTCTGTCTACTGAGACAGCCTCAGAGGATCAATACCCCAATAGAATGAGCACACTGTGTATCAAAACACTGGCTTCTAAATACAATCTAAAAGGAACCACGGCTCTTCAAAGAAATAGCTAATTTCAGGACTGGGGAAACAAAGTACAAGATGAACTTGGAATATCTTATTTCACCAGAAAGTAGTCTTCAAAGAATGGCAAGAATATATCAAAAAGGACAGAAGTTGCCCTGAAAGGGCTTCCATTGGTCAAACTCAGGGCAAATTAAGTATCATAATCAATAATGATATCCTTAATAACGAAGTCCAACCTAAGAGATAAAACAAAAAACCATATTAATATAAATGAAGGAGTTGTAAGTTTAAATGAAAAATCAGGCATTGACATTGTTTCAAAGTATCACCCCACAAAACACTAAATACAAAGAAAAAAGTAACTTTCAAGGTAAAACTTGGTCAAAAACAACCTGAATGAAGTCATCAAAGTGGCAGGCACTAGTAATGAGACAAAGTGTTAGAATGAAATGAGAGGGGTGGGGCCAGGCTTTTGAGGTGGTCCTAGCAAAGACAGTAAGCATGATAAACATTCAAGCAGAAGGTTCTTTTTTAGAAAAAAAAAAAAAAAAAAAAAAAAGCTCTGTCAGGAGACCTGACAGCTAAAGGCAAGGTGTTAAGTCTGAACTGGGCCCTTGGGCTATCCAGGGTGTTACTGAGTAGGGTCTAAGGATTAGGTGTGCACTGATTCTACTGTTGCACTGTTGTTACATAGGACACTGATTCTGCTTAAAGAACAAGCTCCTGAGGTGTTCGGAGTTGCTGGGACACCACTTTTGTACCTCACTCTAAACTGGTACTTTTCTCTATTAAAAATTTCGGTATTTTATAACTTTTCTCTATATCTTAGTTGTTTTTAAAAAAATTAACAGAAACCTAATTTAATACTAATTTCCTTGATGTGCTTAAAAGACTTTCTCATGATACTAATCTGTGGTTTAATTACAAAATATCACAAAGCTTGGGTTCAAAATTCCAGGTAGACTCCTCACTTGCAATGCAATTAGAACAAACCATTTTATCATTCAGTTTCCTCTCTATCCAGAGGTGACATCTGCCCTGCTCATCGGAAAAATTCTTTCAAGGATAACAAACAAAAAAAATGAGAAAGTAGCCAGGTGTAGCAGTGCATGCCTTTAATCCCAGCACTTGGGAGGTATAGATAGGTAGATCTCTGTAACTTGGAGGCCAGCTTGGTCTATAGAGTGAGTTCCAAGACAGCCATAGCTATGTAGAGACCCTGTCTCAAAAAAAAGAAAGAAAGAAAGGAAAGAAAAAAAGAAAGATAGATATATTAAGTGTTTTGTATGCTAAAATGGCATAAAAGCTATTATTTGTAAAAACATAAATCTTTTGGGCCAGCAAGGTGGCTCAGTGTGTAAAAAGCCTAGCAACTGAATCTACATAAAAAAGTTCAATTTCCCAAACCTTACATTTAAAAATGCCAAATGCAGCCATGTGCATCTGTAATCCCAACTCCTATTTTGACATGGGAGGCAAAGACTGAAGACTAGCCTGGAAGCTCATGTGCCAGCTAGCCCTATAGTACAAAAAAACAAGAGAAACCTTGCCTAAAAACAAAATGGCAGGAAAGCAGCCACTCCCTAGAGTCATCCTGTCTTCAAACAGTGTTCTTTCCCTCCCCAACCCTGTCTCTCTAATAAAAAATAAAAATAAATAAATCTCCTTACCAATGATGTCTTGTAAGTGAATCTACACATTATTGTATATTTCAAACTTACGCTTTCAAATACTATTACTAAACACAACCCAGAGAATAAAGAAGAATCCAAAAAGAAACATTAGTCTAGGGATTGAGCATACTGACTTTTAAGACTAAGGGATCGACTGTGGCACTAGAGAAAAAATTCACATTTTACCAAAACTAAAAGATAGTCACTCCTCTACAGAGGAAAAAAATACTGAGCAAAGGCAATGTAAGAAAATCAATGGTCTCTGGATACTCAGCTTCCAGACCAATGTCAAGAGCAATGTATCTGTACAGCACTGAATGCTTAACACGGAAGCCATGGGCTTCTGAAGTTGATTGTCAAAGCCTGGTAGGTACTAGCACCTATCATTTTCTCTGTTGTACAGTAAAGGAAACAGTGTGAGAAGCAGCAGAACTCCAACTAAAGGCTGATTTTCAGACTAAAACCTATGTCTTTCTGCCATATCATGCTACCTATCCCCAAATTCCTCTGGAATGTAGAGCAGTGATACTGGAGAGGCCTGGACAGGCAGGCAGCCGGAGAAGCAGATGCCACGGAGACTTTACCAAAAGCTTCACTGCCCCCAGAAATATGCCCCTGGAGTAAAGTATCTGACATACTATTTTCAGGAATTCACAGAGTTATTTACAGAAATGTGCAATACGAATTACTTGTTTCACTGATGGCTTCCACAGTCTATCTTAAGCCTCAAGCCAATCCTGTGAAGGAAGGGCTATCACCATTAGTCCCGTTAATAATGGTGGATAATCTACACAAGAGCAAAAGGTTTCTAGCTCTTATTAAGGGCTAAGTATGACTATATGCCAGGTATTGTTGTAAGCACCTCTATATTATCTGATTTACTCTTCCTAATAACCCCACTAAAGAGCCCATCATAATCATTCTCACTTTATAGGTGAGGCCATTGAAATACAAGAAAGTTGTTTTAAAAAGCTGCCCCCTAGCTTGCAAAAGACAGAGATTAGAGTCCAAGCAGTGTAGGTATCAGACTCTTTTTATTAATCCTCTTTTTATTAATTAACTCGATGCCTACAATATGCAATTACAGCTACACAACTGTACTTATTCTAGTATGCACACACCAGAAGACACATACTATAAGTGCACAGCTCTATGAGTTTGGGCAACTGCATACACCTTTGAAATCCCTACTTGCACTGATTTTTATTTTCAAGAAATATATATGAATATACTCCCTTCAAAAACCATAATGTCATTACCTGAAGGCAACTGTAAAGGCCTTCAGAACTGAGCAGTTAGACCTTCCAGAGAACTGAGGACCCAGGTCAGTAAGACTCAGGATCTAGAGAGATGACTCAGATGTCAAAGACATGTGCTACTACTCTTGGAGAGAACCTGAGTTCATTTCCCAGCACCTTCAACAGGCAGCTCACAACCACCTTTAATTCCAGTTCAAAAGGGATCTGACACCCACCATATGGTCCCCTTAGGTATCTGCACCCAATGCACATACACGAATAATAATAAAAAAAATTTTTTTAAAGAATAGTAAAAGAACCAGCACTCAACAAGATAAAATATACAGTAGCAGACATTCAATCAAAACCTTTAGGGCATTTAATAATTTGGAAAAATACAACTCATAACAAATATATCAATTAGAACTAGCAGAAATAACTTTCAAATAACTTCATTCTACCTATTCAAACTTTAAGATATAGAAGACTCAAAAATGGTCTAAATTTCTTGAGATTAAAAAAAAAATTAAACCATGACTAATGGTTCTATCATCTAACTCTAACTCCTTAGAAAGATGAAACATTGCAAGCTCAAGAATTCAAGAATACTCCAAACAATTTGGTGAGACTCTGTCTCAAAGGAAAATATAAAGAAAGAAAAGAGATGGGCTGGAGAATCAGCTCAGTGGTAGAGCACTTGATTCATACAAATAAGGCCAAACATTCAACCCTGAAAAATGTACTAAGTAGAATCAACAGCAGATTAAACTCTACAGAAGAAAAGACTAGTGAACTTAAAATACAACAAGCAGCTGACATGAAAATGCATGCTTTGCAATCCCTACACTAAAGAGGCTGAGGGAAAAGGTGGCCAGGAGTTAAGGCTGGGCTAGATAGTGAGCTAAGCCCAACTTAAGCCACAAAGGAAGACCCTGCCTCTGAAAAATAAAAGATGTAACAACAAAACCTATCTAAAATGAAGTGAAAACAGGGAGAGGAGACTTAAGGGTAAGCAAAACCTTACGCTGACCCATGAGTCAACTGCATACCACGACCATACTGGACTCTCCAAACAAGAACGGTGAAGTGAAAAAGGAAAAAAGCATCTGAAGAAAATAATAATGAAAAACATTCTAAATGTAATCATAATTACACAGTTCAAAATCTCAGCCTTGAGCATGAAAACCCTAAAGAAAACAGGACATATCAGACACAAAGTACTCAACACTTGAGTAATAAAAAGCAGCTACCAGGCATCAGGTATAAGTGACATTCATCTGTAATCCCAGCACTAGGGATACTGAAACAGGAGGATCATTATGAGTTTGAAGCCAATTTGGGCTACCTAGTGAGAACCTATAATAATAATAATAATAATAATAATAATAATAATAATAATAATAATAGTGTTCGATGTAAATATAGGAACTATACCAAGGAATAAACATGAAAAATGATAATTACATAGACCAAACAAAAAAGACCCATAAAGTCCTCAGTGATGCAGGTAGGCTTACTAAGGATTTCTACTAAACAAATAAAGGCTTAATGCCAATGAAATATAAGATCCTCCCAAAAACTGAAAGAAGGAACAATTCTCAATATATTTACAAGACCAGTTTTACCCTAATCCCAAAAGTACAAAAATAAAGATATGCATTATATAGACCAATATCTCTCATATACAGAGACACAGAAACCTTAACAAAATATTAGCATACGGGGGCCAATGAGATGGCTCAGTAGGTAAAGTAGATAAAGGTACTTGTTACCAAGTCTGCATCTCTCTCTCTCTCTGTCTCTCATGCACACGAAATAAAATATTTTAATAAAAATTATTAGCAAATACAATTCTACAATATTCATCCTGATCAAGTATAGTTTATTCCAGGAAAGCAAGGCTGACTCAGTATTTGAAAATCAATATCACCTAATATTGATCAGTATAACCTAATACTAATAGGCTGAATTATGAATTATCAATTGATGCAGTAAAAAGCATTTGACAAAAATCAACACCACAATTTTTAAAACTTTAAAAACCTAAAAAAATATTTCTCTCATCCTGATTAAGGACATCTATCAAAAACCTGCATTTGGAGCTGCAGAAAGAGTTCAGCAGATAAGAACACTGGTTGTTCTTCCAGAGAACCTGGGTTCAGTTCCCAGCACCCACATGGCAATTCACAACCATCTGTAACTCCAGTTCCAAAAGATCCAGCATCCTCTTTTGGCTTCTGTGGGCACTAGGAGTGCACATGGTATACAGTCATGCATGCAAGCAAAACACACATACACATAAAATAAAACTGAAATTAAAAATAGCACCACCAAAAAGACACTGCAGTTAATATTACAGTTAAAGTTAAAAGACTGAATCTGTTCCATGATTGGAAACAGCACAAGAAAATCCCTCTTTCATTATACTGGTGAGCTTGGGGGAAAGGAAAGGGGGGAGGGGACAAGGTGAAGGGAAGAAGAGAAATAAGCTTGTCTCTATGGACAACACACTCTAGAAGAGACGTCGATATTAAAGTTGAGGTTATTTCATCCCCCTTTGGCTGTCTACTGTTCTTCCATTTCTGTCTAATCTTTGGAGAGTTCCTCCTACTGCTCCTTCCCCAAAAGTATCCAAAAGCCTCCACCATCAAATTGGGTTGTTAGGAATACTTGAGACTCCAAAAGAACAAGCAGGAGAGGAGAGGTGGGAGGGTGGACACAACACTGATGCATTTTATTACATCAAAATCAAGACTCTGTCCAACAAGGGAAACAAGGGAAGAAACTGCCTTAAAATTGGGACGTTTTGTCTATCTGGTTACTTTCCCCTCCTGGAACTTGGAGCAAGCTTTCCAGCAATATTTGATTTTAACACCAGCTCACAGAACATGATTGTTCTATGCAAACGGTTTGAGAATGGCTATAAATGCATCCATTTTTAAAAAACAAAATGCAAGAGCCAGGTTAAAAATAAAAGGCAACTGGACATCTGACAAACTTAAGTCATTTTCCCCTCCCCCAGAGTCCACCTGAGTCTCAGAGATGAGGTGGCCTCAGGACTGGTTCTGCAGCTCAGATCTGAGAGCTGCTTTCATGGACCACCTGGGACACTTTGAGACTGAAGATTCCTGGGTGCCAATAACTCTGATGCAGAGGCTCTGAAATGAGGCCTAGAAAACTGTTAAGGTCCCCCAAATGATGTGCATTACCAGTCAAGTATGAGAGCCTCTTTGTTAACTAAGTGTTTTAAACTGACAGGGGAGCAATGGGAGGCTATGTGAAGCAGAGAGAGCACATGGGAATGGAGGGAGATGAGAAAGCCAAACTGAGTCTCTGTTTTCTGAGAGACCCAAAGAGGAGTCTAGGGGCTGTGGGAATGCCAAGTGATTGTACAACCTCAGCTCCAGTGTTTTGGTGTCAATGCTCCATGACCCTTCCTAGATACCTACTCAAGTGTCTGCTGTCTCCAAAAATATTAACAAAAGGGAAGAGAGAATCTTAATTTTCAATAAAATCTTCAGGTCTGCTTACTCATCTAAGCAGATCACAAAATACTCATTTTTAACTTGTAATATTTTTACTTTTCATTTCATTTCCTATTCTAGCTTTACTTCTCTTTACTCCCATACAGTATTTAGCCACAGCTATTCAAATCTATTGGTACAAATAAGGCAATCTTAGTCCAAATCCAAAGACCTTCAAGCACAACTTGAAAAACTAAAGACAAGGGGCTGGAGAGATGGCTCAGCGGTTAAGAGCACTGACTGCTCTTCCGAAGATCCTGAGTTCAAATCCCAGCAACCACTTGGTGGCTCATAACCATCTATAATGAGAGCTGATGCCCTCTTCTGGGGTGTCTGAAGACAGCTACAGGGAGTGGGGCCAGAGCAAGCAGGACCAGAGAGAGAAGAAAAAGTGTCTGAAGACAGCTATTTTACATATAATAAATAAATAAATCTTTTTTAAAAAGGAAAACAAAAGACAAACTTACAAAAAAAAAAAAACCCTTCAGAGGAGAGTTTTGACAAAAGCCAAGAGTTTGTACAGTAAAACAGCAAGAGGTACAGCTGAAGGGATGAAGGCTAGATTGATGGGAAATGTTTGCCTTGGTTCTAGGTGGGCTGACAAGTCTAAATGTGGACAGGTGCTAGCTGTCTAGAACATGGTCTGAAGGACTCCCCTCTGTAGGATCCAATGCCCTCAACTCTAAGCAGAGCACTCTATCATTCTGAGTCTTTTACCTACTTATAAAATATTAAGTAACATTCGAGGCATTGATATAAAGATTTGTGATTTAGGTCAATTTAAATGCTTCCCAAGTTCCTAACCAGTAAAAGTCCCTCCAAACAGAACTTCTTTTATTTTCCATGTCTAAATGGTTTTTGTTATGGTGCTGGTGGTGGTGGTTTGGGGTTTTTCACTGGTTTTTTTTGTTTCATTTTGTTTTGTTTTTTGTTATTTTGGCTTTTTGAGACAGGTTCTCATGTGGCTCGGGGTCACCTCAAACTCACTATATAGCCACCAAACACCCTGAACTTCTCATTTTTTTCCTCTACCTCCAAGGGGTAGGATTACAGACACAGACCATCATGCCCAGCTTACACGGTGCTGGTTGAACCCAAGGCTTCACACATTGTGCTAGTCTGAATAAGAACAGTCCCCCATAGACTCATATATTTAAATGTTTAGTCACCAAGGAGTAGAAGGAACTCTTTGGTAGAATTAGAAGGAATAGGGGTTATGGCCTTATGGAGTAGGTGTGGCCTTGTTGGAAGGAAGTGTGTCACTGGGCATGGCCTTTGAGGTTTCAAAAGCCCATGCCAGGACACCAAAAAAATAAAGCCCTTTAAATCAATATGAGTGAAGTTCACATAAACTCAGAAAGTCAAGCTGCATGCACAGGCCTGTACAAGTCTGTAGCTCTGCATATATATTACGGCTTCCAGTTTAGTGCTTTTATAGGATTCCCGCGTGTGTGAAAAAAGTGGGTCTCTGATTCTTGGGCCTTCTCTTGGGCTCTTTTCCTTTTGTTGGCTTGTCTTGTCCAACATTGATGTGATAGATTTTATCTTATTTTATTTTGCTATATTTTATTATTATCTCTTAGAACACTGTCCTTGTCTAATAAAAGACAGAAAAGGATCCAGACAAGAAGGGAAGGAAGTAGGGGGGAACCTGCAGGAGTAGAGGGAGAGGAAATAATTATCAGAATATATTATGTAACCAATATATATATATATATATATATATATATATATATATATATATATATATATATATATATTTTAAATAAATAGGTGGGGAGCCCATGCCAGGTCCAGTTTTCTCTCCCTCCCTCCCTCCCTCCCTCCCTCCCTCCCTCCCTCCCTCTCCCCCCCCCTTGCAGATCAGGATGTAGCTCTCAGCTACTGCCCCAGCACCAGCCTTC
>CM052701.1:126826725-126844190 GCA_028551405.1 Uromys caudimaculatus | reverse complement strand
GTGACTAAGACACACATGCTAGCCAAGCATACTATCAACTATGATTTCCTCAGACTAAATATTCCATAGATTTAAATCCAAAAGGTTCAAAGAGCATAAGGAACAGAAACAAAGCAAACATACAAGACAGGTGTATTTATTATCAATTTTACTGATGTAAAAAAGTATTTTGGTCATTTAGGGTCAGGAGTAAGGCCACTGGAACTAGAATCCAGGCCAATGGCTCCAAAATCCAGGTTCCTGACATGCTACAGCCTAGGATGTCCCTGCACAATATAAAAACCAAAGGCAAAAGCATAAATTCCCGATGCATTCAGAAGTCTAAAATCAAGGAAAGATAATAATCAAAGCATGGCACGCAAGACTATTTGTAGTTCATCCTCAAAGAGACCTTTCAACCTTATCTGCCTACTACCCCTGCCATAGTCATTTTGAGCTTCCTATCAGGTCTAACCCACTTACCTTGTGGATTACCATCTATTAAGCTATTTGAGAAGGACTAGCTCAATGTTAGCAATGTTGGCAAACCTTGCTTTGCTTTATTCCTGTATTCCCAAGCCCCTAACAAAAGGACTGGCTTTTAAGAAGCACTAAGTAAGTTTGTTATCTACTGTGCTATTTCACTTGAAGGCTTCACTGTATTTTGAAGTGTTTTTATTTTATGCATATGAGTATTTTCCTGTCTATATGAATATGCACCATGAGTGCATTGCCTGGCCACAGAGGCCAGATGAGGACATCATATCACCTGGAGCTAGAGTTAGACAGTTGAGAGCCACCATGGAGGTGCTGGGAACCAAACCCAGGTCTCCTGCAAGAGCAGCAAGTACTCTTAACCACTGAGCTCTGTCTCCAGCCCAAATATATTACACTTAAGTTTATATACTGACCCTCAATTTGCCTACACAACAATACCATAAGTTAAAGAGTATCTGTACCATTTTAATGTTTTGGGGCTGGGGATTTGTCCTAATAGAGAAAGGGTTTGCTGGTTAAGCATGAGAACCTGAGTTCAGTTCCCCAGCAGCCACATAAAAGCCAGGCAGAATGCCATACATTTGTAACCCCTCCCCAGTACTGGGGGTGGATGGACAGACAGACAGATGGGCCTAGGGAATTGCTGGTCAGCCAGCCTAGCTGAAACAGTGTACTCCAGTGTCAATGAGAAGCCCTATCACAAAAAAAAAAAAAAAAAAAAAGGCAAAGAGCAATAGAAAATAATTAGCAGCATCAACCTCTGACCTCCACATGCACACACACTGCAAGCACACCTGCACACACATGTGTGCATACACATACACTGTCCTATAGAAATTACAACAGTAGCTTGCCTCTGGAGAGGTAGTACAAACTCAACACAAAACTTCGTTCAAAGTGAATGTTTTTGATCAGTCTTCCTGCCTCAAATATCTTCTATCTCTTAACAGTATCTTTTTCAGGATGCATCTAGACCACTGTTTGGCAAGTTGAAGACACTTAAAAGAGATTTGCTAAATGCATGGGTAAGCGAATAACAAATGCCTCCTCCTCTCTAGAGGCTTCTCTTGACTCCCTTACAAAACCCAGTTGCTCTCTCCACATCCTCACAAGGTTCATTTTCAAAACTTTATGATATGGCTTCCCAGGTGGTATGCTATGCTACCTACTTACACATACATATGTAATATTACCCACTAGACTGGCAACCTTGCTTTGCTTTATCCCTGTATTCCCAAGCCCCTAACAAAAGGACTGGCTTTTAACAAGCACTCAGTAAGTTTGTTAACTGAATGAAATTCCCTGAGGAGAGCGATGAGTAAGCAACCCATGATTCATATTAAAACTTCTTTTTCCTGGAGAAATCAACAATATTCAGAGCTGTGATACACTCAACCATGCACTCTATAAATATTTCTAGGTTTCAACTGTCATCCGAAGCATCTAAATTTAACTCATTCAACACATACTTATGAATAATCTAAATACATACAGATAATGGCTCTTAAGGAGATTACAGCCCAGTCAAGGAGACAAAACAATAAAATATGAAGGAAAACAAGCAACTGTGAGTGCTGTCATAAGAAAATACACAACTAGGGTCCAAGTAATTGGTAAAACCAAATGCTGTGGGTTTGCAAACTGAAGATATCATTCCAACTGAAGCTCTTAGTCTAGGTTATCTATGGAGTCTATACTGAAGAAACAAGGTCCTTTTCTACATGAAGTATTTAATTCAATTATAAAACCCCTGCTACATCTGACATCTTCTTCCAGCCCTTGTAGTATTAAAAAAAAATGCATAATTTCTTTTCAAAAATGTTGATAACAGGAGATAGTTGGTTTTACATGACTCTATTTTCAAGTTTTTATTGATACAAACTTTCCAAACACTCAACAGAAGCATCCTGAAGAGATGGGACATGAAGTAAACAGTTCAAGATCTGGCCTGGTAGAATAGATTTTAAACAGAGAAAAGAGCATGAGCAAAATCGTGGATGCCCATGAAGATGTGGGTGCCACGAAGAAGCAAATGAACAGGACCTAAATCAGCCTGACTGCAAATTGGAAAACCAACAGCTGCAAATGCTGCTGTGGCAATCTGCCAGTATTAAGTACCCTCTGACCCCGTAGGAAACAACCATGAATAATGGATTTTGCCCATCTCCTCAGGTATATTGAGGATCTTGCAAGAAATGAGGAAGATTCAGAAGAATGAAGAAAAGAATGAATATAGTAAGATAATCAATATATAAAGACTAGTCTGTTCCCAAAAGGTATTGTTTTAATTGGGCTTCAACTTGGAAGAGAAAAGGGTTTGTTTCTTCTTACAGCTTGAAAAGAAGTCAAAGCAAGAACTCAAGGCAGGAATCTAGAGGCAGAAACTGAAGCAGAGACCATGAAGGAATACTGCTAGCTAGCTTGCCCTCCACGACTCATTCAGTTTGCTTTTACAACCCAGAACCACCTGCTTAGGAATGATGGTACCCACAGTAGGCTGGGCCCACTAACATCAACTATTAATCAAGAAAATGCCTACAGGCCAAGTTGATGGAGGCATTTTCTCAGTTGTGGTTTCTTCTTCCCAGATGATTCTAGCTTATATCAAGTTGACAAAAAAAAAAAAAAAAAAAAAAAAAAAAAAAAAAAACCTAACTAGCAGATGTTTTCAATCCAATGCAAGCTTCATTCTCCTGCTCTGATGAGGCTCCAGGAATACCAGCAAAACTAAGATTCAGCCTAAGGTGGTAATATATAATTTTTCACTGTCAGTTTGACTGGATTTAGAATCACCCAAGACCTTCTCAATGCTGTGTTCCTTTAATGCAGTTCTTCATGTTGTGGTGACCCTCAGCAATAAATTTATTTTTGTTGCTAGTTCATAACTGTAATTTTGCTACTGTTATAAACTGTAATGTAAATATCTGTGTTTTCTGATGGTCTTGGGTGACCCCTGTGAAAGGGATGTTCAACAAAGGGTTGAGAACAGCTGATGTAAGAACTGAGAGGCTTAACTGAGAAAGAAGATCTGCCCTGCATGTAGGCAGTACTACCCACTAGGCTAAGGACACAGATGAGGTAAAAAGGGAAAAGAAAAAAGCCAGCAGAGCATGGGCCTCCCCCTCTTCTCCCTGCTTCTTGGCCCTCCATGAAGTGAAAGCCTCCTTCATATGCTCAGCTACCATGACCTGAGCTGCTCTATCATTCATTCCTCACCACACCAGATTGAGGGCCTCTGAAACGACGAGCCAAGGCCAATTTTTCCTCCTTAAATCACTTCTGTCAGGTACTACTTCATAGCAGTGCAAAAGTAATTAGTCCTGGTAGAAAGTGTAACTAAGAATTCTTTCCTACCATTTAAACAGGAACTATGAAACCCATGTGCATGTATCTCAATAACTGAAATAAAAATCACTAGTGTCAAAATGTGACACTCAGAAAGAAAATTCCTGCAAGCTTACAAGACTGCTACTAAATGGTCAGAATGAGAAAGCATAAAAATAAAAGCCACAAAAGGGACAGAGTATGGTGTTACATCCCTATAAGCCTAGGATTTGAGAAGCTGAGGCAGGAAGATCTGGGAACTGGAAGCCAGTTTGGACAACTTAGTGAAAGCCTATCTGAAGAGGGAGAAAAAAGGCAAAAAGGTGCATGTAGCATAAGATTTATCGCTATTCCCAAGGGGAGAAAGGCATACTGCACAACCAACAACTGCTTTTAATGCCTTATCTAGCCTTCTAGGTCTCCACCTTCCCATAGTTCTTTGTTGGAAAGTAGATGAGCATTTTCCAGAACAACACACTCACACCGTGGAGCAGTCCAATGACTACATTGCAAGATTTTAAAAAAGAAATTAATATACTTGTGTTCCAGGTAAATGTCATAGGCACATTCCACCCTGTCCCCACAGCTATGCATCTGTAAAACCAGGGTAAAATTCACAGAACCTAGAATGTAAACAGTAGATAGACGACTTCAACTCAGTACCACCGAAGCAGTGGTGAGCTGGCCACTCTTTCTACATTATCCCACAAGATGGAATCAAATCAGCCCCAAAACTAATGTGAGGCCAGCTAACTGCAATGCAAGGAGAGGAAAAAAAACAGGTCTTGCAGAGAAGGACCTTCTCTCCAAGAAGAGGAAATGCATCTTCTCCTCCCACGCTAGACTCAGATATGCAGAGGGTACAGCTGAACAGGGCTAAAAAAACATTCAACACTGTCTACCATGACCAAAATTGAGGACTGGGGAAAGAGCACAGATGGAAGTTCAACTCCAGATCTCACCTCTGAATGTAGTGACAGCATATTAGGGTTCAGTGTCTGCTACATCTTCACTAATGAGACTGCCAGTCTTTCTTCATTTTCGTCATCATATCAGGAGTGTGCAAACTTTCTCATTCAACTTTTAATTGGCATTTTCCCAATAAATAGTGATACTGAGAAGTTTTTCATGTGCTTATTTGCAATAATATGCTTATCTTCCTTAACTATGTCTATTCAGATCTTGGGTTGTTGACCTTAGCAAGTCATAGCCTATACAATAAATGTTATATATGAAGAAAGCAGTAAAAATTGTAAGAGCTAGTAAAATATGTGAGATTTCTAGAAATCTGTAGGTTCTTCTCATTATTTTAATGGCATATTTTGAAAAGCAAAAGATTTTATTTTTGTTAAGGCCCAAATTATTCTCTTATAATTTATATTTTGTATTTACTTAATGTAAATTTGAGGCCCAGTGGTTAAGAATACTTGCTGACCTTACAAGAAGACTGGAGTTCAGTTCCCAGCATCTACATTGGGCAGCTCACAACCACCTCCAGCTCCAGGAGATCCAAAGTCCTCTTCTGGCCTCAGTGGACACACACACACACACACACACACAGTGTCTGCACACACACACAAATAAATATGAAAATAAATCTTTTTTAAAATTAAATTTAGCAGTAGATTAGAATAGGAAAGGGGGATAAACAGGGAGGGGGTATCAAAGACAATGCTTTCTGCATTGATTTAGTAAATAAATGAACACCTACCACCAAAACTATCTCCTCAAAGGACATCAACAACTCACCATGAAACCAAGTTACCCTTGTTAGATTCTTACTTCCATTAAGTACCCAAACTACTAAAATCTGTCCCTTCCCCTCTATTCAAATCCTGAATCTCACTTTGCTCTACTTAGTCTTAAAATAATTCTCACAACTTCAGCTCTTTCACCCATGCCAATAATTTCTAAATATCTACCTCCTCTACCCAAGAACAGTGGCACAACAGTGGTAGCCAACATTTATTAGCAGTCTTACTATGTGGCAGGCCCTAAACTATTTTCTAACTGTATGTAGTATATCTTTCCTAGAATGTCATTAGTTTACACTCAAACAAATCCATCCCTCTGGATCAAGGCCAGTTCTTCCTTTTCAATTATCAGTTTCTATGGAAAGAGATAAAAAAAAAAAAAATGCTGGTTCCCACCTGAGACAGGGTACCAATAATAGGTATACAAGTCCACCAAAGTCCAACTGTGGGAACCAGTAAATTTCCTGGGCTTTCTTACAGAACATGGGTGACTTGAAAGCAGTCATACAAATATGAGTCTCAACCCAGCATGGATGATGACTTCTCCTTGGATGCATGGATTCTTTACTTCAGTTAATCTTCCACCCTCTGTATAGGATGGCATCTCATAAGACCACAAGACCACATGCAGGTAGGATAGAAGTGTATAAAGCTGGCAGAGACTTCTAAGGTGAGGGCCTGATGACCCTCTCTAACTCCTCCTATGAGACAGGGTCAATATGTCCAAGTTCAAGAGGCACTCTTGAGTAGTCACAGCTGCTTCTGATGAAAATGATAATGGCAGTTGTGCTCAGAGAACAGCATTCAACAGCTCATGCGGTCTGTCTTCATTTATTCCAGCTTCTCGTTCCTCTCCCACAGTCAATTAATTTAATGATTCTCCAATAAACTTTCCAGAAGTGCTGGAGGTTTTAGACATAGATTAAGATCCAAAATGGCTTTTTTCCAATTTGCATTTTAAAATAAGGTAATATAATTTAAAATTTTCTTACTATAACTTGTTCCTAACCCATCCTCACCTATTCCTCTCTATTCTGGAATATAATATAAAATAGCATCTCATTTAGAAAGAAAAATGTGGTTTGAAATTTAAAGTATAAATATTTCAGAGCATTCCACAGAATACCATGACGCTGAGATATTCCACCACCTGAGCATGCTTAAGCACCACTAATAATTTGCAACTTATATTCTGCTAAATTGTTCTTGCCTGTGCAATGTGAAACTTTTCCTATGAGGAAGTCAGACCAAGGTGGGAGGTCAGTCCAATTTACCTCAGAAAATACTAAGTAGGCCACCAGAACACCATAAATTTCTTCCTCCTTAATTCCAGACCTTAACTACCCATCCTGCCCAGGCAGTGGTGGCGCACGCCTTTAATCCCAGCACTCGGGAGGCAGAGGCAGGCGAATTTCTGAGTTCGAGGCCAGCCTGGTCTATGGAGTTCCAGGACAGCCAGGGCTACACAGAGAAACCCTGTCTCGAAAAACAAAAACAAAACAAACAAACAAACAAAAAAAAACTACCCATCCTGTAGCACCACCCAGCACACAGGTAGACAAATGCAACTTTCACTGATGAGTAGACAAGTGGCTGGGTTTTATATTCTGGTCACAGCAATCAAAATAACCTGAACTGCTCTTTCCAGCTAGACTAGCACGTTCTAGATCAACATTCTCTGTTGATCCCCAGTATTTACTGCACAGATACAGCATAACAACGCAAGCCAAAACAAAAACAAAAAGCATATTTATAATCCCAAAGAGAACTGCTAAAGCCAAATGATTTGAGGATTATTAGTCATATGGAACTATGACCAACACGAATAGAGGGAGTTAAAATTGTGTATAGATTCCTAATTTAATGTTCTTAAAAACAAAAACCCAGGGTTATATATGAAGGCACATACCTTCAATTCCAGCACTTTCGAAGCAGAGGCAGGTGGATCTCTGTGAGTCTGAGTCCAGCCTAGTCTACAAAGCAAATTCCAGGCCCACCTGAGCTAAACAGTGAGACCCTGTCTCAAATAAACAAACAAATAAATGAAATCCAAAGCCAGTGAGATGACTCAGCAGGTAAAGACATTCTATGACCAAGCCTAATGATTTACTTGAGTTTGATCTCCAGAACCCACATAGTAAAAGAAGAGAATTCCAGAAAATCTGACCTCTGACCACTACACATATACCGTGGCAAGTGCATGTGAACACACACATACAACACACATAAATATTATAAATATCTTAAAAAGTCAACATCAGCTAGGCATGATGGCACAATTCTTTAATCTCAGCACTCAGGAGGCAGAGACAGAGAGATATGAGCTTGAGGCCAGCCTGATCTACAGAGTGAGTTCCAGGACAGCCAGGACTACACAGAGAAACCCTGTCTTAAAAAAATAAAAAATTAAAAGACATGAGGTGCACTGTCCCCTATTTACCAATAAGTAAATTCTTCTTCCCAACCCTCTGCCAATTAAAGAGTCCTGAAGTCCCTTTGGTTCCCTACCCATCACCTGAAAACTGATTCCCAAACTATTGCCAGTTCCTGTCTTATTAGTTTGGGTTTCTATTGCTGTGCTCAAACAACATGACCAAAAGCTTATACTTCCGTGCCACAGTTCATCATCCAAGGCAGGAGCTCAAACATGGCAGGAACCTGGAGGCAGAGGCCATGGTGGAGTGCTGCTTACTAGCTTGCTCCACATGGGATGCTCAGTCTGCTTCCTTATAGAACCCAGAAACACCAGCCCAAGGATGGGACCGCCCACAAGGGGCCAGGCCCTCCTCTACCAATCACTAATTAAGAAAATGCCCTACAGCCTGATCTTACAGAAGCATTTCTCAACTGAGGCTCCCTCCTCTCAGATGATTTTAGCTTTTGTCAAATTCATATAAAACTAACCAGCACAGTTCTCATCCTGCTCATGAGCTTCAGGTCCAACTTTTAACTCTAAAAGTTCCCCATGGACAGTAACATGACATTTAACATAACCCAAATCAATGTCGTCATTTACTCCAGGAAATCTCAATTGCTTTATACCCTTCCTCCCCTATGGCCCATATCTCCTGGCATGCTTTCTTTTGTGTGTAGTGGTGCTGAGTACCTTGCAAGTACTCTACATCCCCAAAGGTAAAGTTGAGGGGAAGTTCTACCACCCTAAACATCCATGCCCATATAAATTACTAATCAAGGTTGAGAACAAAGGCATTTGTTATCTGTTGTCAAGAACTTGGTTTACATTTTAAGCACTCCTACAAGCCTACTGTTGCAGTATCTCCTACAACAACTTGAACTTGTATTCCAACAGACAAATTAAAGCAAAAATGATAACCCAGGGACTAGGAGATAATGGAATCAATTCAGTAAAGTAGTGACAAGGGCCTGGCCTCAAACTCACAGAAATACACCTGCCTGTGCCTCTGGAGTGCTGAAATTAAAAGTGTGCACTACTATGACCAGGCTCACTCAAGAACCATTTCAAGTTTGAGTTTAAAAGGATATGATAAAAGCAAATAATGCTGGGGGGGGGGGGGTCAGAAAAAGATGGACTAGGAAATCCAGGAAGAGGAAGGGAAGAAAAAGAATACTATTTTAGGAAACAACATCCCCTAAGGAAATGGCACACTTTACTATCTTGCACAAATAAATGCAAAACTGTGTAAATATAGACATGAAGCTAATAATGAAGGTAGGTGAGGATACTGTTCAGTTCTGACAGACTGTGAGAGAAGTTCCCGAGGCCCTAATGTTAACATTCTTCTCCAAATAGGAAAAAATTATCCTATGTCCTATATGCACTAATAGAATTAAATTCTTATTTTTAAATATTCACAACAAATATTCTACTTCTAGAATTAAGACAAAGATAAAGCATTGAAAACTTGGCTCTGGTCATACATCAAAATTTAAATAATGGCACATTCCTATCATGTCAACATTCATGAAGCAGAGACATGAGGATCTTAAATGCAAGGCCCGTCTTGGCTACATAAGTGAAATCCTCTCTCAAAACACTAAAGTAAATAAATGCATTTTAAAAATCAAGTTATCACATAAAGTATAAGTCTAGCTTACAGAATGTTGACCAGTAAACCTGGGTAATACTTCTCCCTGCCTTACTAACTACTAAATCAAAAGACACTGATTCAGAAACAATAAAGAGGTTTTAAGTATAATTACCCAATAGCATAATTAACATAATATAGAAAACAGCAGACAGAGGATGGGATAATATGGTTTCTGAAGACTCTCTGTTCAATTCTTAGGACAAAAGAAGAAAGAAAAGGAAGAAAAGAGAAGAAAGGAAGGAGAGAGGAAGGGAGGAAGGAGGGAAGAAATTAGGAAGGAAGGAAAACAAAACACAGAAAGGCACTATAAAGGCACTCAATTTTCATCTTAGGAACTCAGTAGTTACTGCCTAAGATTATTTAACAGACAGATTTATCTAGGGTTAGGGGTGAATCAACACAACTAAAAATAGGATTGGTTAACAGAGTTTGTCTCCAAATAGGACTGGAAAAGAGCAGGGTAGAGGGCTTGTTCTTTATGAACTTATAAAAGATTTGATTTTGTGTACTTAAAACTTTGATTTAAAAATTTTTTGAGACAGTCTCAGGCTGTCCTAACAAGCCTCCAATTCACTATATAGCAGAAGATGACCTTGACCTTCTGATCTTCCTGCCTTAATCTACTGAGTACTAGGATTAAAGATACACATCAGAGCACCTGTTTTGTGCCATGCTGAGGATCAAACCCATGCCAGGCAAGCACTCTACTGAGTTATATCCCCAGCCCAATCAAAATGCCTTTTAAGGTCTGACAAATACATTCTGTCGACAAAGCTCTAAGCTTAATAGCACTTTCCCGTGACGTGTGAGATAACACAAATCATGTGGAAAAGAACATCTAGCAAAATTACAGAAATGACTTACTGTTTTTCTTCCATCACTGGGGATCAAACCAAAAGTTTGGGGCATGCTACCCAAGTTTCACCAGTAAGCTACAATACCCCCAGTCCTAAACTTTCATTTGACCCACTATTCTATCCTAAAAAGTACAATATATGGCACTCAAGAGTATTTAATTCTGCAATGTTTGTAACTTAAATACTCATTTATGAGACAGGCTGAATAAACCATGGTCCATCTACTTAATGGAATACTATGCTGTGTATAGAGAAGGAAGGGGTTTCTACACATTGCTAAAAGCCATCTCTTTACAGGATGAGAAAAAGTCAAAAGGAGAATGCTACTACTACTCATTTGAAGACCTGGCATGAAAATGCTTGAATATACAACATGTTTCCTTTTGTACTCACTTTTAGTGAAATGACAAATAAAAGTCTAAAATCAAACTAGTTACCTATGGAGAGGAGACACAAAGGGGAACAGAGCAGGGATACTTTTATGAATATACCTCTCCTGTAGCTTTATCTTTGAAGCTATATTATATGTGATGATAAAAACAAGTCCAATTGTCTTTTAAAGCAATTCCAGCAGTTCCTTATAGAGCTGCAGCATATAGCTCTATTAGGTCTGCCCACCTTTCTAACTCAGAAGCTTGGCTTTCCAGGTTTCTTCTTTTTCTCTTTTTCTTTGCAATACTGGCCATAACCTCTTCATTTCTTTTTCTCTGAAGCTATCTATCCCTACTTCCACCATGTGGATGCTTACAAAGGGCATGATTTTCTCTCTTCCTTTTCTCCATCTTCCTCCTTGGGCAGGTGCTGAGATTTGCCCTAGGACTCTAATAGAATTATCCGTGAGCTTTAAAAATGTAAAAAAGCAACTCCCCAAAAGATTAAAACTGTTTAAAGCCAACTATATTTCAAGTTGGTGACACAACCACAAAGAAGTAATTTGACTATACATCCTTTATAATCATGGACCAAAACAAACAAAAATCTACCAAATTAAATAATAATGGGCTTTCAAGATGACTCAGTGGGTAAAAGTACTTGCTAAGCAATCTATGTAAAAAACTAAACAGTGGCTACATTTGTAATCCCAGCCCCAGTACTCAGTAGAGTAAAACAGGAGGCAACAACTGCATTGGCTAAAAGCCTACCTATGCAGTGCAGTAGCAGAAAGAACTAGAGACCCTACTCAAAAACAAGGTGGAAGGGGAGAACCAATTCCCAAGGGCTTTTCTCTGACTTCCATATATGCACCTTGGGACATGACCGCCTCACTTTCTTTCACTTTTTCTCTCTCTCTCTCTCCATTCCTGGGTGGGCAGGCAGGAGGGAAAAAAGCATAAATCTGTAATAATAGTCGAGAGACAGTACAGTGATTAAGAGCACTTAACAGGCTTCATAGGACTCAAGCTCAGTTCCCAACACCCATAGTGGGCAGTTTACAACCACCTGTAATGCCAGTTCCAAGGGAGATGTCTCAGCAGGTAAAAAGCATATGACTGGTAAGCCTGGCCACCTGGGTTCAGTTCCTGGAACCCACAAAACGGTAGAAGATGAGCTCAGACTCCACAGAGTTGTCTTCTGACCTCCACATGAACACTGTGGCACACAAGTCCATGCACACACATCATATGCACAACAATAATAAATAGTATTAAAATAATAATAAATAGTTTCAGCAGTCCAACTGCTGAAGGCAATGCTGGTGCTGCTGAATAGCCGGGGCATTATGGAAAAAGCCAAAGAGTTGTGAGAAATTAAGTCTTTAAGCACAGTGTGGGAGACTGAGGTGTAAGGGTGATGAAGGTAAATAAAACTGCTGTATCTGGAACTGAGAAAGATTGATATGAACATAGCAAACAATTAACACTTCTATTGTTAAGGCAGGCCTCATTATGTAGCTCAGACTAGCCAGAAACTCAAAAATGCTTTTGTTTCAGCCTCTCAAGAGCTGGGCTTTTTAAAAAGTGTGTGGCACCATGCCCAGAATAATAAAGTTCATCTTTAAGTATACACACATTCATTCATTCATTCATTCATTCTTTCTTTCTTTCTATCTATCTATCTATCTATCTATCTATCTATCTATCTATCTAACGATCTCATAGTTTTGACCTCTGGGAATCTATCTATCTATCTATCTATCTATCTATCTATCTATCTATCTATCTAACGATCTCATAGTTTTGACCTCTGGGAAACCCCAGAAATAACAACTGACACAATAACAAACCTTCCCACATGAAAAATAAAACTCCTAAAGCCCAAACCAAGATTACTAAGGCTATTTCCCACCATAAGTATTTCCAAGAGAATAGAGGTCTGGAGCAAGAAACACTTAAGATGACCCTAGAACATCGTATGACAAAAGAAGAAAAAAAAAAAAAAAAAACAACTCAGAAACTCCTAGGACCCTGTCAAAAGGACTTCAAGCATTTACTTGAAACTCCCAATAAACAACAACCAAAAAAGGGACAAATTCAACATCAGCAAGGATAGCAACTGTGATAGCTTGGGGGCCAATAAGATTACATAAGTGCATTTAAAGTGTCACTCCCCCTCAATAAAAAATTGCCTTCTGAAAATTCAAGGAATCTGTATAAAACTTCATAAAGGAAAACAAGCATCCATCCTGTATTTCTGATGTGAGCTGCACGTAAGGGCATTGAAAGGTTGATATGGAAAAGGTTTTCTTTATAAAGGCATTCAAGCATTCCAACTAAAGGAAGAAGACATAACAGAAATAGATTATGTATTTGACTACCCTAGCCAGTTAAACCAGGAGAGTGAACCAGATACCTACCATGTGCCACCTGGTAGAAACCCGTTATCACATACATATCCTTGCCAAGAAAATAAACTTGAATCTCACCAAATCACTCATTCTAATTACCAAGTTATAGGAAATATAAAAGACAGAGGAACATATTAATAAACCATGAGGATTTGATGGAAATGACATAGAACCAGTAGTTAATTTTTCTGTAAGAATTAAATTGCAGAGCCAGGAATGATAGCATATACCTCTAATCCTAGCACTTGGGAAGCAGAGGCAGGCAGATCTCTGTGAACTCAGGACCAGCCTAGTCTACATAGTGAGTTCTAAGATAGCTAGGGCTATCTCAAAAAAACAAAAAGAAATTGCAAAAAGTTAAAAAGATTTATGAGATACCAACCAGATACAGTGTATGACATCAATCTATTCAAACAAATCTGTTTTTTTAAATGGGGAGAGGGGCAAGATAGCACAGTAAATAAAGGTGCTTGCTATCTGAACAAGCCTGAGCATTGAGTTCTATCCCCAGAACCCACAGATGCAAAGAGAAAACCAACTCCACAAAGTTGTCCTCTGACTTACACACACACCATTATCATCATGGCATACCCATACATCATACACAAACTCCTAATGAACTAAACATTTTTAAGCCAAAAAAATCATGAAATGCTGAATAGGTATTTAATAATACTAAAGAACTCTTGTAGATATTTAAGGTGTGGCATTATTGTTTAAAGAGATCTTTCAGATCTTCCAGGGACAGGGAAATATTTAAGAATGAAATGTGTTTCGGAATTTGTTTCAGAATAATCCAAGACACTGAAAGGTGGAAGAGGGAATTACAAACCATTACCTATTAATGAAACTAAAGCTATACATTAATGGGTTGAAATTGAGTAATGAGAGTGATTTGGGAGCTCATTATGCTGCATTATGTTTTACAAATGTTTATTTTCCAATATATAACCATTTTTTAAAATATAACTCCAAGCACCATTGATACCAGCTAAAGTAAAAGTATAAATTATTGATGTCTTTTAGAAAATGAAATAAAAATGTCCAGTATTTATGAGAACATAAAATGTTCTAAAGTGTTGCAATTCTGATTATTTACATGTTCATCTGATTTCCCCAGCTAACAGAAGAAGAATGATTTTCAGATATCAGGGTCTCAGGCCTTCAAATAAATCCAGTAAAGCATACCATGCATCTTACCTGTCTCGCTAACTGAAGTAAATATGTTTTTTTAAAAAAAACAAAAAACACTGTTGGAAATGTGTGTGTGTGTGTGTGTGTGTGTGTGTGTGTGTGTGTGTGTATTTGCTTTCTTTCAACCTTTTGAAACTTCAGTTTTTCCATGTCAGCATGCTCTTTCCTCAACAAGCAATACTCCTGATAGCTAGCTAGACAATTACATCTCTGCTAAGGGCTAGACCAGAGACCTCTTTTGATCCTCACAACCCTTTACATGATATATTCACTTTCTTTTACAAATTATACAATTTTACACACACACACACACACACACACAACTGGGGAGGGGTGTAGAAGAGAGACTCAGAATTTAGCACTGAGAGACCGTATATAAGTGCTAAGCTGGTTATGTCCTATAGACATTTAGGGGAGGGTTGCAGCTTCAACACTCTATCTCTCATTCCAGCTTCGTTCACCCTGGAGTACAAGTTCAGCTAAGATTCAAACAGCATCTTCTCAAGACTGATTTCCTTCCATCTGTTTACTCATAGGCCTAACCAATATCAATGCAACACCCCTGAAACCTTTCCTGTGGCTAACAGTTCAAAAAGAGTTTCTTTCTGTTGCTTTCTCTTTCTAAATCTGCCAAGGACAGATTTCCTTCTTGCAGCTTGAACCAGCCCACTTTAAGTCTTACTTGCCTATCAGAGCTCATGCCTTCACTGTGGGGCCCTTAAAAGTTCTTTCCCTTCCCCAGATGGTAGTGATGAGCACCTTTAACCCCAGCACCAGGAAGGCAGAGGCCAGCCTGGTTTGCAGAATGAGCTCCAGTACAGCCAGGGTTACACATAAAAATAAAAACAAAACAAAACAAACCAAGAAAAAATGCCTTCCTTTCTCACTGCAGACCAAAACACCTTCTCCCAAATGTAAATACACCCTGCACCGATCCTTACCTTATGGACATTCCATTTAAAATATAACTTAGCTAAGTTTACTAGATCATCTTCACTCATCTCTGGGGCCCACGATCTCCTACTACATCTACCTAAGATCTCTCTGAAATCCATCCCTTTTCTTTCCACTGCCAGAACCTCAGATCAGACCTTCATCTCCTGCAGCGTAAACTATTGCATAGTTCCTTCCACAATCAGCATTCCCTTTCCCACACACATTCCTGTCAGTAAAAACTAAGCAACACACTTTACACATATCCACCTATAAACTCTAATGGTTCATTGTTACACCAATAAATTAGAAAAGACAGAAGTCCTGAAAGTCATCATTAAAATAAGCCTGTTCCCCACGTTCCAACGGATCACCTTGTACAGCCCAGGGATGCCACGGTTTGGCCACTACACTCCAACCTGCTGCTGCTAGTTAGTAGTCTACTTAAAAGCCCAGGCAAGACCTCATTACAGCGCTCACTGAAGTCTTCAATTGCACAGGCCTATTTTTTTTTTCAAGTCTACATCCTGTAATCTGTGTCCATGTCATGTCCTTCCTGTATTTCAGCTACACTTTTTATCTCCCTCTGACTTTTGCAAAGTCTTCTCTGTCTGGAATGCCACTGCTCATGACAGTTGCTGATGTGTATTTAACTAAAGGAATATAACAAATCCTTGGAATGTCACCTGTCTTTTTAACAGGAACAAATACATCCTGAACATAATTCTTTCTTGCTTTTATTTGGAACATGCTTTTTTTAAAAATCTGGTATCGAGTGGTAGAGGCACACACCTTTAATCTCAACACTCAGGAGGCAGAGGCAGGTGGATCTCTGAGTTTGAGGTCTACAACATGAGTTCCAGGGACAGTCATGACTACATAGAGAAACCCTGTCTCAAAAAAAGAAAAAAACAAAAGAAAACAAAGAATCTAGCTTCTTCTCAATACTTAAATGCATAATAGAAATATATTCTGGAGAAATGTGTTGTTGGGTAATATTTTACCATCACAGAAAAGCTACTATAGAGTTTTATTGTGTATCAGATCCATCCTTGTCCAAAATGTCCTTATGAGGCACATGACTGTGCCTGGAATGAATGAATTCAGTAAGAGTAATGGAGATCAACTTTAGTTGGTTGGTTAGTTGTTTCTTCCTTATTTATCTTTCTAAGTCCCAACAAAGTCCTCCTAAGCAAAAAGGATGCTGCAAATCCAGGGATTAGTTCTCCAAGGGCCATGAAAAAAAAAGGTTAACCTTTGAAACTGCAACCAGCATTCCAGCCAGGAACTCATACCAGCCTGAATAAAAACATTTACCTTCCCTGTTTCAACCTTCCTGAGTGCAACAACTCAGACTGGAGGCACAGAATAATACAAACACACTGTTCGAAAATTCATAAAAATTCAATGGGCTGACTCCAGGCCCTAGTAACAGAAAGCCCAACCTTCTAGAAGACTTTATCTTCCACCATTTCAGGTCCTTCTACCATCTACTGAGGCTGAGATGGAAGCACTGTACTGAAAGGGAAGAGGCATTAGAGGGGGAAAGCACAAGAAAAGTCACATCTCAACTCCTAGTGATGAAGGAAGAAAGGAAGGAAGGAAGGAAGAAGCTGCTCACCCATGCTCAAGCAAGCAACCCTAATTGAATTCAGTAGCACACACATACACAGTGGGACAAACAAACCAGAGATACATAGGGACTGTTTGTGCTGCTGGAAAGCCACAAGAAGCACCAAGTCCCTTATAGAGCAGAACAAAAACAAATGGGAGCAGAGCTATGTTAAGAAACAAAGCTGGGGCTGGAGAGATGGCTCAATGGTTAAGAGCACTGATCACTCTTCCAGAGGTCCTGAGTTCAATTCCCAGCAACTACATGGTGGCTCACAACCATCTGTAATGAGATCTGATGCTCTCTTCTGGTGTGTCTGAAGAGAGTGACAGTGTACTCACATACATAAAATAAATAAATCTTTTTTAAAAATCTCACTAAAGGAAGGAAGGAAGGAAGGAAGGAAGGAAGGAAGGAAGGAAGGAAGGAAGGAAGGAAGGAAGGAAGGAAGGAAGGAAG
>CM052701.1:126772741-126826625 GCA_028551405.1 Uromys caudimaculatus | reverse complement strand
GAAGGAAGGAAGGAAGGAAGGAAGGAAGGAAGGAAGGAAGGAAGGAAGGAAAAGAAAGAAAGCTGCTCACACATGCTCAAGCAAGCAACTCGGGGGGACACACATACACAAAGAGAAATGTGAAAGTAGGTGGAGTCTAGGAGAAGAAAAAGTAATGGTGAGAAATATGATCAAAATACATCATATACATGTATGAAATATTTCCAAAATTTCCAATTTTTAAGAAGAAGCAAGGCTGTTTCTCTATGCTTGACAACAACAAGATGGGCTCATGCCTACTTTCAAGCCATAGGATTTCCACTACTCTTCTAAGTCTTCCCTTTCAGTTCAAGCCTCAACCTCTTCTAAGAATCCTATCTATTCTGCTTTGATCCTGTGTTTTCTACAGATTTAATTTGGATTAAATCAGAGCCACATGGAGATACCAATTTACATCAGGTGGCACAATTGCTTTGGAAAATTATTTTAATAGTTAACAAATAAGATCTAGCAATTCTACTTAGGTATAAATACTCAGGAGAAATGAAGCACATGCTCACACTAAATGTTCATATTAACATTTTAGCAGTGAAAAGGGAGAAACGACCAAAACACCTAACAACTGGATGAAGGAAGGAGTAAAATGTGGTACATGTACACAATGGAATATGATGCACAGGCCAGCCTGATCTACAAAGTTACAGCCAAGGCTACACAGAGAAACTCTGTGTTGGAAAAAATAAATAGTTAAAAGCCAGGCAGCGGTAGCGTACACCTTTAATCCCAACACTCCAGAGGCAGAGGCAGGTGGATTTATATGAGTTCCTGCCTGGTCTACAGAGCAAGTTCCAGGTCAGCCAGGGCTACACAGAGAAATCCTGTTTCAAAACAAAAATAAAACAAACAAATGAAATATTACCCACAAAGAAAATACAATAATCCTTGAAACAATTATACAAAGGAAAAGTACCTATATACACATAGGCTTAGGTATTATTTCATGTATATGAAGTGCCTAGAACAAGTAAATCTATAGTAGCTGAAATTAGATTAGTGATTACCTAGGATTGGAAGAGATGAAAGAATGAGGAGTGACTGCTACAAGTTTCTTTCTACGGTAATAGAATGCTCCAGAATTAGATCATGGTGTTCACTCTTTGACTCTATAGACAGACTAAAAAACATCTAGTTTAAAAGATTTTATAAGACCTAGCGTGCTGCACACTTTTATTCCCAGCACTTAGGATGCAGATGGATGTGGACCTCTGTTAGTTCACAGCCAGACTGACCTACAAAGAGTTCCAGGTCAGCAGAGAGTGCATAGAGAGATCCTGTCTCAAAAATAAATTAATAGGGCTGGAGAGATGGCTCAGTAGTTAAGAGCACTGACTGCTCTCCCAAAGGTCCTGAGTTCAATTCCCAGCAACCACATGGTGGTTCACAACCATCTATAAGAGGATCCAATGCCCTCTTCTGGTATATCTGAAGACAGCTACAATGTACTCACATAAATAAAATAAATAAATCTTTTAAAAAAATAATTAATAAGTTTGATAGTATTCCCAGCTTAATCATGCTCTCATTCTGACCTTACCTAAACTCCCTTTTACATCATCAGCTCTCCTAAAATCTTCCCCAGGGTTCTCCGCTTTACCCTCTGCCTGAAATAAATTCTTGCCCAAACTTGACATGACTAATACCTCTTCATCCTTTAATTCTGAGTTCAAACATCATCTCTACAGTAAGGCCATCCCCCACCACTCTATCCAAAATAGGACAGTCGCTTGGCATCCTCCTCTCTCAACATCTCGACTGCTTTTCAACACATTAACATTTCTTTATGTGAACTTGCTCAATTTACCTATCAGATCCACCATTCTGCTGGCACCGCAAAAGTAAGAACCATCTATCTGCCAGGCATGGTGGCACGTGCCTTTAATATCACCCAGCACTCCAGAGGCAGAGATAGGCAGATCTCTGAGTTTGAAGCCAACCTGGTCTACAGAACAGGAAAGCCAGGAATATACAGAATACTCAAAAAACAAACAAACAAAAAGAACCATCTGTCATCCACTATAATCCCAGATGGCTAATACAGTTCCTCACACTTAAGTAATATTTTCATTTCCCTAATAGACCTGTCCTCATATGTACCACTCTCAACTGATATCACAGCCCACCACCACCACGCTTACCCCTTTAGGGCCTTTATTCATCTTGCAACTAAAGCATTCTCTCCCCAAAGCCTTCCTCTCTTGACACTCCTTCCCACCCCCTGGGTAGGCAGTCTCACCTTCACTCCACCACCTAGTCATTACTGGTAGCCCTGCTACCCTAGCAATTATGTTGAATTATGCCTAAGGTTTAGGGAGAGGAGGGGCAGGGTGCTTTTATTTTGTACTTGTGCCTACTTCTTTAGAAAGCCTTAGGGCAAAAGAAATTTTTTTTCATTTTTGTAGCCCTAGTACTTGGCACACTGTCAGGCACAGTACTGCTATAACTGACAACAGTTAACATTTATTAAATGCTTAATATGTGCTTGGCCCTTTCTGGTTGTGTAGTAAGAGAGTAAATGAATTAATGGATTCCTCCAATACCAACCTCAAGGTCGGTCTGATGGGAACAGCAGAATAGCATATGGGCTAATGCAGACCACCACAAAGCCAAAGCTGTCGGCCTACCCTGTTCCTATGCCTTCAAATCTTAAAGAATGCTTTTCTCGGAGTCCATTAACGTCAGGTCTCTTCAAACTCACTTAAAACACTTCCTTCCATTACTTACAACCCACTTCCTGGACTTGGTGCCTGGAAGCAATTTCTAGGATGTCACCACAAGCAATATTAAACTGCCTCACAGTTTCCTGCTGTGCATCTGCATTATCAGTTAAACTGCCTCCTATTAACCACATTCCAGTCCACTGGGACCACTGAAACACTAAATAAGATTTAAACGTGCCTGTCCAAGAATGTCACTTAGCACCACTCCTTTTATGCCTCTAGAAAATCTCTGCTTGGGCTGAAGGTTTAGATTTCCAGTGAATCACCTGACTATTGGTGACCTCTTTCCTTTGTCACTTAGATGTTTGGTTTGATTCGAGACAATGTGTCATTATTTAAAATGAACACAGACTAAACAAACTGTTGTTAGTAAAAATAAGTAATGTTCTGCCCAGCCCAAGACAATCTGCCTTACACTTATTAAATACAAAACCTTTTAAGAGTTCTAACAGCAAATTGCTCTTTTTAATTCTATATACATTTCAATCTGAGATCTTAATATCTAAGCATCTTAATTCAGATCCTATCTATTAAACACAGTTCATAAATTCTTCCTAGACAATCATGTGTCAGTTCAAGTTTGACATGGGGAACTAAAAAACAAATCTGATAGTCCTTGCTCTCAAGAAGTTTGTGTCTCACTTAATATAAGCCAACTGAGGAACAAGACTTGGCACTGCCATGCTAATGTGATTACAAAAACACAGAGAGGCACCTGACCTAGGATGGGGGTGCAGGCAGCTGGTAGGGAACTGACATCTATCCGATCTTAAGCCCTTGGACTCCTACTCTCTCTCAAGTGAAAACAGTAATTAATAAGTAGCACCAGTGGACCGTTGTGTTTTATAAAATAATTCACACTAAACACTACCATGGTGCCCCGCACAGAGACTGCTCCAGCAGCCCCAGCTTCCCACCCTGAACAAATAGTAAATTACCTCCTGTATCTAATAATACATTTTATCACTCATCATACTGCAGACACCAGCTTCACAATTACACACAGTATTGTTTTTTAATCATTTTTTATTTTTTAATATTGTGACAGTGTTAAATCAGTCTTAACCCTTGACCATTAAAACTTTGTTCTGTTTCCTGAAATGTGCCTTTCTCTGACATTTCTGGCATAAAATATATCAGATATTCTTAATCATTTGACAAGTAGATGTAAAACACTGAGTTCCTAATATGAGCCTGGCAATCACATTTCTGTGTTTACTCCTCATAACGATCCTGCAGACCCCTTCTACCCTAGGAAAATCCATATTCACAGATACACTGTTTCATAGCATGAGAAAGACCTGAAATTTCAACCCAGATCTGATCTACACTGCCCTTATAATGGCACTAGGCATCAGAGATAAGCAAAAGAAAGAGGGGCTGCTCCCACCCAGCTACCTACCTACTTACTTAAGGGGGCTGCAACTTAGCTTTCACTTCAGCCAAGTGAATACCCTCAACACCTTCTGTTCTGCCTGACAGAATAGCCAGTAGCAACCAGAGCCATTTTCTCCAATGACAAGGTGGTACCTAAATTGATTATTCCCTTACCTCCTGTCCATACATACTCTTACCTATGGACAGAAACTGTACCATTAACACTTACTATAAATCACAACTTATTTTCATATTCTCTTTCAATCTCACCACAGACTAACATATTTCCCAGGCCTATTTCTTTTTACTTTTAACCACTGAGCAGTCTACTTTGAAGATTAATAAGGCCATTCTTCATACTAATTTCACACTTAATGCAATTTCATGCTTTGGTAAATTCCCTTACCCAAGTGCTCAGATATTACAGCGATGCATTCCACCAAACATACTTACAAACCACACTTGTCAACCTGCTACTGTCAAGAGTGAGAGCAGATGACAGCTAGTCATCTCAACTTGTTCTATTTTAATGCTCACTCCAATACTTGATGCCTCTAGTCCAGCAAGTCTCTGAACTTCTCTGTAACAAGAAAGGTAAGACACATCTTTGTGCTTTCTCTGCAGCTCTGAGGTGACTTACAGAAAGTGTTTCTAAGTACTGTTGAAATTCCAAGTTTACAACTCTTACTTGAAGGCTGGAATTTAGCCTGGAGCGCCTTTTAAATCCCAATAGTTCACAAACTAAATCACTTTACTGCCCCAGATTCTCAGACTCTTGTTTGTGTTACATTCTAACCCACTCCTCCCTTTTCTATAAAAGTAAAATAAAATAAAATAAAGGTCTTCTTATGCCTCCATATCCATTTTCATGAGCAAACTTTTCTAATTTCATTCAGCAGGTGTCACAGGATTTCTGCAAAACGTACAAGACACCCTTTGTAAATGAGAACCCTAACCGCTGAAGGGACTAAACAGCTGGGCAAGGGTCACACTACATGTGCATCACTTGGACATGAGATGCAATGTTTGAATAATTATTAGATTTTTGCTCCCGAGGCCCTTCCTCTTTCAAACTTCCCTAGTACAATTCTCAAAATGCTGAAATAAACACATTCCACGGACTTTCCTATAAGAGGGTTGATGGTGTCTTGTGAATGCTGTTTTCCAGAAAAAGCCTATGTGGTCAACTTTGCTTTCCAGTGTCCTTAAGCAATTCTATTAGTCACAGAGAAAAAGTGAACATTTGCTAATGATTAGAGAGAGATAAAGCATCTGAGTTCCAGGGCTGAGGAAGGGAGTGGCCAGAAGAGGTCTTGGCTGGGAGGGGAGATAGAAACCAAAGCAACAACACCCAAATTGGACCACAGAAAAGTTGCACTTTCCAAAGTCAACTTGTAATGTTTCGGTGGGTACTGAAGTCACAAGTATCAACATTTTCAGCAGAAAACTAAGCCTCAACCAGGGACTCCAAGCAAATGAAGGAGTGAGGGAATTTGCCAGATTGGATTACAAAACCTTTTCAAAATCAGGTGCTCAGTGACAACCTAAAGGTATCTTCCTTCATAGCCTTTGGCCCTTGCTTGTGTGGAGACTCAGATAAGAGGAAGAGACAGCAAAGGCAAAGGGCCTTCATGTGCAGGCCATCCAGCCTTTAAATGTACCAGAAGCCCCCTCCCTCTAAGAACCTCACACCACTTCTGTAATGGTTAGAGGCCTCAAGTAGACAGGTTGCAACCTCTCAGGACCTGCCAACTCTCCGGGTCGCCCCAAACACACCCTTAAGAGGACTTGCTTCCGGAGACCTCCCCCCTCCCAGCAGCTATAAGACAGTTTTCTGGGGCTCCGTACATCCCGCCTAGGGAGCCACCGCGTCAGCAGTTCCCGCCCTCAGGTGAGGAGGGGACATCTGATCATCCGCGCCCCTCCACCTCGCGCGCACCCCGTCTCCGAGCCTTCCCACATCGCTATGGCAACCGTCCCCCTCCCCGCTTGACGCCTCCACGCGGGGCGCCCCTCCGGTCCGGGCAACAAGTCCCCCAAGCGCGGCCCACGGCCTGCAGCTCTAGCCCAGCCTCGCCTCCCCCGCGCCCGGCTCCGCCCGGCCGCACTCACTTGATCCTGGAGCCCATGGTCCCGGGGCCTCCTCATGGACCCGCGGGCCCCACTCGGCGCTGCACTGCGCTGCCCGCCCGCCCGCGGCCGACCGGCCTCCCTCTGGCGCTTTCCCCGCCCCTTCCTCCCTTCCCTCAAGCAGGGGCCCGCCCGCTCGAGGCTCGCTCCCTCGCCGTCGCCGCTGATGTCGCCTCCCGGGGTTAAAGTACTCGCTCCAGCCAGGCGAACGCCATGGTCGCCGGCGCGCGTACCCGGCGCGCGCCGCCCCCTCCGTCTCTCACACCGCCGCCCCCTCCCGCCCGCGCCGCTGACCGCGGGGCCTGCTGGGAAGTGTAGTCCACTCGCGTGAGGCTAGCCCGGGAGTAGGGAAGCGCGCAGCAGGACACTGGTCTACCGAAAGGTCTGGGGCTTCTCTGAGAAGAGACCTAGAGACCTCTGTCCCACTGCTTTTCTTCAGAATCCACCCAAAATGCCCTGAAGAAACTTCTGTCGTGTCCCCAGAGGCCACTAAACAAGCCTTCATCCACTCAAGTGGAGACCTCTTAACAGGCTAACATTTGGGGTGTCTGAATTGGAGGGAAACAGTTGTCCTCCCCTCACGTATGCTTTAACTCAAAAACCCACAATGACTCCAGTTTCACTGAGTCAGGCTTCGGGGTTCTTGTTTCCCGAATTTGAGAAGTTCACAGACCATGGAGGTTTAGCTTAAAGAGGTTTTTTGTTTGTTTTGGTTTTTTTTTCTTTTTCTTTTTCTTTCTTTCTTTATTTTTTTTAATACATCAATAAGTGAGAGCTTGGGGAGAGGGGAGAAAGCCTGCCCATTCCAGGAAATGGGGTACCATAGAACTGCATGCCAGGAGCTGAAGATGAGTTAGTCCAAATGTTTAACCTGTGGAACCAATGATTTTATTGGACTTTCTTATAAAGCATGAGTGGGGGTTGCTTACAGGAGTGTGGGTGACTCCAAAGCAGCTGCACTAGAAAGTGACGACCCTACCCCCTTCCCCATGACGGCTCATTTCTTTAATCCCAGCACTTGGGAAGCAGAGGCTAGACGATCTCTTTGAAATTGAGGCCAGCCTGGTGTACAGAACTAGTTCCAGGAGAGCCAGGGCTACACGAGAAACTCCGTCTTGAAACACATCATCATCATCATCATCATCATCATCATCATCATCATCATAGTAATAATTCTATCCTAATATGAATGATAGCTATAGACAGATATACAGTTTTCTTTAGTTAACCTCCTATAATCACTATAATCTATGTACTCTAGCACAGCCCCAGACCCAGAGGAATGTGCAATTAGAGTAGATTGCATACAAATGGCTGGGAGAACCAGGAGGAGTCTCCTCTGAGAAACTGTTAACAATCAACAGGACTGCTCCTGATGATCTTCTGCAAGCAGGCACAGCTGATGTGAAGATGTCGGCTATTTTGCTGTGAAGACCAGGTTCTACAACCAATCACCTAGGTGAGAAAATTCTGGAAATATCTGAGGGAGTTTCCAGATTAGTTTAATTCAGGAGGGTGGCCTCTTCCATGGGCTGACTTAAAAGAACAGGGAAGCTACAAGGCAGCATTCATCTCTGTGCTTCCTGACTGGATCCATTCGTTGTGTCCAGCAGCCTCACTTTCATGCTGACATGTCTTCTACCGTGTTAAACTGTGCTGGACCCTCAAACTATGAGCCAAATTAAACCCTATGTTGGTTTGGGGGGGGGGGTTGTTTTTTGTTTTGTGTTATTGTTGTTGTTGTTTTCTGTTTTTGGTTTTTGGTTTTGGTTTTTTTTGCTACAAAACCTCACTATCCAGCTACCCAGCTGTGGTTGGCTCAGAATCCACACACAGATATGCCTGCCTCTGCTTCCTGAGTGCTGCTGGCCTTAAAGGCATGCGCCACCACACCTGCCCTTCACTTGCTTTAGGCAGGTATTTCATCACAAGAAAAGTAGGACTAATAGAGAACCTGAAGGGTGGCTCAGCAAGGGCCCCTGCTTCCTTTATTGGTCATTATGAGGGCTCCAGTACTGAAACCTCCCCTGATCACAGCAGTCTCTGGCAGAAATTAACAAAAGGGAAACTTTGAGAGCCAGGATCATGAACCTGCTACCCGTCCATGCCCTCTATGAATTAGGCGTAGTATTCCTCAGGCCTAGTTCCTGCCAATCCTCATGATGGTCCTGGGAGTTTGTCCTTCCATTTTGCAAAGAGGAAACTGAGGCATATTCCCCAGGTGATGCAACGAACGAGTGAAGCCAAGGGGAATCAGTGTCACTGCTGAATAATTCCAGTCACATGACAGACCTAGACACTCTTGAAGGTGGCACTTTTGGACACAAGTCAGAAGATGCTACAAGCCCATAGGTCCCTTTTGGTCCTGTGTCTTTTCTTTTTCCATCCCTGCCTCCTCCATTTTTCCCTTCTGAAATGTTGTCCATCCCGTTCACCACTTTAATCTTTATAAATCCATAAAGTGTCCCCCTCCACACACACACACTCACACACTCATCCCATAGACGCTACAGTAACATCCCAGGCTACCAGCCAGACAGGGAGCAAAGAAAGCACAATGAATAGCAGAAAAACATCTTCTTTGGGAGTTACCTCCTGGATAAGAATACAATCTCCCTTTTTGTCTATGTCTTGAGGTTGTTGAAGGCAAAGGGTGAACCTTTTTGAATTAAAAAAAAAAAAAAAAGATGAAATGTCCAAACTGCCATTTTGAATTCAAAGTCTTTGCACCCAGACACCAACACAGACTTATAAACACCCCCAGGAGCAATGTTCTGCTAGACAGGCAAGGGCTCCATGTGTTTACTCACCTTGTTTTCTATGAAACCTCTCCAAGGAGCAGTTGTTATCAAGATCTTCTCTGGAATGAGAAGTCAGTTCAAAAGCTCTGTTCAGGAGACTATAAATAAAACAAAGTTATTTGGTGGAGGGCAAAAGCTGGCTGCTTTTCAAAGAAGGTTGTAGCCAACCTGGCCACAAAAATGTCTGAATGTCTACTGGGTGGTTGTGTGTGTATATATGCGTGTGTTGTATGTTGGAAGGGGAGGCAAAGGGTGGGGCTTATGTATCTGCCCAGGTGGCCTCTAGACAGCAGGGTGGTCCAGGGAAAGAACATAGAGTGGGAGTTAGGAGTCTGGCCTGTAATGCGGGTTGCAGCACTGTGAATTTAAGCAGATAATTGAGCAATCGTCTGTTTCCACTTCCTCCTCTGTAAAATGGGTAGAGAGGATGAGGAGGAGCTCAAATCACAAGGCAGACAGCGATGTAGGAGCTAACACTGCAGGACCTGAAACCAGGCAGCCTCGGTTCAAATCTCACTTCTACCTCTTAGAACAGGTGTGAACTTGGACATGTTCTATCTAAGTCTCAATATCTCAGTTCTTTGTAAAATGAGAACGATGATATCCTATAGTGAACATGAGAATTAAATTAATGACTAGCCTGTACTAAGCACCCCAAAATTATTGGCAACTAGTATGTACAAAACTCTTAGCACAGCTTAATGTTTATCTTCCTTTGTTTGTTTGCATTGCTGGGAAGTAAACTCAGGGCCTTGTGCTTGTAAACACTCTAGTCCTGTTATATCCCTAGCCCTCGAATTTGGTATTAATAGTAGTGTGCTTAATAAGGATTGGGAAGATAGTTCAATTACTAAAGTGCTTACTTTGCAAGCATGAGGATCTGAGTTTGATTGCCAGAATCCATGTTTAGGAGGGGGAAAAGTCAGGCATAGTGATGTACACATATTCCCAGTACTCAGAAGGCAGAGATAGGCTTTTCCCTAGAGCTATATAAGTTCTAGGCCATTAGAGACCTTGTCTCAAGGAAAAGGTAAATGGTGCCTGAGGAATGACATCTGAGGTTTCCCTCTAACCTACACACACACACACACACACACACACACACACACACACACACACACAGACACACGTTCCCCAGCATACACACAAATATGCACGCATGCTCACACAGAGAGAAACATAATAGTTCTATACTTGGGTTCAGGAATCCAAAATCCCTAACTTTACTGTTTCTATCCTGTCAGTTTCAATTCAATTCAACTGTAAAGGATAAAAATCAGAAATAACAGTAACTGAAACAAAAATAGAAACTTGTTTCTCTTTCCTGTAAGGAGTGGAAATGAAAATTGCAGAGCTAAGATGACAATTCTGTAACATCAAAGCTCTAGAATTCCATCTTGCTGCTCTCTTTCTGATTTACAAACGCATCTTCCACTTCCTTGTCCAGGCTGGCTACTTGAACTTGCAGCTGTCAGTCTGCAACCCAGAAGCCAGAACACATCCACCACAAACTCTAACCTGTAAACATATTTCCCACACCACTCACAAGTGCTCACACTACTTAGCTTAAAACTTAGTCATGAAACCTCATCTTACTGGGAAGTACGAACTTTATTCCAGATAGTCATGTGCACAGCTGAAGGCAGGATTAGCATTTCCGAGAAACAAGGAGGGCAAATATTGCAAGACAACCAGTGTTGGTCACGTTTGGTTTTGACATTGGACAGGACATTGCGTTTTACCCGGTCTTGTTCCTCACACTCAAAGCAAAAGAATCAGGTCACAATCTCTTCCCAAAGTAATTTCCATTTCCAAAATTCTATAATTCAATGGCTCATTGTTTCCTATGGTTCGTTTATGTGATGTCACTCACATAAAATGAAATCTCCCTGCCAAGTATGTGGCATAATCAATTGTCAGAATTAAAATCTTCCAGTGAATGCCCCCATTCTCCTCCACATTCCCTCCCTCCATCTGCTGCCCATGACTATTTTATCCCCCCTTCTAAGTGGGATTCAAGCACCCCTGCTTGGGCCTTTCTTTTTGTTTAGCTTTTTTTGGGTCTGTGGAGTGTAGCATGGGTATCCTGTATTTTATGGGTAATATTCACGTATAAGTGAGTACATACCATGCATGTCCTTTTGGGTCTGGGTTACCTCACTCAGGATGATATTCTCAAGTTCCATCCATTTGCCTGCAAAATTCATGATGTCTTTGTTTTTAATAGCTGAATAGTATTCCATGTAGTAGCTGAAAGTAACACATTTTCTTTAACCATTCTTCAGTTGAAGGACATCTAGGTTGTTTCTAGTTTCTGGCTATTACGAATAAAGCTGCTATGAACATAGTTGAGCAAGTGTCTTTGTGGGACGGTAGAGCATCTTTTGGATAGAGGCCCAGGAGTGGCATAGCTGCGTCTTGATTAGAACTATTCCCAGTTTTCTTGGAGACCACCAAATTGATTTCTATAGTGGTTGTACAAGTTTGCAATCCCACCAGCAATGAAGGAGTGTTCCTCTTGCTCTACATCCTCACCAGCATGTGCTATCATTTGAGTTTTTTATCTTAGCCATTTTAACCAATGTAAGATGGAATCTCAGAGTCGTTTTGATTTGCATTTCCCTGATGACTAAGGACTTTGAACATTTCTTTAAGTGTTTCTCAGTCATTTGAGATTTGTCTGTTGAAAATTCTCTGTTTAGCTCTGTACCCCATTTTAATTGGGTTATTTGGTTTGTTGGAGTCTAACTTAAGGGGGGGTCAGGATCAGGTGTGAGGAGGGACAGGAGAGATAGCCATATGGCTACAAAAATGAGCGGAGGGACTGGAGAGATGGCTCAGTGGTTAAGAGCACTGACTGCTCTTCCAGAGGTCCTGAGTTCAATTCCCAGCAACCACATGGTGGCTCACAACCATCTGTAATGGGATCTGATGCCCTCTTCTGGTGCGTGTGTCTGAAGACAGCGCCAGTGTACTCATATACATTAAATAAATAATATTTTTTTTAAAAAAAATGAGTGGAAATCTGCAACTGATAAGGGTAAGGAGGTGGGGAGCATCTAGAGGTGACAGAGACCTTGGGATAAGGGAGGTGCCCAAGAATCAATGGAGGTGACCCTAGCTGTGACTCACAGCACTGTGGATATGGAACCTGAAGAGGCCACTTCCTGTAGCCAGGCAGGAACCCCAGTGAAGCCATAAGAACACCAATCCACTCACAAAACGTTTAACCCAAAATTTATCTACAAGAAATGCAGGGATGGAAGATGGAGCAGAAACTGAGGGAACAGGCCCAACTTGACACCTATTCCATGGGCAAGCACCAATTTCTGATACTATTAGTGATGCTCTGTTATGCTTGCAGACAGGAGTCTGGCATGGCTGTCCTCTGAGAGGCTCCATCTAGCAGCTGACTCAGATGGATACAGAGACCCACAGCCAAACAGTGAATCGAAGCTTGGGGACTCTTATGGAAGAATAGGAGGAAGGATTGTGGGCCCCGAAGGAGATAGAAATGCCACAGAAAGACCAACAGTCATCTAACCTGGAGTTTTGGGGCTCTCAAAGACTGAACTACCAACCAAAGAACATATACAACCTAGGTGCCCCTGCACATATGTCGCAGATGTACAGCTTGATCTTCATGTGGGCCCTGAACAGTTGAAGCAGGGGCTATCTCAAAAGGTGTTGCCTGTATGTGGGATATGTTCTTCTGGCTGGGCTGCCTTGTCTGGCCTCCATGGGAGAGGATGCACCTAACCCCGCAAAAACTTGAAGTGCCAGGGTAGGGAGATACCCAAGGGGGACCTCCACCCTCTCAGAGGAGAATGGGAGGGCAGATGGGGGTAAGGGTTGTGGGAGGGGGTGACAGTAGAAACGGCAGTGAGCAGATTGTAAAGTAAAGAATAAAAAACCTTCCAGTGAGAAGGGGACTGGAAACTTTGCCTTCCAGTCTGTTGTCAAAATAGTCTCACTACGAGAATGGAACAGATAAAAAGTCCACAGCATGGTGAGTCTTCCTGCACTAAACTCTGATGTACCGAAGTGTCTGAGCTTGCCTCAAACCACCATTCTGGTTGGTTTTTCTACTTAGGACTAGATAGCTGTGTTAGTTAGCAGAGCAGCTACCATGCACCATAATTATACAGCACTAAGTGGCAGAATAAATGGTCTATGAGTCGGGACTCTTTGGTCTGTTGTTTCAAGTACATTATTTTTTTTTTAAATTTGATGTAGTTAATGCATCATCAAATATATCACTTTAAGCTGAGTATAGTGGCTGACACCTGTAATTCCAGCACTTAAGGTGAAGCCAGAGAATTGCTTTAAGTCTGCGGCCAGCCTGGACTACACACTGAGACTTTGTCTCAAAAGAAAACCCAAAATCATCACTTGAAAATGTGCCCATCAGTGGATTTTAGTTTAATCTCATCATCACTACCTAATTCTGGGAGACTTTTCCCACCCACCCGAAGAAACTTCATCCCCACTAGTAGTCACTGCCCTCCCAGTTTGGCAACCAAGAGTCTACACCCTGCCTCTACAGAGTGGTCTATTCCAGATACATTGTACAGGTAGACTCACATGATGTGCAGCCTTTATCTGTTACCTCTTGCACTTCCTGTAAGGTTTTCAAGATCCATCTGTGTCATTGCATGGGTGAGTAATTCTTCTTTGTTGCCAAATAATGTCTTGTGGCTGGCCATGCCACATTTTGTTGATCTACATATTCTAGATGGACATTTGGGTTGTTTTCTGTTTTGTTTTGTTTTTTGGATATTATGGGTAATTAATGCTGCTGTGAACATTTGTGTACACAGTTTTGTGTGGACATATGTTTTCAATTCTCTTGGGTGTTGCGGTTCTATTCTGCAGAAAGAATCCATAGCTCATTAATAGGGGTGCTGCTCCCCTCCCCCCAAAAGGAGCTTGTGAAATGCAGAATCATAACTAGTTAGGTGGGTTTCTTAATTTTAGAATTTCTCTGCCTTTTGTGTTTAGCCAAATACACTGTGACATTCCTAAAATAAGAACACAGACAGGGTATACTAGTAGCTCAAGGACTAGGCTCAGGCGTCAAGCAGACACAGGCTGCTAGTTGAATGAGCTTGAAAGAAGTTGCTTAAGTTCTCTGAACCTTGATTTCTTCATTATCAAGGGGGTTCCCACCTCATAAAGATGAAATGGTGAAAGATATGTGCTTCTTACTGTATATTTGGTATTCAACCAAGAGGAATATTATTTCTACTAAATTTTCTAATTGATTAAGACGAGAACCACATCAGCTTTGTCAGTATCCAGATCTCAACACTGAATACTAATCTCAGGATGCATGCAGTGACCAATAAATTTATTGAATGTGTAAATAAATGGTCTCAAATCCCTCATTTTGAGGCACTTATCCTAAGAACAAGTCCATAGAAGAAGATCTGAAAACTGCTTTCTTAAGTTTGGACTTAGTGCTTACCATTAGAAGCTTGACCTAAGTTTGATCTCCAGAACTCATGGTGGAATGAGAGAACTGATTCCCTAAAGTTGTCCTTTGGCTTTCACAAACACACTGTGGCACATATACATACATATGCACATGCATACACACACACACACACACACACACACACACACACACACACCCCAATCAAGGGTGTGAGAAATAGTTCAGTTTACCTAGTGAGTAAAAGGCCCTAGGTTTGATCCCCAGCACCACTTAAAATTGGGTGTGGTTAGCACATACCCATTCTCTTATGATATATGAGAATCTGTTTCAAAACACTAAATTTGGGCTTAGTATATTGGATTGCTGCATCGGAGGTGCTGGCAAGATGCATTAGAGGGCAAATGTACCTACTGCCAAGCCTGACAATGTAAGTTCAATCCCTGAGATCCCCACATGGGAGAAGAAGCATGGTTGAAAGAGAGAACGGACTCCTCCAAGTTGTCCCCTGACACATGCACACACATGCACAGACGTGCACACACACACACATACATTAGTGTACTTGTTTATTTCTTACTTTTATGCCTTTTAATTGTGGTAAATTGGCTGTGGTAAAAAGTGACTGTCTTAGACACTTTTAAGTGTGCCATTCAGTAATATTTGGTGCTTTTGCACTGATGCAAACATCAGTACCCTACATCTCCAGAGCTTTTTTTCATCTCCCAAAACAGAAACTCTGTATCTACTAAACAAAATAGTAATTCTACTTCCACCCACTTGTTTTCCTTCCTGCTGCCCCAGGTGACATTTTTATATTCTGTACCTTTATGAACCAGTCTTATCTTCTGTAAAATCAAGTAAGAGACTGGTGTGTTTCACTTAGCACAGTGTCTCTCAGGTCTGGTTATCCTGAAGCACGTCAGCATGTCCTTTCTTAAAGCTGAGTAGAATCTCACTGGGTGCATATATCATATATATCACATTGTATTTATTAATGAACCTGTCAGTGGGCCTCACATTCAGTTATTTTGGTTATATACCCAGAAGTGAAATTTCTGGATCATGTGATAATTCTATTTTTAACTTTTTTAGGAACTAGCATATTGTTTCTCATAACAGTTGAACCATTTAACAGTGCACCAAAGTTGGAATGTTTTCACATCCTCCCCAGTTCTTGTCATTTCTACTTTGCATGTATGAGTTTCCTAGACTATGTGAATTGGGTACCTACCTCATTGTGGTTCTGATTCACACTTCTCTACTACTAGTAATATTGAGCATCTTTTATGTATCTGTTGGTTATTTGTAAATATATCATCTTTGGAGAAATAAATGACTATTCCAGTTCTTTGCTCATGTGTAAATAAGGTTGCTCTAGGTTTCTTTGTGTTATCTCTTTCTGAGACAGAGTCTCATGTCACCCAGACTGGCCTCAAACTCACAGAGATCCATCCACCTACCTCATGATTTGCCACATGCTAGGATCACAGGCATGTACAACCAGACCTCATTCATGTGGTGCTGAGTTAAACCTTGGGCTTTCAACATGCTATTGTGCAAAAATGGCAAGCAGTCTACCAACTGAGCGACTGCTTTGTTTGTGTATGAGCTATAGGAGAGTTTCTTATATTCTGAATACGAAAGATCCTCTTATAACATACATGGCTTGCAAGTGTTTTCTCTCATTCCATGAGTTGACTTTTTAACAGAGTCCTTTATAAAATACAAAAGCAAACAAAAAACACTTTTATTTTTAAAAACTTGATATAGCCCAGTTTATTTTTTTCTTTTCTTGTCTGTGCATTTGTAGTCATATTCAATAAATCACTGCCAAATCTAGTGTCATGAAGTTTCCCCCCTGTTTTCTTCTGAGAATTAAGTTTTTAAAGATCTTACATTTAGGTCTTCTATCATTGTGAGTAAATATTTCATATCAAATGAAAGGTGGTGACTCTCTCTTTCTCTCTGCATTTATTTGTTGGCTGAGGGGTAAGTGGGAAGAGCATTCATGCATACACATTTGGGGAGATCAGAGAACACTTGTGGAAGTCAGCTCTCTCCTACCATGTGGGCCCCAGGAATTCACCTCAGATCACCAGGCTTGGCAATAAGCAACTGTATCCACTATGTCACATTGCCAGCCTAGGGTGGGGGTCTTTGCCATTTGTTTGTTTGTTTATATTTATACATGGTCTCTCTATCTACCTCCGACTATCCTAGAACTCACTACATAGACGAGACTGACCTCAAACTCACAAAGATCTGCCTGCCTCTGCCTTTCAGTGAAGGGATTAAAGGCATGCACCATTACACCCAACTGGCTTTTGAGCTGTCAGTCAAACACTCTGTAGCACCATCTTCACCTTTGAAGCAAGACTACAACTCCTTTATCGTTGAGCAGTGGGAGAGATGTAAGCCATTGAGCATTTGCGAGGTAGTACAGTTGACCATAATAAATCAATAGTAACAGATCTGGAGAGCAAGTGGCACTCTGGTCAGGACTTCTGGCCATATACAAAGAAAGACCCAAGCAGCCTCTGTGTGGTATTTAAAAGATGGCAAAGATCTTGTGGTGGCTCATGCCTTTAATCTCAACACTCTAGAGACAGAGGCAGGCAAGTCTGATTAAAGGCCAGCCTGATACGCACAGTGAATTCCAGGCCAGAGCTATACAATAAGAAAACAAAACAAACAAACACAACAACAACAAAAACTTGACCTAGTGGTAGGATCGTTGAACAGTGAGCAACATACAGCTCATTGGTAGTCTATTCTTAGCACATGGGAAGCTCTGAGTTCAGTCATGTGTGTGTGTGTGTATGTGTGTGTGTGTTATAAGTGTATGTATATAGAAGGACATATATATGTCATATATGATCTATATACATATATATTGACATAGTATGTATATATAGATATACATACATTGAGAATAAATAGCACATGTAATTCCTGGCAGTGTTTGCAACTGCCTATCCATGGATTTAAACTGATTGCTATTAGAGAAACTAAGAGGATGGGTTTTGGAGCCAGACTTCCTGGCTCTGTGTAGAATCTTGGAAAAACTGTTAAACATTCTGTAACTTATTTGTAATGTGTAGGCAACAGTACATTTCTCAATGGGTCACTATAAAAATTAAATGTATTACTACATATGGAGTACATAAATTAACTTTGCATTTTGTGATGGCTCAGTGGTAGTGGCTATATATTCTCCTTTTAACAACCAATCAATAAACAAAAGCCAAATCTAAGAAAAGCCAGAGAGAACTGGCTAACTGTCAAAACCCATCACCCATTTACCAGTTCTTTCCTATGTGCCAGACTCTGTGCTGAGAAACTTTCTTGTTTCCTGCAGAGGCCTCTTCTGGCCTTGTCACTCAGCAGACATTCCCCGTGGATTCACTCTGTGTGTGTGATGCCTTATGCTTGAAGCTGGGGAATGGATATTATAAAGGTTTGTAAGGGTTAGACATAGTACAGGATCTGGCCTGGTGTGGCCCCTTTACTTGCCTTGTTTATCCCTGGTGGCTCACACTGAACATCTTGTAAGAGGACGCCTGAGTTCTTAGGCTTGCTCCCTGCCTTGCCCCTGGGCTCTGCTGTTTCCTACTCTGATATTATTCCTTCCACACTGTTCTCCCTGCAGCCTGAGGATTAGATATGTATAGGCCAGACTTGACATTACTCAACCTACTTTGGTTATTGATGATACTTGTCAGTTGTTCTAGAACCCCCTGACTTAAGGCTGTTTCCATTTCTACCTGATGCACCCAATGATTTAGGGAAGACTCTTCTATCTTGTAACTGACCATCTTCCATTTTGTAAATGGTGCTCTTGAGTTCTCTGTTCACCTGGATAGTTCAATGACCAGAGGATTTACATATAAACTTTTAAAGTCAACACCTCTTTGCAAATGCAGAAAAAAAAATCAGTATTTTTTGGGGGGGAGGAATCATCTATTGGCCCTAAATATTCCTACTGCCTCTATCATTAGAGTATCAAATTGATACACATTGCTTCCTTGTGTGGAATATGTATGTGTTTGTATGCGTATGCATGTGCTCTAATGTGTGCATGTAGAGGCCAGAATAGATGTCAAGTGTCTTTCTCAATTATTCTCTACCCTATTTTTTGAGACAGTTTCTCACGAACACGGAGCTCACCAACTCAGCTAGACTGCCTGGCCCACAAGCCTGAGAGATCTTCTCATCTCTACTTTCCCAATGCTGGGATTACAGGCATGCCCTACCACAGCCAACATTTTTACATGAGTGCTGAGAATCAAACTCAGGTCTTTAGGCTTACACAGCAAGCATTTTACTGACAGTACCATCTTCTAAGCACCTATAACCTGCTTCTTAAAAGTGACATCATTCAGAAATGTGGTGCATTTTGGGTATGACAGGATACTACTTGACATCAAACTGTTTCTCAGTACCCTTGGAGTAGGTGTGATGATTTGGACCTTTTGATTTGCATGATTTTTTCAGAGCTTTTGATTCTTATGAATAATAGTATCCTGTTTTTACAAATCTCCTCTAGATGCCTACAGAAGAACCAGTTTCAGTTTTTACAATACTCTTGAGAGGTTGGTACCATATACACGTTGTCACACATTTGCAGGAAAGAATCTAATTTGCCCCCAGCCCTCACATGCAGCCAAAAGGGGTAAGAATTGGGTCTGTGCTGATTCTCAAGCTGCCTCTTCCAAAGTAATTTATACACAGCTTTCAAACTCAAGCTCTCCACATTCATTCTCTCTCTCTCTCTCTCTCTCTCTCTCTCTCTCTCTCTCTCTCTCCTCACTCCCTCCCTCTACAGCTAAAAATATCCTGAACAACATTCTCATTAGCTAATACACATAAATTATTTTTTGCTTTTTTAACATAATTGGTTCATTCAAAGGAAAGACTTCCACCTACTTGAAAGGAGCCAAGCTGCTCAGTGAAGATCTTCTGGATTCAGCAAAGGTGCTGCCTGTGGATGCCCCTCTGCCGCTGGGCATGTGTCACTAGCTGGGTGGCAGGGTAGCAGAGTGGAAAACAAGCTCCCCCTTCACCCACACCTGCCACAGTGGAGCTGGGGGACTTGGGGCAAGTCTCTTCCTGTTTCCCAAATATCTGTCTTTTCAGCTGTTAACAAGAGGCATTTACCCTGTAGGGTTTCTCTTAAGACAAATGAGATCATCCTTGAGGTCTTACAGGGTATATGTGGCCCCTGGAAAGCTGGGAGACAGCCAGCACGTGGTGGTGCACACTTGGGAATCTGAGGAAGAAGGATCGTGAAGTTCAAGGTCGTCCCAGGCTACCTAGCAAAATTCCATCTCAAAAAAACCAACCAAACAAACATATAAGTGATATTGCTGAGAGGCAGGAAAGATAGGACAGGATAGTGGTCGAATATGCAGAGTGCAGGGCCAGAAAGATGGTAGTTCAAACCCCAGCATGTATCATGCTTGAGTTTTCTTGTAGTAAAGAAGACAGAATCCCTATAAAGGCTCAATAATGAATGGTAGCTGCATTCACAGCAAACCTCTCTACCCAGTGTCAGAGTAATTGAGTCCTGCTTCTAGGGAAAAATTCACACAGACACTAGAGAGGGGCAAAACATGTGTGCTCTGGGTAGTTCAAACCAAACTGTCTGTCCCAACTTCTGATTATGTGACTGATGACAGTTTAATAGACTCTTCACCCTCAAAAGCTAAGGAGGAAATAGCTCATGGCATTTTTACATATGAATATGATGTATTTTTCCTTTTTTCCTTGAACAATGGGACAGAGAGAGCCAGAAACATGTGTGTTTGAGCATACAGCTGGAGCCTCCCTTTTTCTGACCCTGTCTGCATGGTAATAAACTTAGCTGTGGCAGTTACCCAAGTCAGTCATGTTTGTACAATGTCGCCTTATCTCTGTTTGTACGTGTATGTTATTATCCTGGATGATAGCTGCAAACTGTGTATATTGCATAGTTAGCTTATTATGAGGTGACTTGTGAATACCTCTAAGTTATTGGTTTTCCAAAGATAAGCATGCATGTGTGCACATGAGAACATGCATACATGTGCATATGCACACAGACACACATGACATAGAAGCTCTTACAATTTCTAGAAAGCTATATCATCCTGACCAGTTAGGCAAAGACTCCTTCTGTGGGCAAAGTTCAAACATTCCTCAAAACCATAGTCTCAAAGAGGAAGTTGTGAGCAGCAGCCACTGGGACTTTTATTACGTGGGGAGGGGCTCGAAGGCAGAGATAAGGGCCAAAGATTCTAAAATATTGGAGCAACTATGGTCTTAAAGAATTAGGTTATTCTGGCTTCAAATCCACCACACTCATTTTGAGCAAGGCTCTTTCTCATCTCCAAGCCTCAGTTTCCCCAGCTGTCACACATACCTTGCACAGTACTGTGAAGATGGATGATAAATGAAGTGAAGGCTGGACAGGACATGAGGCACAGAGTCAGACTCGGGGTGATCCTGGGTTCCAAGTGGCTCTTATACCTCGGAAAGAAGTGCCAGATCAGACAGGAGGTGTGCACAGTCTCAGCTCACACACACTCCAGGAATGTCCCTTCCTGCTGCTCAGAGCCCGTAGACTAGGAAGCGTGCAGAAATGTGTAGCTCTCCATCTGGTTAATGTTCGCCCGTGTTTCCTGCTGGAGAGCGCCACTTTTTTCACCTCACCTGGTTTGTTTACCCAAACAAGCTGCTCATTAACAACACGGATTGCATTTTCTGCAATTCTGTTGACAGCACAAATGTCTGCAGTCAGCTTGGGAGTTTGGTGCCACAGGATCCCACTAGGCCTAGCTAGCAGGGCCTCTCAGGAAGAATGCTGAGCACTCCTGGGGTCTGGGGGAGGAGGGCAACTGAGCACAAGACAGCTGGCTGGCAAGAACAAGCCAAAGGCTCCAGCCTAGGAAGAGACAGGGCTCTCCCTCCTGGGAGAGAGACTGTGCCTTCTAGAAAACAAAGGTACACAGGAGCTCAATGGGTAGAGTGCTTGCCAAGTAGGCATGAGGGCCTGAGTTCATTCCCCAGAATCCATGTAAAGCCAGTCCTGGTAGCTCCCAGTTATATTCCCAGCACTCCTAAGGCAAGATGTGAAGTTGAGACAGGAGAATTCCTGGGAGTTCTCAAGCCAGCTGGCCTGAGGTATTCAGTGGCAAACCAGAGACCCTGTCTCAAACAAGGTATAAGACAAGGATAGACACCCAAAGTTCTCCTGTGAATCTACACAAATGCTCACTCTCATACACAGACACCCACACACAGAGAAAATTCGAAAAATAAAACTTAAAAAAAAAAAAAAAAAAGACAGAGATTCTTCAAATGTGAAGGCACAGAGTCAGGATCAGACATAACAGACAGTATAGAACTCTAGACAGAAGTGCAGAATAGGCATGCCCAGGGTCCAAGAGACGAGCCCTGAAGATATCTTTCCTGGGCCCAGCACCCCCCAGCAAAAAGAAATAAGTAAGAAAAATAATTGCCTTTTTAAGAGGTTTATTTTTAGTTCTGTGTATGTGCACATGTGGAAATATGTGCATGTGTTGGTGGGTACCCACAGACTCTAAAAGAAGATATCAGATTCCCTTGAGGTGATGTTACAGGCAACTGTGAGCCACCCAGCATGGGTGCTGCTAAACTCCGGAAGAGTAACAGGCTCTAAGCCATCTCTCCGGCCCCATTGTCTTTCTTCTTAAGTTGGCCCTGAAACAAATCTCTGCTGCTTATCTCAGCTGCTCAGGAAGAAGCCAGGGTCTTTTAAATTACACCTAATCTAAATTGAATTGATTTTATATTCCATCACTGTCCTCAGAAAGCTTCCACTTGAGGGTTTTCGGGTACATAGCAATTGAAGCTGAGGGATCTGAGAGTAAAATAGTTATAGCCCTACTCTTAGGAAATTTACAGTTTAGGGGAAGGTACTATTTAATGAAAAGGATAGGAACTGAGGAGGTTACTCAGTGAGTAAAAGCACTTGCTATGCTAATATGAGGACCTGAGGATCTGAGTTCAAATCCTTAATGCCTATGTAAAACTCTGAATGTGGCTGCATGTGCATGTGAACCCAGTGTTGGGAAACAGACTGACAGATCCTTGAGAGCTTACTGGCCAGCCAGCTGGGCTGCAATGGATAGCTCTAGTTCAGCGAATGAGCCTGTCATAAAGGAATAACGCAAAGAGCATTAGGGGAAGACACCAGCAGAGACAGACCAAGGTCAGCCTGGTCTGCATAGCAAGTTCCAAGACAGCCAGGGCTATAGAATAGAGAGATCCTGTCTCAAAAAAAAAAAAAAAAAAAAGTTTATATGACATGGTACTCTAGCTTCCTTTGGAAATTGAGACCCAAATGAATACAGGAGGGGTTAAGGATATGGCTTTGTAGATAAAAGTGCTTGCTAGGCAGGTGTAAGGACCTGAGTTCAGATTCCAAGAAGCCACTCAAAGCCAGATCCAATGCTGCTATGACTGTTACTCTGGCGCTCCTACAGTCAAATGGGAAGCAGAAACAGGAGAGCACCCAGAAGTTCTCAGGACAGTTAGATTGATATACACAGTGGCAAAACAGGAGACAACCCAGTCTCTAACAAGGCGAGGACCAGCACTCAAACTTGCCTTCTGGCCTATCTCCATATGCACGCCAAGGCAAAAGGGATGAGGTACTGATGTTAGCACAGATGTGCAAGGGCTTGGTCAGGACTCTGAGACTTCCCTAAACCTGTTGCTTGTATTAACTCATTCAGTCCTCTCGCCTCACAGGGAAGGCACTTGATCATCTATCTCCCTTTTAACAGACAGAAACAAAGGTATCAAGATTCTTTTTCTCACGTGTATGTGTGGTATGTGTGCTCTCAGGTATGTGATCACGTGTATATGTGTTAGTGTGCATGTGTGTGGAGACCTGGAACTAGTGTTCAATGGGAGTCTTCCTCAATTTCTCCCCACCGTTTTCATTGAGGTAGGGCTTCTCAACTGGACCCACAGCTCTTCAGTACGGCTCTTCTGGCTAGCTGGCTTGCTGAGGGAGTCCCTGGTTTCCACTTTCCAAGTATGGACGTCACAGCTAGGCCAGCACACCCATCTGACATTCACATGCATTCTGGCGTTCTGAACTCCAGTCCACACACTTATGCAAGCACTTTAACTGCTGAGCACCTCCTCAGTCTTGAGGCACTGTAATTTTGAATGACTATGATGACAGCACCCAACATACCTCCCCATCCCTTGTCCCTCCTCACCTCTTTCTAGTCGGTAGTGACTCAGTGGCTATCAACACCTTCAATGCACCAGACATGGTACAAACATGATTTTCTTTAATCTTCCCATGGACCACTGGGAGTCCGTGGTTTTTAAGCCTGATTTATAGAAGAAAAATGAGGCTTAGAAAGAGAAGAGAAACTTATCCAGCCCTGTGGGTAAGAGATCTTGAACTCAGGCCTGCTTGATTGATTATGCTCAGCCCCAACTCCCAAGTCAGACAAGATTCCAGAACAGAACTTTTGGCTCCTTTCTAGCTCCCACCTGGTCATGAGTCCCCTACACCATGTTCAGAGCTGGCTGATCCCTCTCACACATAGCTCAAGAAACTCAGGAGATGTGGAAGAATACATCCAGTGTAGACTGTGATCCTTAGAGCTGGAGATGAAGGTAAAAGTCCCTCAGTGCTAGGATTACTTTGCAGAATGAATAGGACCCAATCTGAGTGATGCTGGCACATAGAGGCATCTAGAAGCTCATTCTTTGCTCCCTTCTTTTAAGTCATTCTAACTAGTCAGTGAGACCTTCTCAACTTGTAAGAATCCAACTGATTCCTGTGGACACACAATCCCATCCACAAATCAAGGTAAGGTGACCCTTCAGGGCTGAAACATTGCCCACTGCTCCAGCTTCCTCTAGGCATTGTGGGATCTTGTGCATCTCTCCAGCCACATACAAATGATCACTAATAGCAGCAATAAACTACCCAGCCTTCATTTACTGCCAAGTATGACACATTCCGACACGTCTCCCTAGGAAAGCAAGCCTGAGGCTGCACAGACACAGGAACTCATTTTCCCAATGAGTATTCACCTTGGAAGAACTAATTTAGCCTCATTTCCAGGAGGCTATATTACCTATAAGTACAGGGGTACCAGATAGCTGGAGTATATTCCAGGCTCATGCAGAACCCAGTGTTCAAAAGAAAGAACACCCTCACCCGCAAGAATGCTGGGGTGAAACCTACAAGTGGGGAAAAGGTTCAAAGGGAGGGAAAACAAAGCAGGAAAAATAATAAATAGTCCTAGGCCCATGGATGTAGCCAGAGTGCATGTTAAATGTGCTCAAGGCCTTGGAGTTGAAGCCTACTTTAGTCCTCTGTGTTGTTATCATAATACTCTGGGCAAAAGCAACTCAGGGGAGGAAAGGACTTAATTGGCTTACACTTTCAGGTCATAGTTCAACCCTGAAGAAAGTCAGGGCTAGAACTTAAAGCAAAAATTATGGTGGAACAGTACTTCCTGGCTCACTTAGAAGGTTTGTACTTTGCTTGCCTTCTCATACAGCCCAGGACCATCTGCATAAAAATGGTACTGGCCACCAGTTAATAATCATTACAATCACTCACAGGCCAAGCTGATTTAGACAATTCCTTGATCATGGTTTCCCTCTCAGATGACTCTAGGTTTTGTCAAGTTGACAATTAAAGCTAACTAGGACAATACCCAACACTGAAAACAAAACGAAACACAAGTAAAACAAGAACACCACTAACCACCTAGCTTGATACAATGCAAGAATCACTCAACAAACAGGAGGCAATGGCCACTACTTAGAACAATATAAACCACGTCTGGACACTCTCAAGACTGCTGATGACCAACCATTCTGTAGCCTTTTCAGACAGCAATATGGTGTAGATGTTGGACCACATTTCACAAGCTCATGATCTTTGGTACAATCATTTCCTCTCAGAGAATCTGCCTGACATTAAGAGTCAATGATGGGGACAAAATAAACACACAAAGGAGTCCTGGGAATGTGGCTCAGTTGATAGAGTCATTGCCTAGCATACACAAAGCCCTAGGTTCATTCTCCAGCACTGCATAAACTAGGGGTGATGCATGTATACCCATAATCCTAGCACTCAGGAGGTCAACAAAGAAGGATCATAAATTCAAGGTCATCTTTGGCTATACAAAGAACTCAAGGCTTAGGATACATGAAAACCTGTCTCAAACTATAAATAAATGCAGAAAATAGTGATTGTAGCTTAGTGGTAGGTCTCCATCTCATTGAACACCGTGTTCCACTCAAAGCATGACATTGTCCTGAAATCGATGAGACCTCAGGATGCCCAGAGATAGCCAGACCCTGTTCTTTCTTGGGAAGTTGGTGTGGTAGGATAGCAGGGCCTGGAAATGGTAGAGAACTACATTTTTACATTTGTGTGTCTCTGTTTAGAGCTGGGGATCATACCCAGGGCCTTGTTCATGCTAAGCATGTTCCATCCCACTGAGCTACCTTTCCAGCCTCTACCTGCATGGGTTATTCTTACTTTCTCTTGCTCACTTGCTCATTCGTTATACAAATATTTATTTAAAAGTTCCTGTGTGTAAGCATATGAGCTAGTAATTTTGTACATATACATGTATCCCCCAAATAGTTGAAAGCAGGAATCCAAACAATCACTTATATATAAATGTTCTTATCAGCAACATTCATAGTATCCAAAAAATGGAAACATGCCCATCAGCTGATGTGCATATATATGGAACACTAACCGTCTATTAAAAAAAAGACCTAAGTACAGATATGTGCTATATTGCAGAAGAGCCTCATTTATATTCTGCTTAGTGAAATAAACCAGACTCGATGGTCATATATTGATCATATGATTCCATTTGCATGGAATGTCCAGAGTGGAGAAATCCAGAGAGAAAGAAAGACTATTAATGCACAGTGCTTACCAGGCATTAGGGCAGGAAAGAATAGGGAGTGTGTGGCAAGAATAGGGAAGACAATTGCTTCTTGGGTACAAGGTCTCGCCTGTGGGGGTAGTAATGCTTTGGGACTAAGAAGTGATGGTTATACAGCAGGGCCAATGTAGTACATTTCACTAAATGCATATTTCAATTGTAAATCTTAACTCCCCATGAGTTAGCACAGTCCTAAGAATGACACAAATCTCTGCCTCTTTAGCTTTGGGCAGGCTATTGGTAAGTGAGTAAATGTTAGTCAGAACAAGACAGAATCATTTCAGCTTGTGGTTCAGCTAACTCAGAATAAAGACCTAGACAAGATGGGCAGGAAAAGAATGACTTAGGTCACGTGTTCAGGGGGAGGGCTTTCTGAGGAGGTTGCACTTAAGTAGAAGGAAGAAATGATGAGGCATCTGAGGGGAGAACATTCCAGAAGAGCAGGCATGAAGGTGTAGGAGCAAGCATGAGCTTAGTGTGCCCTAGCCAATGTGTCTGTGATGGAAGCCGATGGGATAAGGAAGGGACTAGAAGAGGGAGAGCCCTGAGGCTGCCTGGAATGCTTTCTCTGAACTGAGTCTACCTTTGTAAAAATAGTAGACAGAAATCCACCTTGTGGAGTCAGCTGGTAAACATGCTTGCTATGTAAGTCTGGAGACATGAGTTCAGATCCTGGAACCCCCTATAGTAGAAGGAGAGAAGTGCTGGCTGCCACAAGTTGTTCTCTGACTTCCATGAAGGGATGTGTGTGTGTGTGTGTGTGTGTGTGTGTGTGTGTGTGTGTGTGTGTGTGTGTGTGTCTATGTCCAGCCATGTTATATCTGGTTGAGACACATCTGTCTCCCTATGAACCAAGCTTAGGAACAGCATCACGTTTGGCTGTGAGTAAGGAAGGCAAGGCTGAACCTAGGCTAACAGCTTTCACAGCCCTGGTCCCAGAGTTCCAATTTACATAGTTATCTTGGGACTGGAGGAAAGGCAGTGGCTGAAATCCTGGAAAAGATGTTTAGGGTACGGTGTGTTGGAAAGTCCCAAGTTAAATAGTTTGCTTTCTTTCAGCTTTTCACAGAGAAAAAGAAGCAAAGGTGAGATGTTTATTTTCAAAGCAAACAACATATTTCTTATGACAATATCTCCACTTAATGGCCCTGTCATGTCTAATAACTTAGAAGATAAAATACGTTCCTTTGATCTGAGCTAGTCAAGAAGAATGACAGCTGGCAGTCTGCACAAGAAGTTAATGCCTTGTCTAATTGTGTTGACTTCTCATTATTTGAAAGTCTCACAACTAGTAGACGATATTTTCTTTTAATTTTTCAAATTGTTAACCATTTCCTGGCTCCCAGTCCCAGTACCTACTTGGGACTTTTTTCTCATCTAAACCGATAAATCAGCTGGGCCAAATCTTAATTGATGTTCATGATTTTGTTCACTGAGTCAGCAGAGGTCACATGGCCTTTGTACATGAGGCTTGACCTACAAGATAGAAAGGAGTGCTAGCAAGGAAACTCAACCAATGACCCAAGTTCAGACCTCAGAGCCAACAGTTTAAAAGCCAGGCATTGTGGCACACACTCCTTCCACCACTCGAGTGGCAAAGATCAATGGCCATCCAGTCTAACCTACTGGGAGGGCTCTGGGCCAGTGAGAAACTCACTGTGTCAAAAGATAAGGTGAATAGAAACCACCAAGATGGCTCAGGGGTAAAGGTGTTCACTGCCAAGCATGGTGACCTAAGTTAAATCCACAGGACTCACAGGGTGGAAGAAGGGAACCAGTTCTTGAAATCTGTCCAATGAGTTCCACAGATGTACTGTGGCACATATGCTCTGCCCCATACACAGGCAAAAATAGATAGATAGATAGATAGATAGATAGATAGATAGATAGATAGATAGATAGATAGATAATAGATGGATGGATGGATGGATGGATGGATGGATGGATGGATGGATGGATAGATATGGTTACCTCTTGTAGAAGGATAACTGAGGTTGAGTTCCACAGGTATGCACATATGTGTGAGCACATACACATTTAAACCCACACGTACATGAACATACACATACACACAATATTTTTAAGGTAATTAACTTAAAAGTAGAAAGTGAAATAAATATGAATCAGTCTTGGACCCTGATGCTGACTCATGTCTAGTAAGAAGAATGAATACTTAACCAGTTGCAATACTCTGAGGACACAGAATCCTAGGATCTTGGAGAAGTCACTTCCTTTCGATGGGCCTCTATTTCCCCCAAAGAAAAGGCAGTTACACACATGGCAGCGACTGGCAAACTTGAGGTACGATTAGAATGATCTGTAGATCTCGGTGAAATTCAGGCTGCTAGGCCACACAATTTGTGTCTGCTCTGGGATGGGGACACACATCTCTAAGAAGGTGCCAGTAGATGCTGATGCTGTAGGCAGTCTCTGTTTGAGAACCAAGTTTCTATGATGATGGGAAGAATGGTTTGAGATAAAGTGTACTGAAAGCCCAGGGCAGCTCCAGGCTAGGCTTTGTTCAGTCTACATAAACCATAGACCTGATAGGCCCTATGCAAGGGAAGAGAAGCCCTCCTGCCGCAGGCAACTCAACAGAGGTCTGAAGAGAGAAGATGCTGTACCTCTTCTGAAGTTAGCCTGACCTCTCCTTTGCTGACGACGTCTCTTCTGCTTTTCCCTCTTGTATTTGCTCTGTGCACGTATGTGTGCGCATGTGTGTGTGTGTGTCAGTGTCTGTGTATGTGTGGACATATGTCTGTGTATGTGTCTGCGTGTGTGTGTTTCTGTGTGTCTGTCTGTGTCTGTGTTTGATTCTGTGTCTGTGTTTGTTTCTGTGTGTCTGTGTATGTCTGTTTCTGTGTGTGTGTGTGTCTGTGTCTGTGTCTGTGAGTGTGTGATGTGTATACATGTGCGTGTGTGTGTCTGTGTGTTATTTATAGGGACATTTAAGTCAGAATTGGTACTAGAAGAGAGAAGAGACAGGGACATTTTCTTATATTAGTTAATCCTGTGAGATTCATGCTATGAGTTGGACTCAGCTATAAAATTGAGATAAATTCCAGATGAATAAATTATCACACATCTATTCTCTCTCTCTCTCTCTCTCTCTCTCTCTCTCTCTCTCATGTGTGTGCTTGTGTGTGTGAGAGGATAACTTGTGGAAATTGATTCTTTCCTCTCTAAATGGACATTGAACTCAATCCCTATTTTTTTTTAAATCTGCTGAGCCATTCTCATTGGCCTCACCCTTTTTTTTTTTTTGCAGGCAGGGTCTCTCACTGAACTAGACAAGTAGGCTAGGCTGGCCGGCTAGCAAACAAATGAATTCCACCACAACCACAATTTTTTTAATGTTTTTAATATTATTTCCTGGGCATGAGGCACATGTGGGCCATGACAGGGAACACCTGTGGGAGTCAGTTCTCTTGTTCCACCCTACATGGTCCCTGGGATAAACTCCCAGGTGATCAGGTTTGATATTGAGTACCCCTCTCTACATACAAAGCCGCTCACTGAGCTCTATAACCCACTGGTTTTAAGCATGGGTCCTGGGGTGGAACTCAGAGCTTGGTGCTTGGCAGGATAGCACATTACCAATGGAGCTCTTTCTCCAGACCTGCTTGTAGTTTATATGTTTTTGTTTTGTTTTGCTTCTAATTAATTTACATTTTTATGTATTTTAGTTGAAATAAAAACCCTCTCCCTTGCCTCCTCATCCCCTTCCACACATACTCCTTCCGTGTCTCCTTCCTTCACTCTCAAGTTGGTAGTCTCTTTTCCTTTGATTATTATGGATACATATACATACACATATATGGCTGTAGGTGTGCACAATATATAAATACAACCTACTGAAGCACACCCCTGATGACCCCTGCCTGCCACCAGGCATGGGCAGAGCAGAAGACACTCAGAGGCCCGAGTGTCACTAAGATAAGCAGTATGTGGTGGAGAGATGGAAAAGAGAAACAGGACGGTGTGTGTACAATGAAGTGAGATCGAGGGTAGTAAGGAACAGCCTGATGTGAGTAGCCTGCACAGCCACCTGAGGTTATGGTGGGGTCCTGGCTGGTGCTGCAGATGTCCCTGATCTGGGCTGCTACCTGGGGCCATGTCTGGGTGTGTGACCCTGGGGGGGGGGGGTGCTGCACTAGAGTCTGAGGCTCCTGTTACCACCAAAGTTCATGCAGATGTCCCTGATCTGGGCTGCTGCCTGGGGCCATGTTGATGTCTGAGGGCTGTGCAGCTGGCCCCAACCCTCCCTGGAGTAGTGCAGAAGAGCTGACCCTGGTGGTGTGGATGCAGGAGAGTTTGTCTTGATGTCGTGAACACAGGAGCATTGGCAGGCTGACCAGCTCAACTACTACCCAGGCCAAGATCCAGGGCTTTGAGTTGGTCCATGCCAATATCTACCCCATCTATGAACTGCTGGAGCTTGTGAAGGAGCTGGTCCTACAGATTCAAAACTGCAGCATCTCCATGACACAGGGCAAGAACAGGATACCTGAGAACAGTTTTGGTAAGGATGAAGTACTGATGGTGTAGCCTGGAACCAGACCAATGACTCACTGCAATGGACATTTCCAAGTAAAGCTGTTTGGGCAAAAGCGTACTGTGTGACACACTGTGACATACTGCGGCTTCCACGGTGAGATTTTTGTTTTGGTTTGGTTTTTGGTTTTGTTTCTTTTATTTTTTGTTTTCCATTGTGGGGAGGTTACAGAGATGGGGGCAGACCTGGAGGGACAGGGAGATGAATGGAATTGGGATGCATGATGTGAAATTCACAGAGAATCAGTAAAAAGTTAAAAAAAAAAATAAGTAAAAAAAATAAATACAATGCACTAAATCCACTTTCATCAATTGTATATGTGTGGTTTCAGGGCTGACCACTCTGCATTAGACAACCAACAAGTGTCTTGTCCCTAGAAGAGACTAGTTCTCCTTCTCCCAGCAGTCATTAGTTGTCTGAGGTTCTTTGTAGAGGGGTGGGACCCCAGCAGATTTCCCCTTAGACATTGCCACTGTTCAGTGTTCTTTATGCAGCTGTTTCTAGGTTCACACCTGACTTCCTGGTATTCTGGCTCTTACAATCTTTCTGCTCCACTCTTCCTCAATGTTTCCTGAACCATAGATGCAGGATCTATAGTGTAGATGTGACCGTTGGGGCTGAGTTCCCCCTGATCCATCATATTCAGCTGTGGTTTTCTGAGTTGGTCTACATTTGATGTAAAGATGGGTTTTTTGATGAGGGGTGGTAACTATAGAAAGGTAGCTAAAGATCCTGTTTGTGGTTTTTGTTTAGTTGTTGTTGTTGTTGTTGTTGATAAGATTTTGCTATGCAGCCCTGGCTGGCCTTGAATTTGAGACAATCCTCCAGCCTCAGCATCCCAAATGCTATGGTTATAGGTGTGTGCCTCCCTGCCTGGTCCTTTTCTAGTTATTCTTTCTCTCTCTCCCTGGAGCTTGGACAGTAAAATGACAGGCATGCAGAATAAGGCATGCTGAGTATTAATAAGGTCAATACTTCAATGGCTGGTTTTGGTGGCCAGGGCTCTGCTGTGTGCTCAGGGCACTGAGCTGCTGGAAGCCTCTGTTAAGTGGATGCTCGTCCTGTCTTGATGGCCCATGCTACTGACCCCCAACCTGGCTCAGGATGCTGGATCTGGCTTTGCTGCCAAGGAGCAGCTACTATAGCCTGACTGTCCAAGAAGCCCTTCTGCCATGTCTAAGCCTGAGCTTACGCTGCCTCCCCCACATGCTTCCCCAGGTGTGCTCTCCTCTCAAAACAGATTACATGGGCTTGGCTGAGGTGGGAGAAGATCATGCTGAGTTAGTGTTCTAAAGCTGCAAAGCCAGTTCTCCGTGTGCCAGTGTCTCCCCCAAGAGCCTCTTACTCTCTGTGTGCTGCTCTTCCTTCCAACACTGGCTTTTTTGCTGATCATTTCTTTACCCGTGGTAAAGCCTTGGGCTTTGAGTCGGACGGAGCTGGAGCTGAATTCTAACTCTGTGTGACTTAATCACTTGAGCGTCAGTTTTCCTCAACAGTAAATGGAAATAAAGTAGATCAGCAGGGAGGGCATGGCTCAGCAGCAGGGTTTGCTTGGCATACTCAGAGGAAGATGACTCTGGGTTCACCACTGCTAAGAAAAAAGGAAGAGACCAAGGAGACATGATAGCCAGATGCAGTGCTGCAACCCAGATTGAGCCATGGGGCAGAAAAGGAAGATGTTAGTGGGACAACAGATGAAACACAAGTGTAATTTAGATGTGGTATCATACCAATCTTAATTTCTCTGGATAAATGTGCTTTGGTTATAATGCCCAGTGCTAACCTTAGGTAAAGCTGGGAGGAGTCTAGATGAGATCTCTTTGTGTTGCCTGCAACCTAAACATCCAAAGTAAATGAATAAGGGGGGGACCAGCTGTGCATTTAAAGCTCTGAGCTCTAGACCTAGTTAATTTCTTTTAAATGTAAGTTATTACTTTTATCATAATGATGACCTCATTTATTCTGTACAGCAACCCTGAGAGATAACTCAGTTGTCAGCCATAGGTGGTAAGCTTAGAAAGTAAGACATAATAAACAGCAGGGTCCAAATGCAAACCCAGCTGCAATCTACCTAATACCCACGCTCACACACTCTCTGCCTCCCGGTATTCAGGGCCATAGTACAACAAGGGGTGATAAATAATAAGGAAGAAAGGAAAGAGAGATATTAAACAGAAAAATTAGACCCAGAAATTCTTGAGCTCAGGTGCTACCTCTGCTGTGGATCCTGGGAAGTTATTGAACCCATAAGCTTCAGGTCTTTCATTACTAATTTGGAAAGGAACCCGCATACATAACAGAGATGGCAAAGGCATAATGCGTAGAAGGGGTTCAGTTAATACTAGTTCTCCAGCAATGTGGGTTTTTACTGGATTTGACACCTGCCCAGCTGCAGAAACTCAGCTCAGAGAAAACAACTCTGACCCTACCATCTTTTCATTACCCAGACAAGTCACATTACACCTCTCAGTATCAGATTGTTTGAGAATAAACTGAAAATACAGGTTCCTGTCTCATAAGCTAGGTAGGGAACGTGCTTGCTATGCAAATTTGAAGAGCAGGGGCTGGAGAGATGGCTCAGTGGTTAAGAGCACTGACTGCTCTCCCAGAGGTCCTGAGTTCAATTCCCAGCAACCATATAGTGGCTCACAACCATCTGTAATGGGATCTGATGCCCTCTTCTGGTATGTCTGACAGCTACAGTGTACTCATATAAATAAAATAAACAAATCCTTTAAAAAAAAAAAAAAAAAGAAGAGCAATGTTTGATCCTCAGAACCATGCTAAAAAGCTGATCTAGACACTGTACATTTGTGACCCCAGTACTGGGGAGGTCAGCCCGGCCTAATTGCCAAATAAGAGACCCTGTCTCAAAACAAGGTGGATAGGACCCTAAGAATGTCATCTGAAGTTGGCATCTAGCCACACACATATGCAGCATGCTAACCCACATGAACAAGCACACTCATGAACATTGTGCGCGCGCGCACACACACACACACACACACACACACACACACACACACACACACAATACAATCTTTGCTTTAAGGGATTTCTGAGGGTATTAAGGGATATGTCTGAAAAATCCCTCAACCACTGGCATGTGCTAAGTGTTCAATGAATGGCAGATACCACTTAACAAATATTTCTGAATATTCTCGAAACACAGTAGGGCTGCATCTCTTGGCCTTTTAGTACTTGGAGAGGTTGTTTATGCATATGTATGCCTCTGTCATAGATATGCAATGGATACAGACAACACTAACCAGTCTCAGTAGGTTGTAAAGAGAAAAAAGAAGAAAATATGAGGTTGAAAGGGAGATACAAGGGAGGATGGGGGTGCGGGTGGATATGATCAGAATACATTATGTATACATGAGCATCTCAAAGAATAGATAAATAAATAAAAATTTTAAAGTGGCATGGGTTGCATCTAGGCAAAAGTCCCTCCTGCCACTGGAGGACCATGCAGACTCCCCTTGCCCACTGGACAAAATGGCCACAAACAAGATGGTGCTACTCCCTCAGTCAGAATCCCTTTGTGACCACAACGAACCCACATAGGAGTGAGAAGTAAACTCTTTGTGTTAATAGCTGAAGGCATAGGTTGCTCCTATTGTAGCAAAATCTTGCTTGCTCTGACATTTATCACACGCTGAACGCCACTGAGTCCAACCTTGAACAAGGTCTACTTATTTACAGCATGGCTCTCAGCCACAGCTGCACCATCTGAGGTGGAGTCGAGCTGGCTCGTTGGGCCTTTGGGAGATTTCTGGGAAGGGAGCTGTGCTTGAGGGGAGTGGTGACAAGATTGAGCTTACTTTGTTCTCTGTCCATCTCTGCCTCTCACATCTTGCTTTGCTTTCTCGTAATCTTACTATCTGAAACCTCACACCGACCGTGTAAGGATGTGAGTGTTCTCAGAGAACATGTGCTCGGCATATGATCTTGGCTTAAGCTCCGGTGCTTTGTAAGATCTCTTTTTTTTTTCAACCAGACAGACGTGTCTCTGCCCTGCAGCTCTGTTGAGTGTTGTGTCTTCTCTGTGAATTTGCTTTGGAGTCTTATCTGATTTCCACATCTTAGTCTTTCTGTGGCCCCAAATAATGCTATTTATTGTTACAAATTTTATTTGAAGCCGGATGGTAAAACCAATCTCCCGTGTCTAACCCAAAAGTCAGGCATAAGTGGGGGGGAAAAAAGCCTTTTGCCAACACTGTGGCATTTTGGACACAGATTAGCAATTTTTTAGTGCTTTAAATGTATCTTCAACAGCAAACATTTATTGAGCATCACTGTATACTGGGGTGGGGACTGGAGATAATAGGAATGAATATGATGTTCTATATGCTGTCAAGGAAGAAGTATGCTGTCATGGAGGAGGTCATATGACAGCATCCAGAGAATCTGGGTTCTAGTCTGTATTTTGGCACTTATTTGCACCCTGAAGATCTTTTTCTTTTCATCCAAAATGGTGATGGTATCAATTTTTGCCTCAAAGTACCACTGTGAGATTTAGATGACGTGATGCCCGGAAAGTACAGTGCCTGATAGGTGTTAAATGTCAGATGGGGGTCTTGTGATCCACCCGTGTGATCCACCCGTGTGATGCACCCGTGTGATGCACCTGGGTGATGCACCCGTGTGATGCACCTGTGTTTTAGGCATAGCGTGAGCTCTATACATGTTTGATTGAAAGAAGGATAAAAGGCTGTATGGAAAAAGGAGGGATCTAGCCAGGCTGACCTGAAGGGAGGCTGCTGAGCTTAGCCCCACCCCCTTTAAATGTAGAAGGTCCCCAAGGTATTTTGGTCCCATGCTGTAGTGTAAGAAGACCTGCTTCTCAATAGCAGTCCTCAACTGGACAAGCAAGCATTAACATCAGCATGTGGTGAGAAGCTGGCACGTGCAACGGATATACAATTTAGAACGTGGGAACAAACCACCCTGCAGGGCACCAACTTCCTCTGCTTGCTTAAGTTAGAATTTGCTTCCGTTCTGATTCTAGAAAACAAATTCCCGGGCTAGGGCTGTAGCTCAGTACTACATTATGTGGTTATTATGTGCAAGTCCTGAGTCCCAGCATCAAAATATAAAAATAAAAGCAGGGGCCAGATGTGATAGCACACACCTTTAATCACAGCACTTGTTGGGGAAAGGCAAGCAGATCCCTGTGAGTTCAAGGCCAGTCTTGTCTATGTAGTGAGTTCCAGGACAATCAACGCTATATAGAAATACCCTGTTTCAAAATTAAATTAAACTAAATTAAATAAGACGGGGTGGAGATGTAAATCAGTTGTTAGAGTACCTACCATACATAAGGCTCTGGGTTCTAACCACAATGCTCCATAAATGGTATAGTGTCACTCCTGTAATCCTAGCACTGTGGAGTAGAAATGGGAGTTCAAGTCCATCTCTGGCTAGATATCTAGTTCAAGGTTAGTCTGGGAGAGGATAAGTCCTGTCTCAAAACACAAAACAAAACAAAAAGCAAGCAAACAAACACAAACAGACAAAAACAAAACAAAAAAGAAAAAAGGAAATAATCTTCAGGCTGGGGAAATGGCTTGGTTGGATAAAGTACCTGTCACACAAGCAAGAGGACTAAGAGCTTCAGATCCCAATGACCTATTGAAAGCCAAGCAGGTGTAGAGCGGCTTGAAATCCCAACACTTGGAAAAGACAGGGGGTCCCTGGAACAAGCCAGCTAGCTGACACTAGCTGAACTGGTAAACTCCGGCTTCATGAGAGACTCTGCCTCAATACACAAAGTGGAGAACGATACAGGAAGACACATGAATGTCAACTTCAGGTCTCTATGTGCTTGCATATACATGTATGTACTCACACACATGCACATGTTTAAAAAGAAGAAAACAACAAGATAGATAGATAGATAGATAGATAGATAGATAGATAGATAGATAGATAGATTGATTGATTCAACCCAGCTTCTATTCAGAGATAAGGACAATATGTGGTTGCCGGGATACAGTCGGGCAGATCCAGGTTTTAAAGTTGTTATTTTATTGGGACTTGGTACTTTTGCTACAGCATGCATATAGAGGTCAAAGGACAGTTTTGTAGTGTTGATTCTGTCCTCCATCCTTATGTAGGGTCTGGAGATTGAAGTCAAGTCACCAGGTTTGTTCTACAAGTGGGTCTACCCACTGAGCTACTTCATCACCCCCAGATCCAGGTTTGAATCCTGGCACATCACCTTCCCTCTGAGTAAATATGACCACATTACCCATCTTGGCTCAGATTCCTTACTTACCAAGTGGAGATGGCACCTTAGTGCCTGATCGTTAGCCTCAGTTGACAGACTGAGGGACTGAAGACCAAAGCTGGCAAAGGACTGAGCTAGCACCAGAACTCGAATCCAGTTTCCACCAAGGCCCATTTGGTTCATAGCCCTCGACTTTTAAATGCCTCTAAGTCTGCGAAGGCACAGGGAACGGAGTAGCCCAATTTTAAAAACCAATTTGAGTAATAACATTTGACAGCAAAAAGCTCACTACTGGAAATACATTTCACCGCGCCATTGCTGAATCTGTTTAATGACTTTTGAACCAGCTTAACTCACCTAGTTAGGAAATCCATCAGGAGTTTAAAATGTAAAACCAGCAGCAGTGAGGCACTGAATCACTAGAAGAAATCTGTGCGTAAGTTTTGCTTTTTGTGAGGGTGGGGGTGAGGCCACCGTCACCTCTGAACTCACCCAGGATCCTTGGATAGAAGGCACTAAAGGCTTGAAAAAGCTTGTGTCTGAAGCCATTTATTTTCATAACAAGGACTTTTCATCTTCAAAGCCCTTTACAAGCCATAATTAATCTTCACAACACCTAAGTGAGCTGAGGCACAGCATTACCTAGGTTTTATAGGGCATGGTAGCCCAGGGGAGACTTTTGGATAGTGAATGACCCTTGGACACTTGACTCAAAAGGGACAATTAAGCTGCCCCACCTCAACTTGGCAGACAGGTCTCATATTTCCCAACCCAAACCAGACCTTCTCGATTAATCTTTAGAAAGTATTTCCTGATGCCAAAACAGGCCCTGGAAGGAGGAAAAGACCTAGAGATAGATACAGACAAAATCCAAACCCTGGTGTTATCACTATTTAAATATGGCTGACCTTATTGCTATTATACATTAACTTTATTTAAATAACAATAAATAAGAACAGCTCATATTTTGGCCCAGATGTACTTACTGAATACCTATTCTGTGCCACGTTGAAGATAGAACAGAGATAAAGGCAGATAGAAGCCTGCTTGCACAGATGCTATTAGTAGTGATGAGAGAAACACCATTTTCGCTGCCCCACCTGTTTTATAAGACGGGGTCTCATCAAACCCAGGCTAGCTTCAGACTTACCATGGAGCCATCCTCCTGCTGCCCCCTCCTCTCTCCTGAGGCTGATATTACAGGCCTGCACTATTTCCCCTCCTCCTCCTCCTCCTCCTCCTCCTCCTCCTCCTCCTCCTCCTCCTCCTCCTCCTCCTCTTCCTCCTCCTCCTCCTCCTCTCCCTACTTCTAATGAATGTTGGATCAGAGGCTTAAGGCCATACAATGAACCCACAGTGGAAGGCCAGCTTCATCTCAGATTCATTTGATTGTGCAGCTTGTGCCCGACCAAGCACAAAGATGTTCACTGCATCATTGTTACAATGACAAAGACCTTGAAGCAAACCAGAGTATCCACAGGGAAGGTGACAGGCAACATAGGAAGTATGTGAAAAATATCACACCAGTCAAAAGGGAATGGCTTGATTTTAGTTATGTCAAAAGAAACATATGAAGAACATGAGATTGTATCAACAAATTTTGCAAATTACTGAAAGCAATACCGAATGCTGTATTTACATAGCTATGTGAATAAAAGCTCAGAAGAGTGATTTAAAGGCCACGCATTAGGTACACAGAGCCAATCCTTTGGAGGTAAAGCCAGGGTTATGAATTAAAGCCAGATCAAACCCTTGGGAGCTAGATAGAGACACTGGGTACCGTAAACCAAGGGCCTAGCTGATAAACTAGATGCATGGATGCGCCTTCCTAAAACCAACACCAGCAAGCATATACACCCGCTGCTCTTCTGCAGGCTGTGTTTGCTGCCTTCAATCTCAGTGTTGAAATTGCCTCTCGAACTTGAACCAGCCAAAAAAATATTCTAAACGAAAAACAGGAATAAAAAGAGCAAAGTCTGAAACCAACTTGAGAAGTGAACAGTGTGTTTGGGCTGCACATGGGTGCCGAGAGCATGTGACAGCCTTCATGGAGCAGGGACCAAGAGCATCTGAGCCACGAACCCTTCCTTGGCCAGGCCTGGCTGCTGGGCCAGCTCCGGAAGCCATGGGGCAGCAATGGAAATCGTGGTTGGAGGTTGCCCACAGAAGCTTGTTTACCGACTCCTCAAAGCCACACTTGCCTGCTTCCTCGTTGGTTTCCTGCCACGACATGATCGATTCTTACAGATACATTTCTCTAGAAGTTGAGTGGTGCCAGGCAAACTGTGCCAAAGCAATCTCATTTCCATGTGTGGTCTGGGTGGATTGGGGGAGGCTGCAGGCAGAACCGCTCCGATTTCAGCGACATGTTTGGAAGAATGGCATCTCACACACCTAAGCCTCCCTAGAAGTGGTCATCTGACCTAATCCTTCCCCTGCTGGAACCCAAAGCTCCACATTGCTGAACTCCCGTGTGCAGAGCCACAGAGGATTTGGTGTTTGCCCGATTCCCAGTCTTGGGTGCTGTGGTCCCTTCCAACTGCTCTACTGAGCACTTCCATCTCTCTAATGTATACCTCTTTTCAGTCCTGCTTGAGCCAACTGGAATGTTCTGCCCTGCCGTGTCCCTGCAGCTAATCCACACCCAGGTTGGAGAGTCAAGCTGAACTGTGGCCAGCCTCACCTTCCTTTTCTCCTGCCCCTCCCAACTAGAAAGAATCAACACCCCTACCTGAATTCTTATGCACACCATGCTTATGACAGGAACTTCGGAAAGGATGTTCCTTAAAATTCAAAATGTTCAGTTTATAAAAGATAGAAAAGACCAAATATCATATTCTGTTTCCTTTTCTGAGACAAAGTTTTCACTACGTAGCCCAGGATGACTCCCAAGCTCAAAACACACCACTACTCCACCAATTTCTCCATAGTTTCACCAGAAAGTTTGTTATTTTCTGTGTTTTGTGTATCTTTTGGGGAGAGATGTTTATTCAAGTCCTCATTTTTTAATTAGTGTTTTCTTTCATTTTTGCCTAAATGTTTGGTTTTAAGTATGGGAGGAAGGAGTGAACCTGGGTCTTCATGCGCATCAGGCAATTGTTCTGTTGCTGAGCTACAGCCCCAGTCATCATCATTATCATCATCATCATCATTATTATTATTATTATTATTATTATTATTATTATTAATTACTACTATTTAATATGCATGTGTACATGTGAATGTGGCAGAGGAGCATGCTTTGTGTGTGCACGTGTGGAGGCCAGAGCATCAATGTCCAGTGTCTTTCTCTTTTGCTCTCCACCCTGCTTCTTGAGACAAGGTCCCTCATTGAACCTGAAACTTGAAGATTAGCTGAACTTGCTAGCCATCAAAACAAGTTCCCAGCACTGGGATTACAACCACCAGGCCCTACAGTTCCGTGGTGCTGGGCATCCAAACTCATGTCCTTGCCTATAGCCAAGGCAAGTCTTGAACTTTTGATTCTCCTGCCTTTGTTTCTCGATGAGGTCTGGCTCTAACTAAACTTTCATTTGTAGTACAACATGCAGACAGCAAAGTATACAGATCGCAGAGGATAAAACATTGACTCTTCCCGGAGAGAACATGTTCCCTTTCCCGGCCTTGCTTCCCTTTTTCTCATAGACTTGCTGAGCTCAGGGAAGCAGAAGTGAGGCAGAGAAGGTACAGCCTGAAATAGGTAGGGGAGGTGGCTTCTAGTCTAATAACAGATACAGATAAAAGATACAGCAAAGTACCTGCAATCCAGGCTGACCATGTACAGTGCTCAGTGCGCGTGCTCTCTCTCTCTCTCTCTCTCTCCCTCTCTCTCTCTCTCGTACACACACACACACACACACACACACACACACACACACACACACACACGGTGGGGGGGGGGGTCATTCACACCCTCTGAGCTCTTAGCCCCTAAGAATCTCCCTCAGCTGAGCCTTTCCCCCTGATGGGCTTGGAGACCATCTGTGGTGGCAAGAACAGGCAGGAACCTAGTGGATGTGGTGAGGCAGGCTGGTAACCATTTGTTTTCACCTGGTCCTCATGCTCCTGAGACATTAAAGCATTTCCATGCTTAGCCCCCTGCTGCCAGGTGTAAGGTCTGGAAAGGGGAGGCAGAGGAGAGAGTGGAGAGCATGTGTGATTCTTTCTAATCTTTCGCCCAGTCACTCAACCACCACTGGCCAGCCCTGACTTGCCTGGTGCAAGACCTGCCTGAGTTCAGAGAGGCAGAGGTGAGGCAGGCAAGGCATAGCCTGAGACAGGAGGCCGCTAGTCTAACAAGGGAGACAGATAGCAAGGTACCGCTGATCCAGCCTGACGTGTGTAGTGGTGGGAGCTGGGCAGAGCACCATGTAGACATGTAATTCCAGTTTGGTTTAGGCAAGCCTGGACCAGGGGATATTTCCAGAACTGAGCTGGAGGATCAGCATGAAGGACAGTAGGGTTTAGATAAGCAAGAATAAAGACAGGACACTATATACACAAAAGAAGAAACAGATAGAAAGACTTGGAAGCTTACAAAGACTTTGAAGCTGTGTTCAATACGGCTGTGGCAGTGTGTGTGTGCATGTGTGTGATGTGTGTTTGTGTGGTATGTATGTGGTGTGTGTGTGTGTGTGGTGTGTGGCTGTTGTGTGTATGTGGTGTATGTTTGTGATATGTAGGACATATGTTTGTGTGGCTGGATGTGTGTATGTATGGTGTGTGGGGGTATTTGTGTGGAATGTATGTATAGTATAAATGTGTGTGTGTGTGTGTGTGTGTGTGTGTGTGTGTGTGTGTGTGTGATGTTTGGAGGAAGGATAGGAAATGAGGCTAGAGAGGAAGGGTCACATCAGGAGGTCAAATGTGAAGCTAAACACCAAGATCTTGGTCTTCAGAGATGAGAGGGTCACTGAGGCCCTCACCACAGTGTGTGAGCATCCAGTTGTGTTTTCAAACGACCCGTACAGTTTTAAGCTAAAATAGGAGCAGGAAGGGGTGGCAGGGAATCCGTAAGGGGTGCCTGCCTCTCTCTTAGGACCATGAGAGCCGGTCACCTGAGACATATACTCCTTTCTCTATGTAAACCTTCAGAGCTCAGGAAAAGGCAGCCTAAGCTGGCCGCTCTGACCCCTGGACGCAGTCTTGGCTGCCAGCTGGCTGCTTGGACTTGACCATGTTAGGGTCTAGAGGAGGGACACAACCCACCCCTCTGGCAGGTGGGATCCAGAAGTAGAGCCATGTCACCCATCTGGTACCCTGGTGTCTAGGGAAGTATGGCACTGGGGATGGCAGTCCCCAGTGGCCCTTCTGCACAGTTTTCAAAATGCTGGCCTAGTTAGGAAGGTCTCCACATCAGCTTCTGACTCACAGCAGGTTCCAGGCTCCCTCCTGCAGCGTTGCCTTTTGACTGTGTGTGGCACGTTACTGTACCTCTGGGCTGCTTTCCTCACACGTAACACGAAGTTCTGGTATTTACCCTGGGGACCTGGAAGGTTTCCTCCAAGATAATGTTAAGGGTTTGGCTGAAAGTCAGACGCTTGTGGGCAATGTCATTCTTGTCTTCTCTAGTGGCCCTGGGTAGGCATCCTGCTTCCTTATGTGATGGTGGGGAAGTGTGAGCTACTGCAAGTAAAGAACTTCCCACAGTGTCTGGCAGGCACACAGCAAGCTCACAGTAGCACTTTGTGTGTATGCAGCAAGCCTGCTGCTGCACCTTGTTGTTTGAGTTTCTCCAGAGAATTCCAATTTTTGGAACTGACCACTGAAGCCAGGACCTGTGAATAATATCCTGAGAATCAGTATAGGTCTGAGTCTCTCCTAGCTTCCATAGAACACAATTTAACAATACCACTGGCAACTGTGGCTTAACCATTTGTGATAGACCAGATCTTGAGCTGTAGAGGCTGGCTGAACTCCTGTGGATAAACTGACCACTTTACTTCCTGGCTTCCTGGCTGGCCAGACTTCATGTTGCAGCCGCCCCCACCCCACCCCCAACACCCACCATCACTCACCTATTTATTACACTGCTTTGGACCTAGACCCACACCTTGGGTGTCCCAGACCTTTACTTTCTCACTATATTGGCCCTGAGGATCCAGCACGCCTTGAGCCAAGACTCAGTGTCTTAGAGTCTGAGAGTCAAGGTTAGCTGTGTCCTATAATACCCCCTCTCCACCTTAAGGCCAGCACCTGCCCCAGCTTTCACTCTCTGCCCTGTCCTTCAAACTGCAGCCATGAACAGCATCTGTATTGTAAACTGGTGCATAGCTTGAGCCCAACCTTGCTGACTTTTCCCTTAGCTCAGGCGTTAGATGAGAAGCATGCCTGCTGGCATTTCACAATCAATCCTACCAAGTCTATTTGAGGAGTGAGATGTGGATTGTGTTTAGTGAATTATTCAACTGAGCTTCACACCTTAAGATGCTGAAAGAAACTCTGGGTGGGAGTGGGCCGTTCATTTACTCAGTCAACAACCCCTGATATTGTCTCTGTGTCGGGGTTGGGGGGGGAGTGGGTGGTGGGGAGTGGGGGGGTGCTGCCAAGGGAAGCTCGAAGAAATCACTGCGCTTATCGCAAGCAGACGTGTTACTGGCTTTTCCTAGGTAGATGATATAAGCAAACTTCACGTCTCTGAGAAAACAGCCAAGAGCAAAATTATTTCTCCTCTTCCAACAATTCCATATGATGCTTCCAGGTCTGGCAAAAGCATTCCCTCTGTTTAGAACCACCACATAGTTGCTTTCCAAAAGAATTCTAAAGTAGCAAACAGCCCTGGGGGGGGGGGGGGAGTACTGTGTCCTTCCTGAAGGCAGAGACTGAAGCCTCTGACCTACCCAAGCCACCAGCTGAAGGACAGGACACCGAACTTCACAGTGTACCATGCTGGCGTTTACTAGGTTTTCTGTCCCCTACTTACCATGATTTTTTTCTCTTGTGAAATTCTAGCCCTGGTAGGGAATTGTCTTTAAATCAAGACCTAACTGAGCATGGTGGCACTCAGTTAATTCCACCTTTAATTCCAGCACTCAGGAGACAGAGAGAGGCAGGCAGATCTTTGAATTTGAGGCTAGCCTGGTCTATGGAATGAGTTCCTGACATCCAGGACTACACAAAGAAACTCTGTCTTAAATAATCAAGAAAAAGAAGGAGGAAGAAGACAAGGAAGAGGAGGAGGAGGAGGAGGAGGAGGAGGAGGAGGAGGAGGAGGAGGAGGAGGAGGAAAAGCATCTTAAATGGGGTGTGGTGGCTCAGGCATGTAATCCCAGCAAAAGAATCTGAAGTACAAGACCCTCCTTGGCTATAAAGTAAGTTCAAGGCTATCCTGGGCTACATGAAAGGGAAGGAAAGAAGGAATGAAGGAAGGGAGGAAGGGAGGAAGAAAGAAAGGAAGGAAGGGAGGGAGGAAGGAAGGGAGGAAGGAAGGAAGGAAGAGAGGGAGGGAGGGAGGGAGGAAGGGAGGGAGGGAGGGAGGGAGGAAGGGAGAGAGGGAGGGAGGGAGGGAAAGAGGGAGGGAGGAAGGAAGGAAGGAAAAAGAAAGAGAGATGGGAATGAGGAAGAGAGGAAAAGAAGAAGACAGGCCCCATGCTAAGACTAGTCTATATTAAAGCCATTTCAAAACAGGGTCTTATGAGGGTCAGCTAGATGACTCAACAGACAAAAGCTCTTGCCAAGCAAACCTGACAGCCTAAGTTTGATCCTCAGAATCCAAGTAAGTGTGGATGGAGAGAAGTGACCCCACCAACTTGTCCACATGCACACCATGCTAAGCGCTCCAAATACACATACAGAATACGCGTATGCATACAATGAGAACAGCAATAACAATCTCTGGGGCTGAGGACTTGACTCAGTGGTGGGAACCTTGCTTGATTTCCTTTCTGCCTAGGACCAGAAGAAATAAATCAGCATATTTTCCCCCAATACCTTTTTCCCCTCCATACCAAGGTAATACATGTCTATTTTTAATCATTCTAATGTTATTGGAATGTTTAAAAAATAAAAGTCACAGGTATTGCCCTCCCCCAAAATAACAGCTGCTAACAATATGGGACATATTCTCCCAGTCTTTTGCTATGAAAATATTAATAATGCACACAAAAATCATACTGCTTGTTAGTATTCAAGCACAGAACACACCTTTCTTTTTTTAAAAAAAATCTAATGCTATATTGAGGATGTCTTTCACATCGTGATAACATAACCTGTCTCTTATTTTAAGGGAATTTAAAGATCATTTACGTGTGTGTGTGTGTGTGTGTGTGTGTGTGTGTGTGTGTGTGTGTGTGTGTGTGTGCTTATGCTTGACAGGGTTTCTCACTGAACCCAGAACTCACCAATTTGACTAGACTGGCTGGCCAACAAACCCTGGGGATCTCCTGTCTCTGTTTCTCCAGCACTAGAATTACAGGTTCACTTCGAAACACAGCTTTTTACAGAGCCAAAGTCAGATTCTCAAGATTGTGAAGCAGGTACCTTATCAACTGAAGGGTCTCCAAAAGCCCCTGAGCCTTTTGTTGTTGGTGGTTAGCTTTTGCTTTTTGTTGTTTGTTTTGTTATGTTTTGTTTTTCGAGACAGGGTTTCTCTGTGTAGCCTTGGCTGTCCTGGAACTAGTTCTTTAGACCAGGCTGGCCTTGAACTCACAGAGATCTGCCTGCCTCTGCTTCCTGAGTACTGGGATTAAAGGTGTGAGCCATCATGCCTGGCAGCTTTTGCTTTTTGAAGTACCAGGGGTCTAGGGCTTCTGTGTTAGGCAAATCCTCTAGTCCTGAGCTGCATCCCCAGCCTTACTTCATTATTTTTAGTAGCACACACTAGCTCATCATATGGGTATAAGAGATTCTCACCGTTCCTCTTTGGGTGAATATTTGGGATACTGCCTAATTTTTTCTGGCAACAAGCACCATTAGAAGGATTTTTTTTTTCCTCTCACAATTTATTTATTTTTATTTTATGTTTATGGCTGTTTTGCATGCATGTATGTTTCTGTACCACATGCCTGCATTTCCTCTGCTGAGGCCAGAGGAGGGGCCTGATCCTCTGGAACTGGAGTTAGCTGATGTGTAAGGTGCTGGGAACCAACCAGAGTCCTCCACAAGAACAAGTACTCTTAATCACGGAGCCATCTCTCCAGTCTCCCACTAGAAAGGCATTTGACCTTCACCCCAAATACCTCACTTAAAATACTTAACATAATTTCAGCTAAGGATTTCCATAAATGGCTATTCAAGACCCTTTTCTCCTACTGACTCTGCAGTTTCTAGAGGGACCCAAGGGGTCATGTGTGTGTTGAGAAGACGATCTCAGAGCCCCATTCAGTGCCCGGAACTCACTGGATTCCAACAGATCATTTTCCACAGGCAACTAAAGGACGACATAACTGCTGGATGGATCTACGCATGCTGTGTTTCCTCCCGAATACAGAGCACATTCCTAAAAGGGTATGTGTGCTGGAGGTGGTTGAGTTTTGCTTTCTTTTGTTCTTTTGCTTTCAACTTGTCTTTTGAAAACAGGGAGTCGGCATAAGGGGATGGGATAACTGATCTCACATTGCAAGAAAGACATTTTGGGGAACAGGAGGGTCCAGAGACCTAGTCCATCTAGCCCCATACTAGATGCTGAGGAACCTGAGAAGACTCTTCTGCACCCTGCCATTGGAGAGTTCTCACCTGCTCCCCAGAGAAAAAGAAAAGCTGCGCATGCTCTGCTCCAGCTAGAGAGGACAGCCCCTCCCCAGCCCAGCCATGGTTGTCCACTCCCTGTTTTACCTCACCTTGCCTCTGGCCTCTTGGCCTCCTAGCTGCCTGACAGCCAGCAATTAAAAGGGAAGCCTTTGAAGTCTTTGTCTGCCCAGCCAGCCTCCATGTGGACACCCCTGCCCTCTCCTCAAAGGCAGATGAGGGAGGAATACCCATCCTGATTCTAAATGTTGGAAAGAATGCCTCACCTGCACAGAGCTGGCAGGTCTGGCCCTGAGCAGGTCTGGTGTGAAGAGGAGCTGGAAGAGCTGGGAGTTGAATCCAGAGGTCCTCTGCTTCCAAACCAAGTGCTCTCTGGCCACCTGAAGGAGAGATTCATGAAGTTTCAATGTAGACATGTGACACACTGCAACATGAAAGAACACATGTGCACATGCATACCTATGCACTGGAGTCGTCCAATTAAAAGTGATTTAACCAGCTTCTCTAGATGCCGAGGAGCGGACAGAGGCTAGGACTCTTGTGGCAGAATTGTGATCCCAGCTACTTAAGAAGCTGAGGCAGGAAGATTAAAAGTTCAAGGCCAGTCTGGAATAAAAATTTCAAGGCAAGCCTTGGCAACATAGTGAAACCCTGACTCAGAAAGTTAAATGGGGGGGGGGGGGGCAGTTGTTAGTGAATTGGAGAGGTAGCTTAGTGGTTCTGAGCACAGTCTTCTCCTCCAGAGGACCTGAGTTCAGTTCCCAGCACACATATCAGATGGCTCATAACCTCCTGTATCTTCAGTTCCAGGGAATCCAATGCATCTAGCCTCTGTAGGCACCGGCACACATACATATACAAACCTACACACAGACATACAAATATGCACATAATTTTAAAAGATTTTTTAAAAGGGGGCTGAGGATACAAGTCACGGTAGAGCACTTGCCTAGGATGTGTGAGACCCTGGTTTAGTCCCCAACACCATCCAAAAGGAGAAAAAAAAGACCACATCAGAGCTCATCAATTGTATAAGATGGGATGGATATTATATGTGCAAGATGAATGGGGACAGTAGCCCATGGTTCCTCCAAATGCAAAGCCCTCAGGTAGCTGAGTACAGGGGTTTAGTGAGACACTATCACACAGGCACTGCAGAACTAACTACCTTTGGGGTTCTGGCCTTTATCCCAGTGTCAATGGGCAATTCCTTAGCAGAGCTCTATGGGCAGAGAAGAGAGACTGTGGTTGTAGGAAGTACCAGGCCCCCAGTTCCCAGCCAGATGACTTTGACAAATGATGTGACCTGAGCTTTAGTTTCTTCACCTGTGACCTGACAATAGTGTGCACCTCATAGCATGGCAAAGGGAGCTACTCCAAGGGAAGCCCCTAGTAAGGGAGCTGCCCAGAAGGTAAAGCTTTGGGTGACAGATATGGTTATTACAAACTAAGTGTGACAGCACAGAGGACAAAGGTGATGTTAAGTGTATGTACAGTGTTGGGAGGAACTGCCACATTGTTCCTCAAAGCTGAGCCCAGTGTGACTTCAGTTCCAGGCAGAAGCCTTCACCTCCCTGTGAGCTGGAGGACAAACAATCCTGGTGCCGGAAAGGCTTCCAGGGCATCTCAGCCATAAAGCTTGGACCAGGGATGGGTATCTTTGATGTGCAGCTACAAAGGTCTTGATGCCCTTGCCTTGGGCAGCCATGTCTACACAGGCGATGATACCCCAGTTATTTCCAAGAATGTCTTTAATAAAAGGATCATGGAGTGCCCAGATGTGTTCTGCAGGTCTCAAAGGCCAGTTTTGGAGTGAGCCTGGTAGAATTTAAAGTGACCACACCAAAGTCAGGGAAGATTTCTTCTAAGCAATGTTGTTTAATCAGGGTCCAAGGCCTGAGGAGTGATAGGCAACCAACATGGTGGTGGGTTTGGACAGGAGGCTCAGAGGCAAAGGCAGGATGAAGAAGATCGTGTGGCTGGCAGAGCTGAGGACAGAGGTTCAAAGGATCGAGGAGATACCACTGAAGGGAAGGCAGGGGTCCATTCCTGATGGCCTTTACCAGAGGGAGTCATCATAAAGACCTGTAATGGCTGAGTGATCAGTGCCCCTCAGGACTGAAAAGTGTATTTCTATAGCTTTTTCCTTGTGCACGCATTCAGGCCATGCAAGAGCTCAGATCTGAGGAGAGTGCTGTGTTACGCATTGCAGTGTTACTACTATAATGTGCATAGTTGGAAAATAAGTGATTAATTATGGAAAACAAAGACTTCTGATACTTCCCTACCATCATTTCCCAGCATAAAAGTATCCATTTGGTATACCTTTGGTTTGTACTGCATTAGAATGTTAGAATAGGCACATGCCTTTAATTCCAATACTCAGGAGGTAAAGACAGAGTTCAACACACTTGGTCTGCATACTGATCAGTCTGGACAACATAGTTAGACTCTGTCTCAAAACAAACAAACAAACAAATTGCAGTTTGAACGATGTCTTAGCCATTAAGAGCATTGTCTGCTTGTACAGATAACCTGGGTTTGGCTCCCAGAACTCAATATGTTGCTGCACAACCACATATAACTCCAGTTCCTTAGGATCTACAACCCTTTTCTGATCTCAAAACACTCATACACATAATCAAAGACTCTCTAAAGCAAGAAGGGATGGGGAGAGTACTCAGTGGGTAAGAACACTTATTTGTAAGCATGAGGACCTGAGTTCAAATCCTCATCATGCATGTAAAAAACAAGGCCTGGCCATGTGTACCTGTAACCTCAGCACTGGGGATGGGGATAAGCAGATCCCAAGAACTCCCTGGCCAGCCAAGCAAGCTGGTGAGGTCTAGATTCAGTGAGAGATCTCATACCAAAATATAAGACTGGAGAAATGACTCAGTGGTTAAAAGTATTGGCTGGGGCTGGAGAGATGGCTCAGCTGTTAAGATTACTGACTGCTCTTCCAGAGGTCCTGAGTTCAATTCCCAGCAACCACATGGTAGCTCACAACCATCTGTAATGGGATCTGATGCCCTCTTCTGGTGTGTCTGAGAACAGCTATATACTCATATTCTCAACTCATACACATAAAATAAATAAATCTTAAAAAACAAAAACAACAAAAAAAAGAATATTGGCTTCTCTTCCCGAAGACCCAGGTTTGGTTCCTAGAAACAACATGGAAGCTCACAGTTCCAGATGTTCTGATGCCCTCTTCTGTGCCTCTGTGGGCACTAGGCATGCACATGGTACACAAACATTTATGTAAACAAAACACCCATACACATAAAATTAATTAATTAATTAATTAATTAATCAATCAATCACTAGTAAGGTGGAGAGTAATTGAAGAAGACACCAAGATCAACCTCTGGCTTCTTTATACATACAACACACACATACACACACACACACATACACACACATACACATACACACACACACACACACACACACACACACACACACACAATCATTCAGTGAAATTTGACTTGGAATTAGGACAGAATTTCCAGTAATTTCTGAAGTGACCTTAAAGATACTTCTGTCATTTTGCTGTGTGCTTATGTGCAGCCATGTTCTTAGCACCAACAATTATAAAATCAAGATCAAAATATCAATCAACTCTGAAAATGTTGAAAATTCTTTACATTCTGCAGTATCAACTATTTGGCTAAGAATTGATTTTTAAGTAAAAATAAACAAGCATATTCATAGATGCAATTCTGCTTTCATTTTTAATAAATGATAGAATTATATATATACATATATATCAAAGAACTTTTAAAATAATTGTTTCATGCTTTATTATCAATTGGCATTTGACATATATGTGTGTGTATATATATATATACACACACATATATAAATACCTGAGATTCCCTAAAAAATTCTCAGGTGAGGGCCAGTGAGTTGACTCAGTGGGTAAAGGTGCTCGTCACCAAGCCTGACAATCTGAGTTTGATCACCAAGACTCACATGGTGTAGGGAGAGAACAGACATATACTTGCATGCACATACACACACACAATAAATAAAGTAAGCAATTCAATGTAAAATGCTTTTAATTAATTTTTTCTCAGGCGTAAAGAGAACAGAAAATATCTCAGAAGCCCTTCTTTCGAGCACTGCCATCTCCAATGACTGCCTCTTGTCTGCTGCTAACTCTGGGGGTCTAGCCCAAGAACATCTTTCTATATCCACTGCTGAACCCTCAAAGACTGCTCCCAGCAGGCTAGTGTCTTAGGTATAAGCACGAGCTTTGAGGTCAGAGATATGTGGGCCTGACTCTGGCAGCTGCCAGTTTACAGGTTTAAGAAAGCCACTTCGCCCTCAGAGCCTCTGCTTCCATACCTGTGAAAGGGAACAGTTACCAACTCTGAATAGAAAAGCTGAGCTGATGCACAAAGTCCCTGAGCTGTTTGCCTGGCTCAGAGCAAATGTCAGCAAGTTCACCTGTCATGCTTAGGATCAGAATCTGGCTATGCACAAAGACTGAAGGAAGTAGAGACTCCATACCCAAGGTTGAAGGACATTCAGGGCACTTCTGAACATCGTTCTCAGAGGTCTGGCTGATAACAGTGAAGATTCTAGGCTGACCAAGCCAAACTCTTCCCCTCTCTAAAGTCTGTCTTCACTTAAATTTCCTATCCAACTGATACAACTACTTCACAGCTCCTATACCTAAGGCTCAAGGGTCATTGTGGCAGAGAAGAGGAAAGATTGTAAGAGAAGGAGAAACAGGGAGTTTGAGTCTCCTAGAAATGTCAGAAGTTACACCATAGAGTCTCACCAACATGGATGCCTAGACATGACCTGAACAAGGATAATGTCAACAGACATGCTAATGTGGACGGGGGAAAATGCGTGAGGCCACAACTCTAGACAAAGAACTATAGGCAACTAAGTAATGCTGAGAGCAGAAGAAATATTCTTCCACAGAGAAAAGAACACCAATTGGTTGTCAAATACTAAATGGTCAGCCCTGAAAGCAGGGATACAAGTAACATTTATAGATGGAACAGTTTGCATTATGTAGTTAGGGGGAAGTGTGTGTGTGTGTGTGTGTGTGTGTGTGTGTGTGTGTGTCCATGAATTTGAAAGAGCCAGGGAAGGGTACATGGGAGAGAGAGTTTGAAGGTAGGGAAATGAAGGGAGAAATGATGTAATTATATTATAATCTCAAAAAATAAAGAAATATTTTTAAATCCCTATCTTTATTCTGAGTTTCACATGGGGAATTAAACATGCATTTTAAAAAATGATTGGTTGATTGATTGATGGATATGTGTCTTTATGAGTGTATGTGCAGGCACATGCACCTGTGCATATATGCATGGAGACCAGAAGAGAGCATTGAATATCCTCTTCTACTGACTTCTGCCTATTCCTTTGAGTCAGAGTTGCTCCCTGAACCTGGGGTTTATGTTTTCTCTACTAGGCTGGAAGATGGCAAACCCAGGAGACAAATATCTATGGGATGCCACTGCCCTGGGCTTTGGGAACTAGAGGCCATTGTCCACTCTGGTTGTGGTTGATCAAATAAGATAACTCTGTATCCCCCCACCCCCCACACACAAAGAAATATCCACCTTGTGGAGTCTGTGAATAAGAATTCATTGGAAAAAGAGTTTGCAGATATAATTAAATTAAGATCATCCTGTATTACACAAGTAAACCAGAAATCTGATAACCACTATCCTTATCAGAGACAGACAGAGATGCAGGATGTGGATGTCATGTGAAGAAGGAAGCAGAAATAGAAGTTATCCAGCTACAAGCTACACCTGAGATCTCCAGAAGCTGAAAGAGAAATTCTTTTTAAAGAATCTACTCTTGGGGCTAGGGAGATAGCTCCGTTGATAGAGTGCTTGCCTAGCACACAAAGCTCTGGGTTCAACTCCCAGAATCCCATGGTAGCACATGCCTGTAATTTCAGAGCTCAGGATGTAGAGCTAGGAGAGTTTAAGATCATGACCTGAAGCATAGCAAGTCAGAGGCCAGGTTATCAAAATTAAATAGGTAAAGTTCTCCCCTGAGCACTCAGGACGGCGAGACAGGAAGATCTCAAGTTCCAGACCATCGTGAGCTATATAGAAAGAACCAAGTTATGAGAGTATAGCTCAGTGGTAGATCTTTGAGCTCCAACTCCTGTACCACACAGAAAAAAAGAAGGGAAGATGGGAGAAAATTATCCTCCCTTGGGAATGGAGCTGTAGCAAAGCACTGCACCATAAGCCCTAGTTGTGTGGGGGTGGGGAAGCATTTGGACATACCCCACACAGAAAAAAAAATCATTTCCATTGTTTTGAGCCTCACATTATGGTGATAAGCTATGGCAGGCTCAAGCTCTGCCTGCCCTTTGTCATAGGCACTCTTTGGGGGTGGCCTCAAAGCTTGCTCCTTTAGGCTCCTGTCCCTAACAGTGGCTGCCAGAGCCATGTTACTAAAACACACGACCTTGTATCATTCTTGTCTGAAGCCTATACTTCTGTTCCAAGTGACAGAAAACCTAACCCAAACTGGCTTGAACAAAAAGGAATTTATTGGCTCGTGAAACTAAAAGGGCCAGGGGCTAGAGCTGCCTTCATCTTGGCTAGATCTGGGGCTCAAACGATGTCACTGGGGCTCCTTTTGCTCCGTTGCGCAGCCTTCTGCTGTGCTGGCTTTGGTCTCAGAATCCCCATGGTCCTGAGATTGTGACAGCAGCCCCAAAGCCTAAATCCTGTCAGATTAGAGACCCGCAGAAAGGATTAAAGACCTCTCCCAGGTCCTCAAGCCCGAACCCTGGATCAGCTCCCATTGGGTGGAATTACCATTCCTTCTCCAATCACTGGAGTGGGATGCGCTGATTGGCTTAGATCACATGTTCCCTCCCACAACGTGGAAGACTTGCCTCTACCAAAATCATGTGGACTGGGGGGGGGGGGGGGGGGGGGGGGGG
>CM052701.1:126712826-126772641 GCA_028551405.1 Uromys caudimaculatus | reverse complement strand
TTTGGTGCCTCCTGACAAAAGAATCAAGATACAACAAGTTCCTGGTCTCTACCCAACTGCCACTCCAACTTTGCTCAACCCCCAAGCATATTGCTGTGTCTTGCCATCTGCCGTTGCCCGCATAGGTACTTTTACCTACACTTTTCTTCTCCTTCTCTTAACCCTTTATCTAATTTTGACTTCTTCGAGAATTTACTCAACTGGAGTATTCTTCTCCACACTGGGCCTCCAAGCATCTAAAGTTCATCTATTATGACCCTTGCTTGTTGGACTGAACTGACTGTTAAGGATCAATTTTCTCTGCTGAATCATATACCCCATCAAAGCATGAATTCACTTACGTTTATTTAACAAACATATAAAGCCGATTCCAAAAGCTGAACACCTTTCTGAGCCTTTGCAAACATGAACTCTTTTAAGCTGGACATGGTGACACATGCCTGTTACCCTGTCTGTATTCAGAAGAATGAAGAAGGATTGTTAATAGGCTAGACTGAGCTACATAGCAAGGCCCTATAGATAGATAGACGATAGATAGATAGATGCTTGTGGTAAGCATATGCAGTCAGTTCTATTATTAAATGTGACTTTAAGATGAGGAAACTAGAGCACAGCAACATTAGAGCTAATTCATCAGTGTATTTCCTATGAAAAGCTCAGGGCTAAGCACAAGTTAGATATTTAAAAAACAAACATAACTCGGGGCTTGGGGTGTGGCACAATGGTAGAATGCTGCCTGGCATATACCAGGCCCTGGGTTTGATCCCAGCACCCACACAGGTTCTTCTCCTGTCTGATTCCAACCTCAGAGGAGGTATCAGCATCTTTAGAGTTTCCCACTTCCCAAGGTAACTCAACTTCTGGAGACTGAAGAAAGAGTGTGGCCAAGGCAACATAGGGGGTTACAATGCAAGCTGGCTTCTCTGGTTCTGCTGTTATATCCACATGCCCTGAGGAAGGGCCTCAATATGGACCTCAGTCTGTGAGGTATATGCACCTGCCTCTTCCTCTCAGGGATCCTTATCATCCCCCCTGTGGTCTCATCCCCATAATCAGGTGCCTGCCTGGACTCCTGAGGACTCTGGGATTCTGAGACTTCCTGAACTCTATCTCCATTTGCCTCCATTTGTTCAGAGCCACCTGCTTCTCTCCTCTCCCCCACCCCCAGGAAGTAGAGAGGATACCTCAATTTCCCTTCCTTCTCATGGTCCTTTCTATTTCCGTTTCTTTCTTTCTCCTAGGCTCTATTTGCCTGCCCTTCTTCTCTACTTCATCCCCTGGGGTGTGTCTTTCTGTTTGTATCCTTGGCTGAGCTGTTGTCTGTCTGTCTTCCAGCCCAGTTTGCTCTTTTTGTGGTTACCTGGTGTGTCTAGGAATGAGCATGGGATTTCTTGCTGCCTTAACAGAATAAGAGAACCCTTCTGGGGCAAGGCAGCTTCTGAGCCCTTCCACTCATGATATCCATCCTGAGATCTACCCACCAGCTCCCATTGCTCCTTAAAGCCCCTTTGCCCGACCCAGGGGACAAGAACCCTTAGGGCCACATGGGCAGGGTGTCTGTCTGCTGCCCCAAGGACCAGGTCTCTGTGGCTTCTCTTAATGAACCAGCCTTCAGTGACACGTTCATTATTCCTGTTCAGTCGCTTCGAGTCAAAACTGATTAGTTACACTTACTGTCGCAAGATGTAATGATTTTATTGTTTATCTTCAATTTATTTTGATTAACATCTCCGTTCTTTTCATTGCAAGTGCAATTAGGTGCAATCTAACAGAGACTACTTTAATTTTGTTGAAATTAAGATGAATAAGTGACGGCTTATGGTGCTTTGTTTAACAAATAAATCATAGTTAAGAGGAGTGTATTAGTAATAAATGGGGGGAAAAAGACAGCTTAATTAAAATTCACGGAGCCAGCCTCTTGATGAACATCCAAAAACCAAATCTGGATTCCAAAAATCAGAAGAAGCTGAGGGTTAGAAAGACCCTTGCTGCCTCTGGACATGAGGATCAGAAGATGACAGACGGACTGATCCCGGTTTTGAAGCTGCTGCTGAGAGAAAAGCATGCAGAATATTATGACCCTCCTAAGAAGGTCTCACTTTGTTACTAGGAGAAACTAGGAAGAAACAGATGTGGGACGGGGGGGGGGGGGGTAGTGGAAAGAGGCCTTATCACCCACTAAGAAACCAAGGACAGTCCACATCCTGATTCCCTTCCGGAGACCACTATAAGCAGGGGACAGGTCCCCGCCCCCATCTGTGCGTATGGGGAGGGCCAGGTCACCCAGCCTGGGGAGTCCCTCCAAAGCCCAGACCCCAGGGCAAGTGAGCTCTCCTCCCCGCTGGGCAGAGAGGGACTTCCCCATCTCTTGATTTGGAAACAAAGTGCAGAAAGTCAGCCCTGGAAAGTTTCCCCGTGTGAAGTTTAAAAGCGCCTGTGCTGGAGAGGCCGGCTTTGAAGCAGCTCGCGGGCCCCTCGGCAGGCTCCTGCGAGTCAGAGGGCCGGCCTTGCCTCAGATCCGCGGTGCCTGCCTCTGCAGGGCTGGGAAATGGGAATTGTTTTTAAGTTGAAAAATTACTCGCTAAAGGAGCTAACTCCTTTACCACCGCCCTTCTTTTGTTCTCAGCTGTCTCCTTCTTCGCTCTGCCTTCTTTTTCTTTGCTTCTTCCTTTTAGCGAAAAAGAACCAGCAGGCCCGAGTTCAAACCCTAGAACAGGCCGTGTGACTCTGGGCCAGGAGGGGTTCACCTTTCTGGACCCTAGCCGTTTATCAGAAAAAGAGATGGTAACCGTGCCCAAGAGGCAGGGACGCCTTGAAGGCTGGCGGGTTACTGCAGGAAAGTGCCTGACACCTACTTACCTGGCACAGAAGAACTCTCGAAACACCTTTCTGCCTGCTGCTGGTTACTTCTCCACATATGTCTCCTTCTCCATGGCTCATTTGAGTCCTGCTTTCTTTTCAACGCTCTGAGTGGAAGCTTTATTTTGTTTCCATCCTCCCAGGAAGTGCTACTGAGTGTCTGCCTTGCACCAGGTGTTGTGCTACACCCGGGGAACCTAGTAGGTAAATCAATTCAAGACAGGCCTACCCTCAGAGAACTTCTAGTCTCAAGCACTCTATGAGACTTCCTCATGGATGTCCTGTGTCTACAATTGTTTTGTGAGTGCAGGAACAATGGCCAACACATAGCCTGGCACACAGCAGAGGATCCCCGGCCACTGGTACAGCTCCAATGTGCATGACTTGATGACACAGAGAACTAACCCTGGATATGTGCTCTTAGGAAGGTCACTTGGGTAGAGAAAGAGATGACACCTTGAGGTAGACAGTGCTTGAGATAGGCTGGTGGAGAGAGCAAGAAAGAATAAAGGCAAAAGGCATGTTTTTGCTTGGACCTGGCTTCTTCCAGTTCAGAAACATGAAACCAGGCCTGAACTGGTAGGAAATTAACATGAGCAGTTCCCACCACTGAGGTCCAGAGTCCTGCAGATGCATAGGGCCCGCCCCCTCAGTCTGGACCACCACTTCAGCCCATTCTCCTTCCACACACCCCAGCCTCGCTGGAGGCATTCTGACCATTCCATAGCTTTCGCCTATTCCTTTAGCACCCCCTTCTAGTTGACTGCATCCCCTAGTCTCACCCTCAGGTCTCTGCTTTGATGACCGCACCCCCTTCTAGTTGACTGCATCCCCTAGTCTCACCCTCAGGTCTCTGCTTTGATGACCACACATTGAGAAAGTTCTTCCTGATCCCATTCCCCCTCCAAATCACTTTCCCAGGATACTTGATCCCACACACTCATCTGCTATCCTGATATGTATCCCTGCATGCCAGCCTGCCTCCCTAACTAGGAGCCAGGGCATAAGGGCAGAAACCATACCTGCCTTGTGACTCCCTTCCACAGATCCTGAATAAAAGCTAGGGCAGGGTGGAAACCTCCATAGACTGGAACCTTAGACAAACCACGAATAATCTAACTCACAACTCTAAAAAAAAAAAAAAAAAAAAAAAACTGGTAATTGTTTCTATTTCCTAGACCCAGGAAGCAAGCTTGGGGTGGTGTTACCTGCCCAAGTAAGTGATCTTGAACTCACTTCTGTTTGACTCTGAAGACTCCATCTAGGAAGCATCTCTTGGTGCTTAAAAGCCAATCATAGGGCCTGGTAAGGAAAATCCAGCAGGTGACACAGACTGGGATATCAGACCCAGCTCTGGACTGTGCCCAACCAAAATCTGGAGTAGGCGTTAAGAAACCACAGTCACGATTCAGGAGAGGCTCTGGAGACCCCAGAAGAAATCACCCTTGACACTCCCTGCTAAATTGGTCTCAGGGTGCCCTGCTCGCCAAGCAGCTGCCACAGTGGCTGCTGCATTTGCAAATGTGTGAGTTCAGAAGGGGATCCAGAGCCACTGGCACACCCTGCTTCCATACCCTGCTTCACAATCTTCCTTATTTATTAGCGTGTATTAAAGATAATAAAACTGCAACGGGGTTGGGGGGGAGGGGTGTGACTTGTCCGGAGTCCCAGGGCAGGGAAACGACTTGAGTTGGATTCTGGGGACCTCTGCTCCAAACAGGAGCAGGAAAGAACAACCAATCTTTCCCAGCAGAGGGGAAAAGGGGTAGTGAATGGCAGGGGGCCGACGTGGGGGGCGTAGAAATGAGAGGGAGGGAGAAAATGGTGGAGCGAGGGGTAAGAGAAGCAGCCCCACCTTGGGAAAGAGAGGAGCAGCAAGGAAGAGCTAGAGACGCAGGGAGGGATCCGGGGAGGACAGCAGACAAGAAGATCGACAGACACCGGGGATGGAGGGAGACGGAGGGAGGCGGGCCGAGGCAAACGGGGAGCAGAGCGGGCGAAGCCAGTGACGGGGCGGGAGCGGGGGTGGGGTGGGAGGACGGCGAGGAGCCCAGCGGGCGCGGGACGGCGGCGGGCGGGGCGCCCAGGCCAGGACGCTGCGGCGCGGTCGCCTCCTCCCGGCGCTCCCGCCGGCCCGGCCGCCCCCGCCCGCGCCCGCAGCCTAATGACCGCGGCCCGCTCGAGCCCACTGGAGGCCATCAGCTGGCAACTCGGGGCTCACGGGGACCGCGCGCCACAGTCAGGGTGGCAACTCCCGGGACTCCGCGGACCCTGATTGATTTGTCAGTCCAGGAGAGCCAGCAGCCACTCCGATCACTGCACTGCCCGGGCTCCCGGGCCGGCCCCTCAGGCTGGAGCGCCCTACTGGCCCCAGGAGGGAGCCCCTGGTCCCCCGACCCGCGCCCCAGCGCCCCTCCCCGGCCCCCTACGGGCATTGCCAGTCCCCAGGGCTGCCCTCCGCCCCGTCCCCCCCTCAGGGCACCGTGCCAGCCCCTCCAGCGTTCACCCTGCTGCTGCCCCCCAGTCCCGCACCGCCGCCCCCTGCGCCCCGGCCCTGGCCCGGGGCCGCCCGCAGAGCCGGCCACACCCGCTGCCGAGGGCTCACCAAGGTAAGAGGCGCCGGGACTGGGAGGGCTGCGCGTAGTGCGCGGGGCTGGGCCACAGCGGGCACCCGCAGGTTGTCACTGAAGCTGCGACTGCCACCCAGCCCGGAACTTGCAAGGGCCGGTCAGGGATACGAGATGAATTGTGGACTGAGACCCTGGAAGGAACTGGGTGATAGTTACCAGTCTTCAGTCCTGGGAGTGGAGGGTCTGGCTTTCCGTACGGAGCTCTGGTGTCCATCTCTTTTAAGGAATTCTCTCCCTCACTATCCTCTCTCAGTCTCTGAAGTCACCATTTCCTGATGTCTCTTTAGAGGAATCACTCCATTTCGTCTCCTTTTTCTAAACAAGAAATAGGTCTCTATTCCTCTTCCCAAACAAGCCTGTTTTCTCTTTCTCCCAATTTAGAAGAGGTTGTTCCCTCTTTCTCACTCCTCAATTTACAAAGATTTTCTCTCTACCCACAATTTACAACCATCTCAGTTCGTAGTACCCTCCCATTGAAGGCTAGACGCGCTTTTTTGTTGCCCCCTTTCCCCCACTTAATTAGATGTGCAGTTCTTTAACTCAGGGCAGGGGACCTGATGTTTTTCTGGTGTGGAGACAACGCAGAGATACTTTTCACTCAAAACCGGCTACCAGAAGTCCATCTTTGCCAGAACGAAGACAGCTGCCCAGTCCCAGTCAGGTGCATGAGTATTTGTTTCCAAGGGGCAAGAAGGAAAGACCTTACCCTCAAACAAAGAATTAAGGCCAAGGGAGACTATTTTAGCATCTCCCATGATAGAAGACTCTCAACCTCTGGACAGGGGGCCACATCTCGCTTCCCTCCTGCACCTCCTTAACTTTAAAGTACTTTAATGAACACACAGAGAGAAATCATTTGTTTTTCACTGCGTGGTGAGCAATCTACAAAGAGAAATAGGAAAGGAGGGAGAAAGCCTTAACTCTGATCCCCGCAATTAGTTCCCTGGGATGAGGGGGGGCAACCCGGGAGCCTCAGTTCTTCAGACACAAAAGCATTTAGATCGCTTTAGACCGGTTAATCCTGAGTCTGGCTCGGGTCTCTTTTGTTTCCCAACTCCATTGTGGGTTTTGTGCAGTTTCTCTCTGTTCGAGTGATTGACTAGCCAATGGATGGTAATTATCCAAATGTCCCCTCTGTCCTTTGACTGACTTCTCTGTATTATGGGCAACTGTCATGCATTCTGTCATTCCATATCATATTACACGTATTATCATATGAAGTCCCCCTCCTTTAAAGGAGAGAGCCTTGGCCCAGATGCTGCTGCTTTTAGAAGGAAGGGCCCCCGAATAATTTGTGCTGGGAACAGTTTGCAATACAGAACAGGGGACTCCGGAGATGGGAGGTTCTGCAGGTAATTCTTTTTTCCTGGCTAGGGATAGGGGTGGTCTCTGGGGTTAAGGTTCTAAGGACTTGCACTGGGAACTTGGAGTAGGTCTGCCAGATGTATTCTTTGGGTCAGTCTCCTAGAGTGATTTGAATGGGTCTGTGGGTTCCCTTATGGTGAAACTTGGAATCGGTTTTTTGAGCCCTGGATATGAGAAAATTCTATGTAACTGGTTCCTTTTGGGGTAACTAGATCATAGTGGCACATGCTCAGGAAACCAACTCTTGGGATTCTAAAATGCACTTTGTACCTGTGGCCCTTTACAGGACAAGTCCTTGGACCCTTGTCCCAGTTTGCTGCCAAGCAGATTGGGTACTGAGGAACCCAGATGTATATAGTCCCAACTACCACGTATAAATGCTAAAGCTTTGAGAAGGGACTAGCCTTTTTTTTTTTTTTTTTCAATGCTTTTGCACAGTAAACTTAGTGCCCCTTGGTGCAATTGTGTGTGCCATCACTTAAGAGGAAAGCAGGATTTATAACAAGGAGGCTTTGCAGACAGAGACTCTGGGGTCCTCTGAATCTGTGGGCAGAACTAAGCCTTTCTTCTGCTAAAATGTGAAAAAAGTGTTTTGTTATTGCAATGGATATGAAGTGCTGCCCAGATGTACAGCCTCGCAGTTAATTACCTTGTTCTTCATCAAATATATGAGCAATAAATTCTCTGGGAAGGAGGTGTGTGTGTGTATGTGTGTGTGTGTGTGTGTGTGTGTGTGTGTGTGTGTGTGTGCCTCTCTCCCTCCCCCTCTTCCTCTCCTCTCCCTCCTCTCTCTCTCTCTCTCTCTCTCTCTCTCTCTCTCTCTCTCTCTCTCTGTGTGTGTGTAAATGGATGGATAGATGAATGCAGGAAAGAGAACAACTCACATTCTTTTAAAGACCACAGACAGACTATTTTATGGGGAGCTTGATATACTGCTGAAAGACGCTTTGAATTTTTCAATGATCAAATATACACGATCAAGCTGTGCATGTTAGGGTGGCGAGGTGTGCCGACGGTCAATGGCTATTGATCAGGCTGTTAAGTATTTCTGCTCAGTTTTAGAAATATAGATAGATCCCAGATGATTTAAAGAATTGGATAACTAAGATACTAGCATTTGGTTTCTTTGGCAAAGAGAAATGGCTAGTCAACTGAAAACATCGCTACCACTGCTTAGCATCCATCTGAAAAGAAAGGAAGAAAGACCTTAGAAAATGGGAATTTCATCAGCAGACATGTTCAAAAATGAAGTAAAAATATTCCAAATATCTTATTTGTAATCTGCCCAGAGCAATCACTTTACTTGATCCAGCCTTGTTCACAGGCTCAGAGTTTACATCTGTCGGTCTGTCCATTCATCTGTCTCTGTCTCTGTCTCTCTCTGTCTCTCTCTCTCTCACACCCACACCCACACCACACAATCTTGCAAGCAGTTTTGACCCACACTGATGCACAGCTGAAGAGATGGAGAGGAAACCATTTCTTGGGGTAGGATCTAAAAAATCCTCCACCCCTTCTGCTTAGGAACCAAGCTAACTGGCCACATGGCTTTCCCCAATTAACTAATTTCTCATTAATTTAAAGGTCTATTTAGAAAGGTGTGGAGGGGGTGGAGGATAGAGGTTTAAAGATAATCTCTAATTGGTCTGAAAATTTAGTCCATGATACCTAGGAACACCCCCCCCTCCCTTTCATCCCCTCCTCTCTTTCATTTTTCCTTCTAAAAATTAAAAAGTGCACTTGAGAGGAAGGAGTTGCATTTCGTCAGATACTCAGGGGAGGAGAAGGGAGTGAAAATGAACTTTTAAATTTTTATTGTTGTATAGCAATCTTATTTATAACCATCCAATTAGCTATTGTGTAAGAGACTCACACTCAGGAAAACCATCTCTCACACAGACTGTGAAACTTAAGCACACAGACAGGATTGATACTTGGGATTTATTTTCATACCTTAAAAAGACAGAATGTAGATTTTTAGATTTTTTTCTATCTGTAAAACATTCTTTTCAGCTATGTACACCTCACCAAAGGAGCTCAGACATCCCTACTGACAAATTCTCCCTTGAGATGGAACCAAAATTGTCCTCTCTCCTCTCTCTTTCAAAAAAAAAAAAGTTGATCCATCCTGAAATGGATGAATCAGCTCTGATTGGGTGGACATGCCCTTTCACCTCATTGTGTCTGACCTATCACTTAATTAATCTCTCCCAGATGCAGAGCTGTTGACAATGCCAACGATAAGCAGTATTTGGAACAAAGCAGGAAGCTTTTAAAAGAACAAGCCACAGTGAGGTTTGAGGCTCTTAAAGATGTGTAAATCATCAGCTTTGGAAAGCCGAGTTTGTTAGAACATAGCTGAATGTCAGAAATGGTCCCATGTTTGCTGGAAACTTCCTGTGCCTTTCTTAATTTTTTTTTTGTTGTTGTTTTTTGTTTTTGTTTTTTTTTGTTTTGTTTTTTGTTTTTTCGAGACAGGGTTTCTCTGTGTAGCCCTGGCTGTCCTGGAACTCACTCTGTAGACCAGGCTGGCCTCAAACTCAGAAATCCGCCTGTCTCTGCCTCCCAAGTGCTGGGATTAAAGGCATGCGCCACCATTGCCTGGCTTCCTGTGCCTTTCTTAAGCCACTGATGTCTATGCCTCTCCCCTCTCTGCTCCTGCCTCACTTTCTTCTGCCTGTCCCTCTGTCTGGATTCAGACTATCCATGGCTAGTTTCCTGAAAACTGTCCTTTGCTTCTTGGCCTCGTATTGGGCTCTTCAGATCCTTTTTATACCATTAGAGCTATCAAGGTGGTCAACTTCAGAGGCTTTGAGTGACAAAATATTGACCTCGTTGGCTAGTACCTATGAACATTTGTGCTGGAGGCACCTTGGTGACATGCAGAGGATAATACATTAATTAAACAACTTGCTAATTGCTGTTTTAAATTATTATATAGAGAAAATAAAATGACAATTGAGGAATTCATAATTTTTTGCTGAAAAGATTGTTTAAAAACAGGTCCCAGAAACTGCTTTTACTTGTCATCAACTATCAGCTGAGTTAATGGTAATCTATAGTCTGGGACCCTTAGCTGGGCCTGACTGATGGAAGAGCTTTGTTGAGTCTGGTGCAGGTGGCACTGTTTAATAAGCAAGGGAAGAGTGGGTAATGTACTGCTTGCACAGAGAAGTAAATGCAAAATAGATCACTCTAATTATAGCTGCCCCCAGAAATGGATGCAAGCTGAACCGGTCAACTGATTGGGAAGTTTCAAACAGATCCAAATGTCCACTACCTTTCCTCTTTCTTTTTTTTCTTAGTCACCTTTGAGGGCTGACACAGTGGTTTGAAAGTCAATTTGGAAGAGCTTGCATGACTCCAAACAAGCACAAATTAAAAACCTGAGTCTGCCAACCTATCAATGTCTGCCTTAACTGTCTAGGGCCCCTTTATTGGAGAGTCAACTTCAATGATAGTACAGAGCCATCTAAACACCTCTTCCTGCCAGAGATCTCCACAAGCTCACTGAAAAATAGTTTTCATATTTCATTGCAAAGTGTCAGAGATTTGTTTTTGTTTTGTTTTGTTTGAATCTCTTTATGCTTGAAAAAAAATGAGTCTATAGGAAATCAAAGTGTGAATACTTAAGCAAACAGAATTTCCCATATACCTGCAAGGGCTCTAATGATTTTCATTCATGCAAAGATAATCAATGGGACATTAGTTGTTTTAATTAATGGAAGAATAAAAAAAAAGTTGGGGGAGGGGGTGCCTAGGGGCTGGGCTTTAGCTGAAGCATCTGTGGGAAATGACTCATTTCTCACCTAAAGAGACAATGGCAAATTCCCTGGACAGCAGTAAAGATTTGCTGATCAGACCCAGGGAAAGTTGGACTGGGGATACTGAGAGGTCTTTTGCTAAGAGCTCTGGATGAGATGGTAGTCATGTTGACTATTTTCTTTCCCAAACTCCCTATTCCGGTCAGAAGGTTGGAAAAGTGCCTGAACCCACACTAAAGAGAGGAAGTTTCTGGACTCCCAAGGAAGGTGCAATTTGAGTTGAAGCCTAGTATGATCTGTGACGGTAAAATCATGTCAAGGTTGGAGAGCACGAAGCAGTGTCCCTGGGTTAGGACGACAGAAAGGATGAGGTTGAGAGGGTGTGCTAGGTGTGGGATGACTTGTAAGCAGCAGTAGGGTCTGTAAGTGGGTACAGTCTTTTGGCCTTTGGTAGGGGATCCCGGGAGAAATCAAACCCAAAATCTTGAGGCAAAACCTCTTTCTGTTCTATGGAAGTAGTTACCAAGCCCATCTTCAGGCTAGTCAGCCATAGTTGGACACCCCAATCTATTAATGCTGGTGTGTGTGAAGCTCATAAAAGATTTATTAGAGAAACTTGTGTCCAAAAAGGAGTTTAGGGTGTCTTGCGTTCTGAGAGGCATGGTGGAGATGCCTTTGAATAAAGAAAGACTGGTGGGAAAAATTTCCAGTATCAAGTGCATGCAATTAGAAGAGATATCAGCCACCTGGTGGTTTTCTCCTTCCTCTCCCGTCAGTACCACCCCTACTTCCTCCTAGAGAATCTTCCTGATTCTCATTTAAGCAACTAAGGTTCCCTATGTGGGAAAATTTATTGCTCTTTTTAATCTGAAAGACTGAAAGCAGGGCTTAGCAAAATGTCCTTTTTAGGACTGACTGTTATTCTGGACTAAGTTAAAAATGAACTGACCCTCTAGATACAGGATATCCTTGCAGCACACGAAATGCAAGGCCTCTTGCTGTAATATTGCCTTTCCTTTTCATTCCAGGGTAGTGTGTACCTTTTTGTGGAAATTAGCTGGAGGAAGGAGGAGAATGCAATTAGCTATTGTGTATTTTGTTGCAATTGTTCTTTAAGAATAATTTGATCTGACAGATTTATATTGTTGGCAATGTGATTTGAGGAGGGCCCAGATACAAACTTTCCACACCCTAATCAATAATGGTAAATTGTTTTTGCTGAAGGTGAATAATCTCTGACCTAGAATTCGTATTTCTTTTACCAGTCCCCTGTAATAAAACTGAACATTTTGTCACCACTTTGAGAAACACTGCCAAACACCTTAAAACACATGTCACATGCCAGCAGCCCCTCATTTCTCTCCTCCGGGAGTTTCTACATCTGGAACCATAATCACAGATAAAAAACCTTGACAAAATTGCATCTGAGCACACTCCTCTCCACAGCCCTTACTTTCTCATAACATTTAATACAATATTAATACCTGCTACCGAAAGGCAGGAGGGAGGAAAGGGCTGCCAACCTTCACATTTCCCGATGCATCATGTTCAAACCTGAAATTCACACTTCGTGTTTCATTTTAAGTTCAGTGCATTTAACAGGGCCCTAGAGAGAGAGAGAGAGCGTGAGCCCTGGTTAGTTCCCCAACCTTCTCAGCTGACGCCCAGGGAGGCGCCCTCCCCCCAATTGTTCAGATCGCTGCAGGGAGAAGAGGAGGAGGAATTGGGCTCCTGTCTGCCTGCCATGGGCCAAGCTACTTCTCTGTTCTAGTGTCACAGACATGGGGCTCCTCTTGGAAATAATGAAGGTCCCACTGACTTATATTGTCGATACTGGTGATCAGCAGATCTCTGTATGGTATGACCAAAACAATGAACAGATTTCATAGTGAAAGAGCCATGCCTGAGCACATCTGCTGCTGCAGACAACCTCTCTCATCAGTATAAAACAGTCTTCCCTTGCCCAAACAAGGCCCGCAAGCCTGGGGGTGGAGGACAGTCCTCATTGAAGATGCAGGGCTCCTCTACCTCTCTGTGACCCTCACCCCACCTTCTCCTGGTGCTGCCTCCCCCCACATTCCTTTGCCTGGTGGGGGAAAATCATTTCATTTTTCTGCTCTATAAGAAAGAAATAGGTTAGAAAGAAGGCAAAAGTGCAGGAGTCATTCCCCAATGGGGGTCTCCTGGGGGCATGTGGGGTAACCTGGAGACGGATTTTCAGCTGCTGGTAGCTTTGTTCAGTTGATGCTCTCAAAACAGATCAGGCCTCTTCCCACTTAAAATGGAAGCACCCACCCAGGTTTCTGAAATGAGTAACCAGCATCAGTAACAGTAACAGGAGAGAGAGAGAGAGAGAGAGAGAGAGAGAGAGAGAGAGAGAGAGAGAGAGAGAGAATGAATGAGAATATTTATATATTTATCTGAGCAAGATCCACTTTAGTAAGCAAGGAATATAATTGCTAAACGGTACAAGCAGGCACAGAGAAGTTATGCTTTACACAGGGGACAGGGGCAATAGTGGCGGGCCACTGTCTCTGTGACTGCAGTCAATAGCTTTAAGAAAACAGTCTTTTCCGTTGTGAGGCCGGGAAGAAATGTTGGCAGAGCCTCTTTCTCCCCCACAGTTGTTATTCGAGAGGTTTCCGGAACCCTAAACCCCAGTTTCATCCTTAGAGCTTGAGGCAATCCTTTTAGTAGTACCAAGCGGGGAGCCCCAGGCAGGAGAGTCTGGGGCCAAAGGGTGGGGCGGTTCCCCTGTGCAGAGCCCTTCTAGGATGTCTCCCCAGTCCGAGGTTTGTTCTATCGCCTTTCCCTCCGGGGAGACTCCAAAGGCTGTAGAAATCTGGGCGCCCGCTTGCTCGCTTGTCAAAAAGCAAACTGTCTTCACATACTCCAAGAGTAACATCCCTGCCTAGGAAGAGGAAGGAAAGAGGCAAAATAAATAAAACCAGTTAATGTTGTAGTTAACTTGCAAATCAAGTAAATCTGTTGGTGCCGTATTTGAGAAATAAACCACGAGAGCGTCACAGCAAACACACACTTCTGAACGTCTTCATTTTGATTTAATGGTATATCAGCGTCAACTATCGCTTCCTCTGCTGGTACACTCGGCCTGATGCCGCGGGAGGAGGGTGCCCATGTTTATCACCGAGTGAGATGACTAATTACACCTTGTCAATCACCGGCTATGAAGACATAAAACCAGCGCGCACAATGAAATAGTTGCCTGCAGCGTCAATTAGTTGGCGATTCCGAGGGTATTTGCGTGGCCCTGCTTTGGCCGCTCTAATAACGGGACAGAGCGCCGGGAACAGCGCGCAGATCAATCACCCTGGTTCCGCTGCGGCCGGCGCCCTCCTCCCCTTCTCCCCTCCTCCAGCTTGGCCTCACTTTCTCCCTGGGCTGGACGCTTCCTCCCTCCGCGGCCCCGGCCGGGTGGCGCCTCCAGCCCCGGGAGCCCCGGGAAGTTTGCGCGCGGCATCTCCGCAGCCGGCAGCCGGGAGCCCCGCAGCCTTCGGGGAGCGCCAGGGCTGGTGGCCCTTTTGTTGGAGAAGGTGTGGAGGAGCGCTTTTGTTCTGAGTTAGTCACGGTGGCCGGCTGGAGGCTGCTACCTCATTATGCGGCGGGTCTGCTAGTCTGTGGGGAAGCAGATGGTGGGGAGGTAGGCAGTGGCGACAGTGGCCAGACCTGAATCTCGTTCACCTGTCACCTTCCATAAAACGCAGGGTACCGGGAACTGAGGGTGCTTTAACCCTGACAGGGGGAGAGGGTTGAAGACATATGTGAATGTCTCAGTTACCTGTCCTAGCCTGATCCCATCCCCACCCCCACCTCACCCCTTGCCTTTCTTTCGGCCTCGGCTCCTCGCACTGTGTAAATGTCACTCACGTGTCAGGATCTGTGTTTACAGCCTGTTCCTCGCCTTGCCTAGTCTCCCAGGACAGGGCAAAGCGGTTGTGCGACGTCCCCCGGTGATTAACAAACTTACCGGCCTCTGAACCCAGGGCCGGGGTGCCCAGATACCTCCCCGCGGCGGGCGATGCGCTCGAGCCTCCAATAGACGCTATTGCGTCCTAGCCAGATGCGAGGAATAAATAGAGAAGTGCCCCGGGTGGGGATCCCAACAGCCGGAGAGTTGAGGCCAAGGATGGATGGGGACTGCCAGTCAGAGAGGTGGGTACCAAATGGTGAACATCTCTTTATGGGTATAATTCCCTATCCTCTGGGCAGCTTTTAACAAGAATCACCAAGTATCCCCTCCCCAGATCTGAAGGCAGTCCCTTGAGTCCAGTCGGCACCAAGGACATTACCCCAGGTTTCTTACAAATTTCCTGCCCCTTGAATAACCTCCAGATCAACACTGGTGACTCCCAGATTGAATTTTCATTTCTTACTTTCTGAGAGAGAGAGAGAGAGAGAGAGAGAGAGAGAGAGAGAGAGAGAGAGAGAGAGAGAGAGAGAGAGAGCGCTGTTCCAGATACCCCAGCACAACGTGCTAATATAGTCCTAGAGTTGACTATGGGCCAGCGTCTATGTGGGCAGTGAAGGACTGTCTGTGTGATTGCATATGCTGCCTTTAGATTGATGGCCTTTCCCTAGAGTTAGAGCATCTTTACACATGCACTGTGGACACACACATGTATAACTTGAAGAGTTTTGGCAAATATGCCTGATAGGAGCTCATAGAAGATTAAGTAGGCTCGCCTTAGCACAAAGTGTTAGTCCTAGGTGCTTAGACGCCTCTTGGGTAGGTGTTCACCTGTATCCCCCTGTATTGTTGTGCTGATAACGGCTTTGCCAACAAAGATAAAATTCGTGCTGGCTGCATTTTTGCCAAAAGCGACGAACATGAGCATTTGCACACATGGACAGGAGCTTAGGCGTCACAAGTGTAACACACACTTGTATGCAAAGTTATGTACACTATGTAAAACGTGTGACTTCACGCTGCCTCAACTGTGTGTCCTGTGAGATAAACTACAGAGGTCCTGGTTTCTCTTTGATTGTGCCAGGCAAACAGACTGACATTTCAGACTACATTTCTACCCATTATCACATGGAAAGAATGAAACTCGCAAAATGAACCCAGAAAAGAAGTTTGAGTAACTGATTTGCCGTTTTTCTTTTTCACCCCAAATCACTTTTTTTTTTTTTTTTTTTTTAACTTCCCGTAACCCTCCCTGTTCCACCAGACCCCTAGCCATTGCCCGGATTCAGCCAAGAGACTCAGGGCTGGCAGTTGGGATTTGCTGGGCAGGCCATGTTTTTGTTAGTTCTTGTGCAACCAGGTGGCTGGGTGGATCCAGATTGGGAATGAGGGAGTGCTAGTGGGATGGAGTGCCCCATAGTAAGAGAATGGGCCTGTGGTCTTTAAGAACTGCCAAGTGTATTCCCGGAGTGAGAAGGTTTGAATAGGAAAAGAAAAAGAGGAAGCGATTAAGAAATTCGCTGAGTGCCTACTATGTTCTATACATTTTCCATTCATTTCTTTCTTTCATCACACCCAGACACCCAAAAGGAGGGGATCTTCTTATTTCCCATTGAGAAAGTCAAACATTGTAAAGGAGGTTGAGTCACTCTCTCGGGATCACACTGCATGTGCCTGGGAGAGCTATGGACTCCCTGTTTCTTTTTCTGAGTTCCTAAAGACATGCCTCCAGACTGCAGAGCTTTGGGAAAATCCAGGAGCAACTCGCCTGGCAGTACAGTCCCTAGCTCACTTGGAGCTAGGATATGCTGGCCGGCCCTCTACCCGTGGGAGTCATTGCTCTCGTGGCACTTGCGCCTGGTCCCCGGGAAGGCTGTGCCGCTGCCCGCAGCGCGGAGAATAGCGCACCAGACCAAAACCTAGCTGGGCGGGAAGCAGCCGAAGGCTCTTGAAATTGCACTCCCGGTCTATAACTCTCCCCACCCCTAGGTTCCAGAGGCCAAGGGGTGGGGGTGAGAATGGAAACCTCCTCAAGCATCCTCTGGCGGCGCTTTCTTTGGATAGAGACTCTAGGAAAGGTTCAATTTTCCTTCCTGAAGAAACACAGGAAACTGTTCGCAGCTTAGAAACTCCAAACCCCGCGCTCTCCCTTCTCCCTCCCTCGCGCCTCCTCCTCCAGCCTCGCCCACCAGCTCCCACCACGTCCTCTCTCCGCTCCTCTCCTCCTCTAGCCTCTCCCCTCCCTCTGGGTCTCCCGCCTTCCCGGAGCACGCGCTGCCAAGGCCTGGGGCGCCGGGCGGCCAATGGCACGGCGGCAGGACGTGATGTCAGGCGCGGCTGTAGAAAAGGCGCGGAGGCTTGCGCTGGCGCGGACTGCGGAGCCGAGGCTGAACTCGGCGCGCGCTTGGGTAGCATTGCGCGCGGCTGGGCCCGCGGTCGGCGGCTCCTCCTCCCACTCTGCTCCTCCTCCTTTTTCTCCTCCTCCACCTCCTCCGCCGCCGCCTCCTCCTCTTCCTCCTCCTCCTCTCCTCTTCAATTCTCCCGGTGGCTCGGCTCAGCTCGCAGGCTTCGCGGAGACCCTTACTCCAGTTCGCCTTTGGTTGGGAACACACCCCGGGGGGAAGAGACGTCCAGGCATCTGGGCCGCCGCGGGCACCTAGCTGTTCCTGGGTGAACCCGGACTGCAGTCACCGCCGCCTGGGGCAGAGTTTGCGCCCCTGATTTGCGCCCTGGGCGCCAGAGCCCAGCGAGCGATGCCTGCGGCGTGAAAGCGCCCACAGCGGGCGCCGACCTCTGCCCTGGTCTCCCGCCCCCACCTCACCCCCCTGCCCTTGTGACCCTGGCTTCGGCGCCGCCGCCCAGGCGCCCCGCGATGTAGCTGCCCCCACGCCTCGGCGGGAGGCGTCCTGGCCCGCGGGCGCCCGGGGCCCGGAGCCCGGCCTGGGGGCGCAGCCGAGCTCGGGCGGGGCCGGGGCCGTGGTGGCGATGCACTGGGCCGGTTAACGCCGGGAGCGCCAGGCAGCTGAGGCGGGGGGCAAGCCCTTCCTCGGGGCAGCCGCGTCCCCGGTCCCGCCGCGATGCTGTTCCACAGTCTGTCGGGCCCCGAGGTGCACGGGGTCATCGACGAGATGGACCGCAGGGCCAAGAGCGAGGCTCCGGCCATCAGCTCCGCCATCGACCGCGGCGACACGGAGACGGTAGGCGCGCGGCTGTGGAGTTGGGGCTGAGAGCTGGGACCTGGCGGGGCCAGCCAGCGCCTCTGTTCCCCGAACTTTAGGTAGAGTCCTCCGAGACGCACGGGACTAAGGCTGGGGGATCCTCGGACAGGGTGCGAGGCCCGGAGCGCCAGACTCAGGGGGAGCTCAGCTGCTAGAGTGGAGGAGGGAGTCAAGGTTGAAACCCAGATCTGGACCGCGAGGGTGGAGGAGAACGTTGTTCTTTCTAGAAGTGGAAATGCGAGGCTGCACTTCTCCCCTCTCCCGGCGCTCCAGTCCACAGTCCTGACTCTCCACTACTCGGCTGCTGGTGCTGGCGCCGACGCCTTGGGAAAAGGGAGAACCGGTGGAAGCTCTAGCTGGCTTGAGTCGCTTTCAGTCTCCTGGCAGTCTGGGATTCTCTCCTTAGCTCAGTTTCAGGGCCCTGCGACATCTGGGCCAGCACTTTCCGTTGATCTTGACCCGTGTTCCTAACTGGCTAGATTTGGCCAGGCAATGGTTCGGAGTTAAGTCTCCGGCCTGGCTTCTGCGGAAGGAGACTCCATTAGGTTCTCTGTACCTGGCTCTGCCGTCCCGGCCCCAAATAGCCTCCCCCGGGGCCAGACTAGCAGACGCTGCCTAAGCAGCGGCTGCAGTGACCTTTAGAGACCGAGGAGGTGGGAAGCCTGGCCCGAGTTTCTCCCTTCTAGAGCCACATCTCTGTGACCTGCGGGTTTCCCCTGAGCCTTTCTTTCTCGATAAACCTCTGCTGCTCAGTTTGGTTAGGAAAAATTTTTAGATTAGGCCTGTCTTGCACCCTCCTGGAAGGTCGCCCTATATCCCACTTAACCTTCTCGCAAGACCCAAGCGGGGACCAGAAGTTGCTGGACCTGCCCTGGGCTAAACCTTTGGTCTAAGGAACAAGAGGCTACTGAGGCTTGGGGCCAGGAACCCTGCTGCCTCTCTGAAGAGGAGTGCATGTGGAGGGAGACTTTTAATACTCACCTTACTTTACCCCCTTAGTTCTTTTCTGAGGCCCAGCACTTTTAATAAACACTTTGAGGAATTCCCTCGGAGAGCTCAGGGGAAGAATACCCTCTGTCCCAATACTTAAACGCTGCGGGGACATTCCTGGGGCAAGGACAGGAGGGCAGGAATAGGGAGACCTAAGACCTGAGAACAACTTAGAACTGTAAAGTGGTGCTGCTGCGGCTTGGCTCGATGGTTGCCTGGAGCTGAGCTGTGCGTGTGTGTGGAGAAAATGGGCTAGCCAGCTAGACCAGCCTCTAGGCAGATTCAAGGATAGCCAGGATCAGGAAAGGAGCTCAGGGCGAGTTTTGTTGGTGGGAGCACAGCTGTAGGCTGTCCCTTACGGCAGTGTTCTGTCTTTCTTCTTTTGTAGACCATGCCGTCCATCAGCAGTGACCGGGCAGCGTTGTGTGCCGGCTGTGGGGGCAAGATCTCTGACCGCTACTACCTGCTGGCTGTAGACAAGCAATGGCACATGCGCTGCCTCAAGTGCTGTGAATGCAAGCTCAACCTGGAGTCGGAACTCACCTGCTTCAGCAAGGATGGCAGCATCTACTGCAAAGAAGACTACTACAGGTAGATCCTACCCAATCCCCGCTGGCCTTCAGGGCCCACACCTTCCACCTCCTTTGCTTTCACTCCCAGTACAGTTGCCCTACCCAAGACCCTTCTTCTCCAAGCCAGCACCCACCAAAATTTGGTGACAACTTTTAAAATTAGCAGTTTGGGGCACCCTTGGAAAGAATAATGAAGTTTAGGAACAGAAAAGCCAACGTTACCCTTCTTTCTGAGTTTAGGGTGTTTAAAAGCTTGGGTGGGTGGGGTCTTCATATTACTTTCCCTTTTGAAGTTTCTTGACCCAACCAGAGGAGACAGAAATAAGACACCCCGAAACTCTGACAGTCTGGCTGATGCGAGACCAAATTGGAGGGAGAGCTAAGAGAGCTCAGCAGTTCTGGGTCTTGGGGGCCTGGGGATGAGGCCAGTAGTAAAAGTTGGCCAGGATTAAAGAGTAAGGGCCAAGGTCTTCTTTCTCTTCCCCAGCTTTAGAGTTAGGGTCTATTTATGGATTCTCTCTGTGTGTCTCTGTCTCTATTTCTTTCTTTCCCCATCTCTGTTTCTTCCAAATTACAGCGGTGTGTAGGATTCCCAGGTGCTGGTCTGGAGGGAAGGGGCAAAGGTTGAGGAAGGGGTAAGTGAGGGAGTTTCTCCCCATTCTAAGTAAAGTCTTAAGACTTGCTCAGAGTCTGAATAAAGTAGACTTCTCCTGTGGGTCTGAAGATGGCTAAGGGAAATTATTTCAGGCAGGGCCAGGCCTGGGTTAAAATCTAGTTCCCTCTTCACTAACCCTCTAACTGGAGTCCAGGCTGTCCATCTTGAGGAGGGGACCCCACCCCCACCCCCAGTGACAGCAACAGCACCTGGAGGAGGAGTATAGGGATATGGGGGGATACCCAACCATTTGTCCCCACAGCCCCTCCCTCCATGGTCCCCACAGGCGGTTCTCTGTGCAGCGCTGCGCCCGCTGCCACCTGGGCATCTCGGCCTCAGAGATGGTGATGCGTGCTCGGGACTTGGTTTATCACCTCAACTGCTTCACATGCACCACGTGTAACAAAATGCTGACGACCGGCGACCACTTCGGCATGAAGGACAGCCTGGTCTATTGCCGCTTGCACTTCGAGGCACTGCTGCAGGGCGAATACCCGGCACACTTTAACCATGCCGACGTGGCAGCGGCGGCAGCGGCAGCCGCGGCAGCTAAGAGTGCAGGATTAGGCTCAGCCGGGGCTAACCCGCTGGGTCTTCCCTACTACAACGGCGTGGGCACTGTGCAGAAGGGGAGGCCGAGAAAGCGCAAGAGTCCAGGACCCGGGGCAGATCTGGCAGCCTACAACGCCGGTGAGTGCAAGACCGTCTGAAGCCTTGGCGGCGTTGCGGGAAAGATTTCAGTGTGCTTGGTGTACAGTGGGTACTCTGGCCCCTGTACCTACGCACCAGTGTGCCTGATAGAAAGGACTTTAGCACTCTGGCTTCCAGTCGGTGCTCCTTCGGTTGAAGCGTTAGGTGAGAATGCATTAGTTCATTGGTGATCCAGGTGCAGGACCTTGTCGCTGAGAAATTGTATTTTGAAGACGCCTTTGGTTTGCTTCACCCGCTTTGCTATGCAGAAAGTGCGGGGTGGGAGCGGGCGGTGGGAAGAAAGGAGGCGCCGACAACAAACAGGCTCGGCTCGGAGTGGCGGCGTGGCCGAGGGTAGGGAGGCCAACAGCTCTAGGCAGTGAGGGTCCCAAGAGAAAAGGCTGGCAGTGGCCGAGAGCACCATTGGATTTGGCTTGCAGCCCGGTTATAGGGAATGTCCCCAGGGCAGCAGGCTTGGCGCTGTTACCAGCAAGGGCTATGGGGTCCTTCTGTCCAGCCGGATCTTCAGGCACCCGGCACCTCCAGGTCTAGGGGATTTTCCTTCCCCTCCTAGCAAGCGGCTCTCTTCAAAGACACTGGAGCTGGCTGGTCCTCACAGTGGCCCGTGAGGGGCTCAATTCGTATTTCTTTGTCGTTCGGGGCTTTCCGGCGTACTCCCGCACTATCCTGGCTCTGAACAGTTCTGAGGCCCAACAACATCTGCCCGAAGTCTGGAGGGCTAGGAAAGGTTTAGGACTCGCCTGGCTTTCGAACTAGTTTATTTGCAGTCATTTCCCCTCTTAAGTTTGTAACAACAAATCCGATGCTCATTTTTTTTTTTCCTTTCTCCTTTTCCCCCTAGTCTAAATCACAAGATGGGGGCGGGAGGTTGTAAAACCAAAACAAACCATGGCTGTAGACCGGCTGTCGGTGTGGGGAGAAATTAGGATCATTGGGATTTTAAATCGTCTGAACTGGTTACAGACGGAAATGTGGGCTACTGGAGTAAGTCCTTTTTCGGTCCAACGAAATTGCGGGATTTGGGGATCCTGGGACCTATTAGGGAGGGGGAAAATGCAACCCCCGGTTGGCTAAGTGATAAAGCGGTGGTTGGTTCAGCGATTTAAAATTTGTCCAAAGTACTACTAAAGATAACGTTCCTTAGAGCTTACCTCCTCATCACCCACTAGCCATAAAATAGAGTAGATTCGGTCCAGGCCCGTTTCTCCCCAAACCAAGTGGCCTCTATTTATCAGGTGGGTCAGCTTCCCTAAGAAAGGGGGTGGGGGTGTCTGCTCCCGGGTGTCTGGTGTGGGGGGAGTTGTCTGATGTTTCCTTGGACGCACCAGGTTGGCACTCGGTTTGTGACTGAGCAAAAAGAGAGTGAGAGGTTTCGGGATTTATTTTTGCTTTTTGATGATCAGCCTTGTCCTTCCCAGGAGGCAGCGGGAAGATGTGGCTGGTAGCTGAGTTCCGGAGAGGCCTCTCTGGTGCCTCGTTTTTCTCTTTGACCCCCACACTCTTTCATTTCCGTCCTTTCTGTTCTTTTCTTTCCGCCTCTGTGTTTCTCTGTTTGTCTGCTCCTATTGCGCGCGTGGGTCTCGGCCTTACCCCGCCTGGACTCTCAGTCCTAGGAGGAACGGCGCTCGGGCCCACAGGCAGTAGCTGTGTGGCTCAGTTATTCGGGGCTCCCGGGACTAAGTTGCTTGCCCGGCCTAGTCAGACCTCCCTAGATCTTTCTTTCGCCTCCTCCTTCATCTCCCGGCGGGCAGGAGAGAAATGGCTGCAGTGTGGGCCTTGGGGTGGCTGGGGTTGGAACGTGGAACCCAGAGAGTGAGTGTGAGATTGTGGGCTGTGTGTTCGGGCAAGTGCTCGTGGAAGGAGAACGCGTGCTTCGGACACCAGTTTGCTTGTGTAAGCGCCCAGTACCCAGGGGCCAGACACAGGGACACTTTGCAAACTGCTCCCCCGGGAGAAGGGGGCTGTCCTATCGAGAGAGGTAGAGCTGGACGCTTAGTGGGAAGGGGCGCAGCGGGGAGGAGGGGGTCCCTGGGCCCGGGGCTTCTGGAAGGGTGACCCAGGCCTCAGGTCGTAGGGTCGGAAAGTTCTTCCGGGGCGGGAGCTGTGGCCGCCGGCCTCCCACGGACCCTCTGGTCTTGGCGCGCTGCCCCCGCCCCAGAGGCAGAACGCAAATCTCCCCGAAACCGAGCCGGGCTGCACGTCGGCCGGGGCTCACGATCGGTGGTCGGAGCCTGCGAGGGGCCCCGGACGTGCACTTTGCTGCGCTGTTTGCGCGCCACAGCCGCGGGAGTCTCGAGCAGATCGGCTGGCCGGCACGGCGTCCCTGAGTCCCAGCTTTGTGTGTGTGTGTGTGTGTGTGTGTGTGTGTGTGTGTGTGTGTGTGTGCCTGGCGGCGTAATTACTGATTTGATTCCAATCCATTATTTAGACAATTGAACCTACAGTCTCGTCTTTAGTAAAATGAGGCGAAGTCAGATTTGATTACAGGTTCAGTCCCAGCGACAAGAGCTCGAAACCCGATGGGTTAATAACAGATCACGAGTAAATTATTCATGATTTTACGAGCTCTTTAGCTCCATTGAATCGGCCTAATTGAGAGGAAAAAAAGGGGGGGGGGGAGAAAGCCCTGGTCCTCCCCCCTTCCTCAGCCCCTCGCTCCTCCCCAAACCTGATCTTGGGGAATCCCCACACGGCCCCGGGCTTTAGGGTCGCGAGTGAGGGGTGTCTGGGTATCGGCGCCTCTTCACCGTCCTGGCTCCTCCAGGTCCAGCTCCAGCTCCAACCCCGGCCTTCACACCGGCCGGGCCTTGGCCCGGCCTTCACACCGGCCGGGCCTTGGCCCGGCCACTTAGGGCTCCCAGGCTCTTCCCTCCTGGCTGGACTTTCTAGCCAATAGACGTTTGGAAAAGTCTTCTCCATGGGGTCCTTGTCTCCTTGAGCCCCGGGATTAGTTCTGTCTGGAGCACCATGTATCCCCCTTATTTCTGAGACTCTCCATTCAGCCCCCCCCCCCCTTGCCCCCATCCCGCTTTCCCGTTCTCCTGGTTGCCACAGCTTCTCGTTCCCTACTCCTTTCCCTTGGCTCTGTCCATCTCCCCCCTCCCATTCTCTAGCTTTCTACCTCCGTCGTCTCTTCCACCCCCCTTCCCCCTCTGTACCACCTTCCCCCATAGTAGGCCGCTCTCAGGGCACCTCCCTTGGGCCTACAGGGCGCCAGGGTCCCCACGGAGCTCATTAACAGCAGTGAGGCCCAGGTGGGGGCTGGGCAGAGGGATGAGCCCAGAGATTCCCCCTGGGGGAGGCCTGCCCCAACCAGGCAGAACTGGGGGCTGGGAGAAAGAGGAGGGTCCATTCCCTATGCGGTTCAGTGCTGCTGGCTAGCAGGAGTCATATTCTGATCCCCCTTTAAATTCTTCACGCTGGATGTTCTGGATGGGAACCCTGTTTGAAGGAGGGGGTATCTGGATGCTTTGGTACACATGGATACGAACCCTGATATAAGGACGTCCCTGATTTACAGCTCAGGCTTTGAAGTAGGATCCATTGAGGCAGTGGCATTTGGGTATGGGTAAGGGGTTCCCCAGGAGGGCTTTCTAAGGAGTGTCGGGATAGACACTCAATTTTGAATTTTGGGCAAATTTTTAGAAGTTTCCTAAGCAGCATATAAATCTTAGATAAAATTTTAGTTTCCTTTGGGTCCATGCAATCTTTGAGATACATGATGTTTCACGGTTAAAAAAATTTTTTGTTGTTTATCAGAAATTCAAATCTAACTGGGCACTGTTTACATTTATTTGCTAATTTTGGCACCTCTATTCTAGGCATGGTCTATGTTGAAAGATATCTTTGCAGTTCTGTAAAGATGGGGTGACTTGGGATGAAATAAGGGCTTACTGAGGGATCCTGCATGTCCTCCTCAGCTGAGCAGTTACTGACACCCAAAGTTTCTAGCCCCTTCCCAACCAAGAATCCTCCACAGACCCTGGTGAAACCCCGTGGGGCTGGGATAGGCTCCCTAAAGTCAGGCTTTCTCACCCTCCCTGGAGGCACTGCAGCAGGAAAAGGGAGGGGGGCTCCAGTGTTGACTCGGGGCTCAGTCTTACTAGTGTGTGAGAATGGCTTTCTTTCCTTGGCTTTAGTTTCTCCGCCTCTAAAATGGGAATCGTAGTGCTGGGACAGAGAGGGACAGAGACACATACATATAAAGCCAGAGCCAGAGTCGAAGGTGGGCGTCTAAGATAAGTTGCCACCTTCCTCCAACTTCTTTCCCTCCCAGTCTATCTACTCTCTCCCGAGGGTGGATAAGCTTCTTATGGCTTCCCTGAACTCCATTTGCTTCTGCAAACCTGGGGAGCAGCTCACAGGACAGCGCGGAAGACAACTACAAAATGCAATTCCCAGCTGTAGACCTGGCGCTGGGGGCCCTGGAACCCACTGGGTCCTTCGGGGAGGGAGTGTTGATGAAAGAGGAATGAAATCGAGGCTGTCAGTCAGTAACTTCTGGGTGCTAGCGCCATACACTGCTAAGGGGAGATGGAGACCCCAGGGTTTTACTTGGCGAGTAACTTGGGAAACAAAAAGAGTACAGGACCACGGATGGCAGGCCCATACCGCTGTCAGAACCTGGCTTGCTGCCTTCCCTTTGTGTCTCAACATCTGTAAAAAGAGTTGCTTTAACTGTCCAGCAGCTGTGTGCTTGCAAAGAAAGCCTTTTAGGGGTTGGCAAGCTAGTTCAGTGGGTCAAGGGACTTGCTGCCAAGTTTGCAGACCTGAGTTCGATCCTCAGGACCCTTTTCCCCACCCACACACAAAATAAATACAGGAAAAGAGTAACGAGAAAGCCTTTTAGTGCAGCCTCTGGAATCCAAAAAGTCTCCGCCGCTGCTCTTCAAATTATTCTTGCGGCATGATGGTTTCTGGGTGTTTCGTTTTGTTTTTCCAAGGTTGAATCCACTATTTCCTAGGCAGGTCCCATTTTCAATGAGCTTCATTTTCTCCATATCTAAAATGGGGATATTATTCCCATTTCAGCATTGTGCGTGCACACAACTGGGTTCCAGGACTAGATGTGTTTGTCAGTGGGCGGTGTGGACTTGGCGACCAGGCAGAGTCAGGAAATTCACCTCCTGCTTCTGCGTCCCTTTCCCAGCGCTGAGCTGTAACGAGAACGATGCGGAACACCTGGATCGTGACCAGCCCTACCCCAGCAGCCAAAAGACAAAGCGCATGCGCACCTCCTTCAAGCACCACCAGCTTCGGACAATGAAGTCTTACTTTGCCATTAACCACAATCCCGATGCCAAGGACTTGAAGCAGCTCGCACAAAAGACCGGCCTCACCAAGAGAGTCCTCCAGGTCAGCTGGGCCAGGGTGGGGGCATCTGCAGCTGCCGAGGCCTGAGGCAGAGTCTCACCTGGACCAGGACTTTTAGAAGAACTTTCTGCCTTTGCCTTCTTTTTCTCCCTTTGTAGTTTGTCTTAGAATGTCAGCCCTTTTGCCTGCCATCACACATTCCCAGTTTTCATCCTCATTTTTTCCTCTGTGTGTTCCTCTTTCTCCATACTTGGCTTTTTTTTTCTCCTGGTGGTAAACCATCCTTAGTTACCATCTATTACTCAAATAATACTCTCCAACGTGCTCATGTTTTAAGAGGCTCAAGTATTTCAGATGAATCCAGAGCCCTCCTGCTTTGTCCCCACCCAAGGGACTTTTAGTGCTTGAAGTTGTTCCTCTCTGTCCAGTTGCCCCCAGGCCATTCTTCCTTTTCTTGGAGTTTCTTTGGGCAGCTCTAACTTATCTCCTGGGTTGTCGTTCATTTGTTCGTTCGTTCGTTCATTTGTTTTATGTTGTCTGCCTCCCAGACTTTATAGGAAACAAAGGTGTGGTGTGCTAGACAGGATCCAGAACTTTCATGAGATTTCCACACCCCACCCCCAAAGATGTTGAAAACTCTAGTCTGGGACCCACACTTATGGCACCATGTTGGGACAGCAGATTTCAAATTTTCTGCTTTTCTGATACTCATTCATAGCGCTAGACAAACTCTCATGCCTCCTGAGCCTCAGTTTACAATATGTGAAATTCACCAAGAATCACCCAGCCATGCCACCGATGGGAGGTGCTACTGAGGTGATGTAGGTGACAATAGAATTACCTGATGCTTTATGCTTGGTGGATGCTAGTTAAAAAATAACATTAAGTTAGTTTGTATGTGATTAACTGGGATGAACAGTCCTGGTTGTTAGACCTCAATTTCCCCATCATACAAGGCAGAACCTCCCCACCCCAGTAGAAGTTTAACCAAAACCCAAAACAAAAGAAAATATGAGAGATTATGCAACCTGACTTGTGTCACATAGAGGACAGGTCCTCGATATTGAAAGCTGAGCAAGTGACAAATCAGAAGAGTTGCACAGCCTCTCTTAAGAAAGTTTCAGTGATTGTTAGAAAGCAAAACAAAACTTAATGGGGTGTCGGTGGTGGCAGGCTGTGACTGACTTTGGCGGAGCGAGGGGTGCAGAGATCTACAGATCATGATGGAGCTTACTAGGTGGGCACCCGGGAAGTCTCTGGGCATCCCTTCAGCCACTGGTGATCTATCAAGAGAGGTAAGGGAGGTCCAATGGTGTGCTCTGCGCCTCTCTGAGTCTGCCCCTTACTGTTTGGTCTGAGCTATGTAGCCTTTGGCTCTTCTGGCCTGGACTCTGGGGGGTGCACTGCTGTGGTCAGTGTTCAAGTTACTCTGGTAAATTCTTTCAGACTTTTTGTTTCTTGGGGCTAGGTTCCCAACCTTCCTTGGAGACCTCCTGCTGTGCATTCCCCACCACCACCACCTCAGAGCTCTCTCCTTTAGTTCAGGGATAGCCTGGACTGAGGACTCAATACTTTTCTCTGGTTAGTAGCTTCACTCTCTTTCTAGATGCCTTGTGGGATGCTGGGAAGTGGGGGAGATCTGGAGTCCAGAAAAACCTGGGCTCACAAATGACCCTGTGGTTTATTTCACCTGCTGTGTGTCTTGGACAAATCAGTTACCTTCTCTGAGCCATAGCTTTCTCATTTGTAAAAAGGTCACCGATTAGGGCACATCTCTCTCCCAGCTGTCTAGATTAAACTCACAGTTCAGTCTTAATAGTTATGATACAAAGAGTCCGACCCTGCTTCTTTGGAGGCAGGAGGTAGGGTTCCCTAGCTTAGAAATAGGTGTGATTTCCAGCTTATCTCTCTCTTTTCCTGTCTATCTCTTGGAACCAGGTTCTAGGGCAGTTAGACAGATGAATTGGTCCTGGCCTGGAAGAAACTCATCTGTTAGTTAGACACAATGACATACAATCAGTTTCTCCTTGGGGTAATTAGTTTGGGATACTGATGGAATGGGCCAGGCACTCCACCTCAAGGGTTAGGACTCCACTCCCCACAGTGCAGATGAGCTCATGAAGGCTCAAATGATTTCTGCCTGCCCAAAACCACACTTCACTGGCAACTGTCCAGCCAATGGGCAGAGTACCCTCTCTCCTGAGCCATCCCAGGCTGGAGTTCTCAAGAGTAGGAACACCACTTGGAGCCTGTAGCTTGGGGTAGGGTCTCTCTTCCTTCCATACCTCTACACAAACCATTTTTCTTTTCTAAGAGCCTAACTGGTCATGACTGCAAAGCATCTTTTTAGCCGTGTAACTACCTCACCTTAATCTTTTCCTGCCTGTTTTACAGTTGAGAAGATTTATATTTGTTTTTGTTTTTCAAGACAGGGTTTCTCTAGGTAGCCCTGGTTGTCCTGGAATTTGCTGTGTAGACCAGGCTGGTCTCAAATTCTCAGAGATCCCCCTGCCTCTCCCTCCCAGGCACTGGGACCAAAGGTGTGTACCACTACCACCTGGCAGTTGAGAAGGTTTTAAAGACTTAGCAAGATGAAGTGATCTGCTGTGGATTACAGAACCAGGCATAGTCAGGGTGGGACGTGCTCCTTATTGCCCTGTCAATGGAACATCTTGGGGACCTAGGCTGGGAGTGATTTGGGGTGAGGCAACTGTTGTTGTGATTTTGGAAGATGATGGACTGGTTCAAATCCCCCCTAAGTTACCTGCCCTGAGGTTTGGTGCTCCTCTCTGTCCCTGATACCCTACCTGTGAAATCTGAAGGAGACTAACTTACATATGGGGAAAAGCTGCCAGTTCCAATGCCTGCTTGCACACAGTAGGTATCTATTTAGCAGTTTCTCAAAAGGGCAGGCTAGCCCATGCCTGTAATCCTAGCAGTTGGGAAGCTGAGGCAGGGAGACCTCAAGTTTAAGGCCAGGATGAGGTAGGATGCATAGTAAGAACCTGGCCTTGGGGAGTAATTAGCATATACACAGCCCTGGGTAGGTCGCCGGCACCACAAACAAACAAAAGTACAGTACATTACAAAAGAAAATCAGATAAAATGATTCCAGAATCAGTTCACCAGCTTAGTGGTACTAGATCCTTTTGTGTTCCCTAACTCTTTTCCCCCCACGGTTATGGTTCACCTCAACCCTTCAGAAGGGTTGCAGGACAAAGGAGATTGAAATTGAGTTGTGTTTCCAGAGGTGGGCAATGCAGGATGTGTATGAGGGAGAATGGCGGTCCTATGCTATATTTCATATATACAGCGTGAGCCTCACCAACATCGCAGGCCAGTGTATGGCACCATGTTGGGATCTGGAGGCCGGCAGCTGTGAGGTCCTAGTTCAGCTCTCCCTCCCCTACTCCCACTCTGAATGATCCTGGTTAACCGCTTCAGGCTTCAGGCCTCAGTGGCCTCAGCTCTAGCACAGTTGGTAGAGAGCTAACACAGCATACAGGAAGCCCCAGATGTGATCCCCAGCATTGTGTAAGCTGCACGTGGTAGAGCATGTCTATTACTCTAGTATTCAGTAGATAGAGACAGGACCATCAATTCAAGTGAGTTCAAAACCAGACTCGAGTATGTGAGCCCCTGTCTCCAACAACGGTAATAACAATAATAATATTAGCACTTAGCTTACTGAATATCGAAAGGAGAAAATGAAATGATGTGATTGTCTCCATGCACATGTTAATGTCACATAGCATTGCGTCCTTTGTAGGGATTTCAATGTTTTTAGCCCCCCCCCCCTTATTTTATAGCTGGGAAAACAGGTTCAGTGAGCTTTGGTTTACAGTTAGTAATGAAGCCGGGAGTTAAGCCCATACTGTTCTTGAGTCTAGGGTTCTTTCAAGGCACGGGATTGTGACTTGGACCCAGCTGCAGAATACAGAAGACAGAGCAGGAGGGTTCGGGGAATACGTAGCAAATATTTCATCACATCAAAAATTCCATTTGTCACCACCAGCACATGGCAGCCACAACATTCATGGTCCAGTGCTGAGGAAGGTGATCAGGAGGAGTCACAGTAGCTTCCTCGACAGAGGTTTGTTATGACATGCCTTGCCTGTGTGTGTGTGGACTTCTAACATCTATGCCTCTCCTTCTTGGAGGATATATAATGCCCTGAGCTTCCTGAGGGGTGGTCAGCTGATTGATCCTGGATAGGTGAAGTCTCTGTAGGGATTCCTGGTGTGAGTTTAAAAGAAGATTTTAAGTGACAATGACTCAAAAACATCTTCCCCATCACTAGTTAGTGGTCATTGGCCCAGGAGAGAATTCAGAGGTATGCAGTAAGAACGTGCAGCGGGGATCTGAGCTGGTGCGGGCAGTAGCAAAGACTTCCCTGAAGGGCAGGTGAATGACTTCATCTCACTGAGTCTCTGGTTCCCACTTACAAGATGGGCATTGTCCTGCCTGGCTTTAGACAACTTCAGGCCAGACGTAAATACACTGGCAGGGAGTTTCACAGATGATGGGCCTTGAATCTTTCGTTCTGTTTCTTATGGTCACAGGGATCCAAGCCAGAACCTTGCACATGCTAAGCAAGTGTTCTTCCACTGGGCTGTGCAGGAGAAGGAACACCAGCCCAGAGAGGTGGAGGTACTTCCCAACATGTCACAGCAGTTCAGTGACAGACCTGGGGCTGAAACTAAGAGCTCTTGAGTTTACTCAGTGCTCATTCTTTGAAGAAACTTTAAAAAAAAAAAAAAGATTTATTTATTTTTATATGTATTGATGTTTTGCCTGCATATATGTCTGTGTGAGAATACCCAAGCTTCTGGAACTGGGGCAGTCAGTGCTCCTAACCGTTGACACATCTTTCCAAACTCTGAATAAACTTTTTTTTTTTTTTTTTTTTTTTTTTAGATCACAAAATAATAGAACCATTATTCAGATCCATAAGACAAATAGGGAGAAATGTCACTGTGAAAACACAGGCCCAGTGATTCATAATTTTGAGGCTAAGTAGTCAGGAGCAAGGAAGGGATTTAAAGAACCCACATGTCAGTTCCGCCTATCTCTGGCTATGGCTCTAACACGCAGGCCTACATCACAGGATTATGGGGACCATGAGCTAACATAGACCAAATGCTTAGAGCTTTGCTCCACCAGTGCCTGGCTTAACTATGGAGTGATAATGACCACCATTAATACCTTCTTCATGAATTGTAACACCAGAGGCTATAATTGAGTTGTTGGTATTTTTTTTTCTAGAACAATTTTTGTATTTTGAGGCACTATGTAGTTCAGATTGACCTTGAGCATGATAGGAAGCCTGGGATGACCTTGAAGTCCTGATAGTCCTTCCTCTACCTGTATAGACATATGACGCCCCATCAGGTTTATGTTGTGCTGGGGCTCAAGCTCAGAATTTAATACATGCTAGTCAAGTACTCGGTAGAGTGGGCTAGATTCCCAGGTTTTGGGGAGGAGTGTCATTTCTCTTTCTGTACCTCAGGCTGGCTCAGCACTCATTCTAGTCACCAGATTGGCCTCAAACTCACGGCAATCCTCTTTCCCTGGGTACTGTAATTTTTTGTTTCTTCTCTTTTGTTGCAAGACATTTCCTCCAGGTCTTGGTTGAGCTGCTGGGTCATGCTTCTACAGCCTATCTGGTTGACACTGGACATAATCATTGATGTGCTAAGAAATGTCACAGTCAGCATCTTTGGCTATGAGGGGTCACCTTTTGGATGGCTTTAGTGTTCCAGGAGACTCGATGGGGGTTCCAGTGGGCCTCATTTTGTCATCCAGGCTGGCCTAGAACTCATAGTCTTGCCATCTCCTTGCTTCTGTCTTCCAAGTGCTGGGTTGCAGGCATGTACCATCATGCCTGTCTCTCCCAGCCTCTTCAATGAAAACAATCAAGGGAAGGAGGTTAGCCAGCCTAACAAACAGCTCCTCAGACTGTCGGAGCCTAGACAAGGGCCACACCATGATGGTGTATCCTGGGACTTACCGGGGTCCATTCTGTGCCAGGCTGAGGCACTGACTCTGCAAGGCCCAGTATTAGTTGTGTCCTGATGATTCTATACCTAAACTTGTCCTTGCTGTCCCAAAAGTATAACCCCGGATCTCTGTGTGTAGACTGGAGCTTGGGGCAGCTGACCAGCCAGGGCTCTGGCTTTAGGAGGATGGGTAGGGAGAGCAGTTCGTTTATATGCTACTCACAGCTACCCTGGGATCCCAGCCCATGTGAACCCCAAGAAGCTACAGAGATGTGTGCTCTAGCCTTCTTTTTGTACAAGTAGGAAACAGACTCAGAGGAAGGGACTAGTCGAAGTTCACTTGGCTGGTCAGTGGCAGAGGCAGGCCTGGAAGATGTGCTCAGTGCTCTCTACTGCCCAAGCTGCTTTGCTCATTTGCTCATCCATTCATTCACCCGTTTACTTGCTGACCTACTCAGGGCCATACAGTAGGGAGACCAGGGGCATTTCTATGCAAATAGTCCTGCTTTCAATCAGCTTAGCCTCTGTATGATCACGGGAATGTAACTTTTAAATCTATAAGATGGAGCTAATAATAGAAACCGTGTGACTGGCCCACCATGGGCGTTAGCCAGGGATGGTACAGGGTAGCAAGGTACCTGACACAACACAAGTCACATGATAGCATGTCACCATTTCTAGAGTGTGATGGTCCCCAGCTACAGCATCATGCATATTACCAACATTTAATTTTTACCTTCTCTGTCATATCCCTAGGTTTGCCCAGGGTCCCTGCCCCCAATATTCTTTAGGGAGAGGACTTTTTGAAATGCTTATGATTTTGGTAAAGCCTCACACAGAGGGACTATACCGAATAGCCAGGTTTAGAGTTGACTTTAGATTTCCACTGAGCAGATTCCTAGTGCCTGGGATCCTGTAAAGCTGAGAACCGCAGCTGTGAAGATGGTGTCATTGTTTACACATGAGCTGTTGGGGCAACGCCTGGGAACTAGCTAACAGGCGGCAGCTTAGGGCTTGCAGCCTTCCTAAGGTCCTGGGCCCCTGAGGATGAACAGTGAACCCACTCCCAGGACCCAAAGGGCTCCTCCACTCTAGCTCCTGCCCACATGTGCTCTAGTGACCTTCATGAGACTGAGGAAGTCATGTCCTCCTCCGTAAGCCTGTCTCCATCCTTTCCCCAGCTATCCCCTAGGCCAGATGAACGCAGTCTCCCACTGCAGACTCTAGAGCCATCCGGGAAGGACCTGACTCTCCTAGATGGGCATTGTTGAGGGTGGTCTTTGAAGCTTCACACTCATCCATAGCCCGGCAAAGGATTGATAAGCTTCCTTTAGGCAGAGAGCTGGAGAAATGTGCTTTCTCCTTAAGGGGATCAGTGTTCTAGGGAAGGAGCTTTGTTCCTACTTCATGGGGAACATCTCTTTCCTTCCTGCCAGACTGAGCTGCTAATTGAGCCCAAATTGTGTCAGGACATCTGAAGGGGGCTTGAGGCCACAGGCTTCTTGCAGCTGGGGTGGTCCTGAGGGGAGGGTGAAGGCAAGAGCTGGCCCATCCAGGCAGATGTAGGCACATCTGGAAACACGCAGCTGGACAGCCTGGAGTCTTCAGAATCCCCAAGGCACTTTGTTTTATGGGGAAGCGTCTGGCCAGGGGCTCTCTTACGCAGAAGGAAGTAGAGGGGCCCTGCCTTTTGGACTTTTCTCCTTTGGGAGGAATAACTACCCAATCCTCAATAGTGCCCTGGGTTTCCTTTAGCTGCATGGGCTCCTTCATACCACAAAGTCTCTGCTGTGGAGAAAGGGCTCGGGGGGAATGTGGGTGAGTTTTGTGCACATCTGTATTGATATGAGCAGGGGTGTATGTGTGTGTGTGTGTGTGTGTGTGTAGCTATGAGTGTGATGTATCTCTGTGTGTGTGTAGCTATGAGTGATGTACCTACCTCCCCCCTCCCCTTCTCTCTGTATGTGTGTGTGTTTGTATATATGTAGCTATGACTGATGTACACCTCTCTCTCTCTCTCTCTCTCTCTCTGTGTGTATGTGTGTGTGTGTGTGTGTAGCTATGACTGATGTACCCCCCTCTGTGTGTGTGTGTGTGTGTATTTAGCTATGAGTGTGATCTACCCCAGAAAAAGTGAAAGTTATCCTTCAGACTGTCTATCTGGAATTCTCTGCACTTCCATGCTTCTCCGACTGAAAGCAAGTAGTGGGGTCCTGACCACAGCCTTCTTAGTCATAACTGATTCATTCATTCTCGTGTTCTTCATGACATTCTAGTATTTGTGGACACTGACCATTAAACACAAAAAAGGAAGAAAGAAAAAGAAAGAAAAAAGAAAAAGAAAAATTGTACTCATAAGAACTTTGGGGCATACCGTTCACTCAAGCTTTCAATTGCCTGTGGCCCAAATTTGTCTGGTTTTTGTTTTCAATGACAGATGTGACAAGAGCCACATATTTCAGCAGTTTTAGTGGTTACAATGGAAAAAGGACAAGGAAACCAATAAAATGAATTTTAATATTTATCGTTTAATCCAACACGTCCAAAATATTTTTTCTCACTGTGATCTCAACCATTAATATTTTCCCTTTTCTTTCTTGCTTGCTAAATCTTTAAGTCTCTTACATGCTATCCTTTCTACATTGACCACAATGTAGTGGCATTTTTAAGGGCTCAGGCTCAGAACCACGGCAAGGAGCTCAGCACCTGAGTGTCCTGGCAGGAAGGCGACCCAGTCATAGCCACCAGAGAAAATAACATTTTATTTTATTTTTGTAAAGAGAAAATGTGACATGGGCTTTCTAGACCTCCTGTTAGGCCAGGTTGAGCTGAGTTGAGCAACCATGAGCTGCAGCTTTCTCCTGTCCGTCCCTGCCTTCTCTCCCATAACCAGTCCTCCCCTGTCGTTCCACACAGGTCTGGTTTCAGAATGCCCGGGCCAAGTTCAGGCGCAACCTTTTACGGCAGGAAAACACAGGCGTGGACAAGACGTCGGATGCCACGCTGCAGACAGGGACGCCGTCAGGGCCCGCCTCGGAGCTGTCCAACGCCTCGCTCAGCCCCTCCAGCACTCCTACAACCCTCACAGACTTGACTAGCCCCACCCTGCCGACTGTGACGTCAGTCTTAACTTCTGTGCCTGGCAACCTGGAGGGCCATGAGCCCCACAGCCCTTCACAAACGACTCTTACCAACCTTTTCTAATGACTCGCCACCCCCTTCTCCCTAAGCCCCCACGATTTCTTTAAAAAAGAAATTATCTTTAGTTGAATTCCAAGTGTATTTTAAAAATAGAGGTTTGAGCAACTAACTAACCACGTTTTAGGATCTCGCCTGGAAACAGAGGGAAAAAAAGAATTGTGCGTCGGGCTAACGCTGCGGTGTGTGCTGAGGAATTACTTGGGAGATATATCTGCAACACAACATTTGTGTCCCTGTACAGTTTTGTGGACTGAGCGAGGAAAACAACAAATAATTTAAGTTGGCTGAGAGCTTCCGTATTTTCAAAGACTGCCACGTGCCTTAGGAATACTGTTTTATCTTCATACTTTGGATGAATTGTTCGTTTTTTTTCCTCTCCCTCTTTTTCTCTCTGTATATTTATGACCAGAGCAAAATGTAAAAAAGGAAAAAAACAAAACAAAAAAACAAAAAAAGTTTGTTACTTTGAATAGTCCTAAAAAGAAAAAGGAAAAAAAAATAAGGAAAAAAAAATCAAATCCCCTCCAATGGTCGCTTTCTTGTTTTAGAATTTTAAGGTGGAAGTCTGTTCGGATATCAGAATTTGTAAAACCTAACCAGTAATAAAATCACTTATCGAAAAGACTTGGTGCTGATACTATCTAATGAATGAGGATGAATGTTTTCTGAAGCTCAGAGACCAATTCCAGGGTATTCACCTACCTGCCCAATGTTCTTGAGGTCATTTCTCTGCGTCAGGGTTAGGGATGGATGATGGCAATCCAAAGACACCCAGGTCTTGCACTTAAAGAATGGACAGCAGAGAGAGGCAAGTGTGTGCTGTGCGGAAGTGTGTGTGTCTGTTAACTGCCTTCTGTTTGTCCATTCATGCATACATGTGCTCATTCTGGTATGCATGTTGATGTGTGGAGGTCAGAGGCCCTCACATCTATCTCTTCTGCCCCTGGCAGGGCTGAGAATACACTCTGTGCTGTGAAAGGCCTCTTGAAAGTGTGCAGCCTCTCTCTCTCTCTCTCTCTCTCTCTCTCTCTCTCTCTCACACACACACACACACACACACACACACACACACACAGTTTTTTTTTAATTTCTCAAAGAGATGGAGAGATGATGAGTCAGTAGTTAACAGCACTTGCTGTCCTTGCAAAGGACCTGAGTTCAGTTCCCAGCATGCACATCACGCAGCTTACAAACACCTGTAACTCCAGTTTTGAGAAATCCAATGCTTCTGTCCTTCCTGGGAACCTGCACTCATGTGAACATTTACACACACACGCACACACACGAATGCACATGCATATTTTAAAAATGGTGAAGGGGATTGAGAGATGGCTCTGTGATTTGGAGTGCATGGTGCTCTCGCAGAGAACCTGGATTTGATTCCCAGCACCCACTTGGTGGATCACAACCATTCTGAACTCCAGTCCCAGAGGATCTGATGCCCTCTTCTGACCTCGGACCAGCACCAGGCACGTACATGGTTCAGATGCACACAAAACTCAAATCTAATAAAGATTAAAAAAAAAAAAAAATCTTTACAAAATTTCTTCAGGAGGAAAAAAAGCAAGTGAATTTAGATTCTCTACTAAAAATCCAAAGAAGAGACACCCAAAAGGATGGAGCTTTGGATCCAGACCAAGCAAACCTGAATCTGGACTGCTGAGCCGTGTAAACTGAGAGAATCTATTCTTCCTCTTTCTGTCTTGGTTTCTCTTCTGCTGTAAGCTGCAGTTACGACTCTCAGATGCAGTGGGGTGAGGACAAAGAAAGGATATTCAAGGTGTGGTGTGTGTGACTGCACTGAGTTCACAGTGTAGCTGATGTGGGAGAGCGGGGATGATGCTGTATATCCAGGCACCGCTTGCCCGCTACTTCAGAACACCTGCAGGTGGGCCAGATGAGTGCTAGGGCTCACTCCTCCTGCTGACTCCCTGGATGCCAGCAGTCACCCCAGACATTCCCTCAGTAGCCCACAGATTGGAAGACCCAAAGGGACATTGTGGCTGGGGCAGACTGAGCAAGTCTGGGGTCTCACTCTTTTCTCCTTCGGCCATCATAAGAAGTGGAGGGAGGAGGCAATGAGGTGTGCCTGTGCTGAGTGCTAGAAGCCGGGCCTAAACTATTAGGGCGTATTTTTAAAAAAACAAATGCACACAGGTCACTATTGTTACCATCATTTAAGACCCAGCAAATAGGAACCTGGGAAAGTTTGGGGGAGCTTCTAGAAATATAACATGTACATACCTGAACAGAAGAGGTTGGTTAATGATTTCCATGTAAACACACCTATACTGCTGCCACCTAAGCCAAAACATGGGATGTTGTTATACCCTGAGTCTCTCTGCTGGTCCCTCCCCTGACCTGGTAGTGAAGCACCCTGGAAGCACCCATTCCCACAACTCACACTTGAGATTTTTTTTTAAATTATTAAACATATCTGAATATATAGAATGTGCATGTATAGTTTGCCTGCAGATATGTCTGTGCAGCATGTGCATGTTTGATGTCCACAAAGGTCAGAAGAGGTGTTAGATCTCCTGGGACTGCGGTTATAGGTTGCTGTGAGCTGCCCTGTGGGTGCTGGGAATTGAACCTCAGTCCCCTGGAAGAACAGCCAGTGCTCTTAAGTAGTGAGCCATCTCTCCAGCCCTTTGAGATTAATTTTATTTGGTTTTGATCAACAAAGGAGACTCAGCAAAATTAGTTCATTTGCGTGGGGGTCCCATAACCAGTCCCAGACCCCAAGCTTCAGACTTAAGCAGACGCTGCATTCATGGTTCTATATGCAAGCAAGGGGAGAGAGCAGCAAGGAGCATCACCTTTTCTACCTGTGCATTCCCTACTAGGACCACATGAGGATGCCAACAGAGGGCCTGGCTAATGAATGGCCACACATACACAAGGACTTCAGTCATTCCCAGGAACACACACATACCCAAGCACATTGTCAGGGGACCCTAGAGGGACAGACTCACCAGCTAAGATGTTTCTACCCAGACAGCACCTCATGAAGACTCAGGCCAGATGCCTGCAGACAGACATAAACAGGCCCAGACGCTCCCGTGTAGACTCAGCCAGACATCAGACCACCCCACATGGGGGGGACCTGCATCCAACCTCAGACGTGCACACACGTGAATGTGAGCAGTACCCAGACACCCCCGCATAGCCCTGTTGTGCCCCTTGCTCAGGCCTGGGCAGAGCCGAGCCTGATTACTATCTCATCTGTCAGCACTGCCACCCAGATGGATGGGGCCTGGGAATGGTGCCCTGGGGTCCCTGCTCTGCTACAGGAGCAGGTTTAGAAGACAGGGCTGCTACTGGGCCAGAGATGGAGGACCCTGAAGTGAGGTATGGGAGGAGTTCCTCTCTCAAGATCCAGAATCAAAGGGGGTGTGTGTGTGACCAGCAGGGATACTATGACAGAAAGACAATGACAGAGATACATAGAGACAGAGATGCCAAGCAGAAGGAGGGAAAGAGACACACGCGTGGGCAGTAGGCAGAGAAATGACACCACACTGAAGAGATACAGTTGGAGTGACAGAAAAAGACAGGGAGACAAAAAGATTGGGACAGAGAAGAGCAGACGGGAATGGAGGGAGATCCTGGCCCAGGCTCAGAGACTGAAGGAGGCCCTTCTGAGGAATGAAACAGGAGATGTGAGTCCCTTAGGGCTGCTGAAGAGATACCCAGAGAATAAGGAAGTGGAACCTAGGTCAGAGCAAGGAAGAGCCAGGAAAAGCAAGTGGCACTCTGGCTGCTGATCATACATCAGTAAATATGGGGCTCCCCCTTGTCCTGAGATCTACACAGAGGCTCAGCACGGGCAGTCCCCATCACTCCACTCCTCCACTCCCTGTCAGAGTAGGGAGGTCCTGGGCAGATGGGCAAGTGCCTCTGCAATCTTTAGTACCATGATTAGGCACTTAGCTACTCTGGCCTTAGTACCTTCAACTGTAGTTGCAATGTTTCTAAAAAAGTTCTCTGTGAGGGAATGTGAACCCTCTCTGACAATGGTTGTCTAAGTCCTAGAGAGATCACAGTGGAGATGGAAGTCCACAGAGGAAACTCAAGTGGACAGCAGATGATAATGAAGAAGATCTTGAGCGGTGGGTTGCTCACATATAGACGGTTCCATCATGAGGCATGTTGGGAAACTTTAGTGACTGTTGGGATGGAGGGCAAGTGAAGCAGGGAGAACACAGGAAGCTAGGGCAGTACCCTGGGGAGTGGTCCAGCTTCAAAGCCTACCCTTCTGAGCTAAAATGTTGGGTTCTGTCAATAGGTCTTGCCCCCTCTCAGTTTCTTGCTGGAGTCCCTGATGTGGTCTGCAGCTATAACTGAGCATCTCCAGGCTACCCTCATCAGCTGAGGGCCCACCAAGGGCCTCCCGGTGCTACCAGGCCACCAGAACTCTGGAAGCAAGCAGGCCTTCAAAGCTTTTCTTTCATCTCTCTATATGCCTCTATTTCCCCTTGGCCCAGTGAGTGGGGAACCAGACACAGAGATGATCTGACTTATAGTGTCTCCTTTGGGCTCCTGGGCTCTCTGGGAGACAAATGAAGCAACAACCAGTTGATGACCTGACCAGCTGAGCAGCATCACCTAGAGTAGGCTCCATGGGTTATCCACAGCTGAGATGCTACCATACTGCGGCACACAGGCAGTTCAAACCCCTTCTGGCATCTTGCAGAAGTGGAGGATGTACCAGAGGAGCCGGAGATGGGTTTTTGAGAAACTGGAGAGCTGTAAGAAACTGCTTTCTCAGGAGGAGTGGAGGACTTTTGCAAGATCAAGCAGCAGACCGCAAAGTGTTTACGATGGCTGGGCTGGAGGAGGGTGCAGAGCCACCAGCATGGACATAGCTGCACAGTAAGAGTTCCAGCTCCATGCTCCTGACAGCCACTCTGGCAGCTTTCCCCAAATGGCCAGAGTAGGAATGCAGCTCAATTGGTAGAGCGCTGGCCTACCATGTACCAAGCCCTGGGTTCAATCCCCAGATGTGGGTGGATGCCTGTAAGCACAGAATTCATGAGGAAGAGCCAAGAAGATCTGGAGCTAAATGTCACCCTCCATAGTGAGTTCAAAGCCAACCCTGGAAACCAGAAAACAACAAATAAATGGTCTAACTGGCTCTTCATCATTTCCTGTGGAGGAGCCTAGCCAGGGGTATCTCACAGACCCTGAGGAAGGAGTCTTTTCGCATCTGCAAAGCAAACTTGGGTCAAAGGGCCCCCAAAGCATCTACTGAACAATGTCTATGCTGATGCCCATGGGTAACCATGAGAGCACACAGGCCAGACAAGGCATAACATCTTGGAGGAAAGACTCACTCCCAAACTGGATAAGAGTGGGAAGTGACTCTGCAAGTGGGAAAAGGGAGCAAATGTGTGTGCAAAGGCCCTGAGGTCCAAATAGTTCAAGGCTCTGTGTGACTGGAGCTTTCACATGGAAGGCCAGAATGGTGGGAGGTGAGACAGGAAACATGGCTGCATGCTTGGGCCAGTATTTCAAGAGTACCAAGAAGGTATGGATACTGAGTCAGGGTGTGGGGGGGGAGTCAAAGGGGGATTTCAGAGTCAGGTAGATGTCCTAGTTTGGGTTACAATTGCTGTGATGAAACACCATGAAAAAAAAGCAAGTTGGGGAGGAAAGAATTTATTTGGTTTACACATCATACTCCGTCACTGAAGGAAGTCAGGGTAGGAACTCAAGCAGGGCAGGAACCTGGAGGCAGGAGCTAATGCAGAGGCCATGGAAGGGTGCTGCTTACCAACTTGCTCCTCATGGCTTGCTCAGTTTGCTTTCTTATAGTACCCAGGACCACTAGCCCAGATATGGCACCACCCACTGTGGGCTGGGTCCTCCTATATCAGTTGTTAATTAAGAAAATGCCCTATAGGCCTGCCCTCAGCCCCATCTTATGGAGGCATTATCTCAAATGAGGCTCCTTCCTCTCTGATTACTATACTTTGTATCAAGTTGACATAAAACTAGCCAGCACAGCAGAGGTAAGAGGAGATTATCTAGCTGTAAGAGAAGGTCGAAGACAGGGGGAGTAGGCTCATGCCTGAGCAGATGGAGTCATAGGACCCTCCACCCAGTGGGAGAAGGCATTGGGAAGGCCAGGCAGAAGGGAACAGGGTCCACAGGCTTGGGACTTGAAGTTTCAATTCCTTTAAGACATCAAGTATAGGTCCATTCCATCCTAATCCTTGAGTCCCCCACCCCCACCCCAGAGACTGCCAGGCAGATGTGAGAGGCATGGAAGGCACCTGGCATGACATCTCTTCTGTACTTCCTACCCCTCCTGAGTGAGGTGGTCATAGGCTGGCATTTGTGGCTCCTTGACACTCAGTCCCTGCCCATAGATCTGATGTAGGACTTAGGACCTGCACCAGTCTCTGGGCATGAAGCCAGCCAGGTGTGCCAGACTGCTGCATACTGGGTGGGCTCTGCCCTGGGGTCCTGTTCTTCATCTCCACTTCCAAACTCCAGCCCAAATATGCACCCCCCCCCAAAAAAAAACTTCCCTGTTTAGCGTACCTGTCTGCCTCTAAACACAGTGACTGTTCATCGGCTGCACTTCAGATCAGCCGATGTCCACCAGCCCTGTGTGGCCAGCATAGTGCAGCTGGAGCATCTAATTGAGTAAAGAGACACGTGAGGACAAGGCTGCAGGTGTAATTCAACTCTCCTTCCAGCTGCTGAAAGGTTCTAAAATCCACATCCCGCTTCTTTGCACCCAGCACAGTGCCTAGCACATGACAGAGCCTTAAAAAACATGTCCTAAAGAGCTGGGGCATCCAATGTCAGAGAGCAGTCCTTACAGCATTGGAGCCAGAAACTACTGCCGATTCAGGACAAACACCCACCTCTCTGAGGTTCTAGAATCTGTAATAGGTTGGTGTGTAACCCAGGTAATAACACCTGCGCCGTAGTTTGTGGCCCCTGTAGAGCGTAACTCTCACAACTGTTTTGTGGAGAGCCTGTAGCCTGGACAGGCTCTTGCCTTGGAGCAGAGGCTGTTTTGTTTGCCATCTGTCAGCTAGTACGCCTTTATGTGTCTTTGCTCCACGGAGAGAGAGGTGTGGGAGGCAGTCCCATAGGGGCATGGCCTTGGTGGTTCTCAGACAGAGCCTGGAGGTTAGGGGGTAGGGTGGGGCTTTGGGGCGGTTCCGGCAGAGAGGGTGGCTGCCTGTCTTGGAGCTGTCCCAGGAGGCAAGGCCCTAGGGACTGGGGAGGGGGCGGAAGCCGGAGCCGAGGTGGGATCCGGCGGAGTGAGGAGCACAGACATCCTGCGGGGGCGACTGCCATCAGACAGGCCAGCTCCCTTGGGAGACAAGAGCCGCAGGCATCGGAGGTGGGACCTGGGGTCCTGCCTAGGAGCGTCGCAGCCGAGTGGAGAGCGCCCCCTGGCGGTGCACCTCGGCATTGCCCCGAGTCTCCAGTTTTTCTCTCCTTGGAAGCCTAAGGTCTCAGGGTGTAATTCCCCAGAGACATCAGAAACAGGAGACCCTTTCCAGGCTAAGGATACTGTCGTCAGCAAAGCTAGAGTGATTATGGTTAAGTGCCTGAGTGTACCAACTTTTGCAATAAGTGAAGTGGAGAGCTGAGAGAGTCCTGAAGCCCAGGGCCTCTGGACTGGCACACAGATTTCTACATGTCTGTCTAACTTTTAGACCCCTTCTTCAAGCCTTTGGGCAGAGCTTTTCAGGACCCCAGTGTAAGAGACACTCCAAGAATGGGAGGAATGGAGAGCTGCAAGATCCTTGGCCTGTGGGACTCACTCTGCTATTAGTGGCCTCTCTGCCGAGTGATGTGTGTGTGTGTGTGTGTGTGTGTGTGTGTGTGTGTGTGTGTGTGTTGCTTAGTGTGCAGGACGGCTTGGGTTTGCAGAGATGCCTATGCCTGTCTGTGTGTGTCAGGTATGTGTTTCCACATCTAGGAGCATGTTTGTGATAAAGCACACAAAAGAGTGAGAGTGTTTATACGTGTCTGGGTCCAGTGTGTCTCTGAATCTGTACTTATCATCTGTCAAGTCTGTGTTGATTGCGGATGAGTGCTCAGGTCTGTATGGGCCATGAGGCACTATCTGCTCATGGTACACAGGGTGGGGGGGTGAGTGTATTGATGTCAAGGAGGGGTGACCACCTTTATCACCTTCCATTCAGCAGACGGCTGGCTAATCCACTGTCCTGCCCATGGATCAACCTCTTTGTCCCCATGGCCTCCTCCATGTCCAGCACTTAAAGTTTCCTTTGAGAGATGAGAAATCAAGGTTTAAAGGGTCCAGTTTAAAGACCCTTGGGCAGAGATCATGGAGTAGAGCTCTGCTGAGCCTCAAGGCCTCAGCCTGAATTCTTTCCTCTCCCAGGAAGGCCCTGGGCACCCTCTGCCCAGTCTGGAGAAGGGATGGGGACAGGTTTCAGGGCTGGGCTCTGTGGAGAGCAGTACACAAAAGGCCCAGTGTCTGCCCTGCCTCCCCCTCCTGGCCCTGCTCCTCTCTGGGAGGTGAGGGAATGTCCATCATCGGGCTGGGCACAGAGGCATGTGACATTCCTGCTCACCAAGGGACCAGGCAGGGTACAGGACTCACTTGCCCACACCAGCCTTCGGATGACTCTTAATGGGTGGGATGAGGAAGCAAAGCTCTGCCTGAATTGGGGCTCCGGCGCCAGCTCTTAGCTGGCACTCACCCAGACCCAAAGTGCTTCAGCTTGTCCTGTTCTGAGGAGGGATAGATGAGTAATTGAGATCAGGATGATACCAACAGGATGTACTAATCGGAGCATGTTCACAGCTACTGTTTGCTGAGGCCTGACATTGAGCCCTTGCTGGGCGCTTTCACAGGCTCTGGAAGGCTAGGAGACCCAATGTTAGGGTCTCGGATGGCCAGCCTCCCAGTTCTGTGACTTTGGGCAAGTTGCTTAACATTGCTTTGCCTCAGTTTCCTCTACTCTAAAACAACAAATTATTATATAAAAAATATTCAAGCCAGGTATGATGGTTCATGGCTCTAATCCCAGCACGTAGGAGGCCAAGGCAGGTAGTATTCTGAAGTCAGCCTGGTCTACATTGTGAATTCCAGGCCAGCCAGGGTTACATAGTAAGACCCTGTCTCAGAATGGGGGTGGGGGTGGTAGAAGGGCTGGAGAGATGGTTCAGCAGTTATTACTCTTCTGGAGGTCAAGGTTCAGTTTCCAGGACCGACATGGAGATGAATAATTGTAACTCCAGGTCCAGAAGATCCAAAGCCTTCTCCTGGGCTCCTGTGCACTGCACACATGTGGTGCACATACAAGCAGGCAAAACCACCCACACATATCAAATTTTAAAAATCTTTAAAATAAAAAAAGAAAGTAAATAACAGTAGCTCCTATTTGGGGATTTCCGTGGTGCTTTGTGGCCACCTGGATGGAAGGTCTTGTTATCTTCACTCGATGATGGGGAAACAGACTGATCTATTTGAAACAGCCTTTAAAAAGGGACTGTCCAAGCTGAGCGTTGACTCTAGCCTGATACAACGTTTCGTCCCAAATGGTTCCCGTTTGTAGCATTGACCGGGCAGTTCCTAACTGGTCGGGACAATCTTCTGAGCTGAGAAAGGGTTTCCCTATGTATCACTTGTTTGATTCTGTCCAGATCCTTAAGAAGGGTAACATTACCCACATGCTGCTCTCCCTCCCTTCCTGGCTTGCGCCCCCTAGAGTACAGTATCGGAAATTATTCACTTCTGGGTACTCAGGGCAGGGTCCTGTAGGGCACACAATGGCTCCATACCAGAGGGAACTTTAGACTTGTGAGTGAATGACACTGGACACCCGAGCCAGAGCAGAGGTTTTGAGAGGAGCCACCTGAAAAGCAAATGTCTGTGTTGGAGTGGAAGGAGCAGGTGTGACCCTCCCCCCCAAAAAAACCACACACACACACACACACACACACACACACACACACACACACACACACACACATACACAATCTATATCTACAGGGGCATGTGGTAGTGTGCTAGACAGTTGGGTGTGATTTAAGGGCTTTGTAGTCATCTCTTAATCCTCAGAATGTCTCATGTAATTCTAAAAACTTGTTTAGTACAAGTAACAGTCAACCTGGTTTTCCAGATAAAGAACTTTGGGTCGGAGCCCACAAGGCTACGCAGTTAGCTGAGCTGGACCGGAACTCTGGTCATCCACATGCCTTCTGCCAAAGCTAGGAGGGAACTGAGAAGTGCCCCTGCAAAAACTGCAGGCCTGGCCCGGCTCTCCTTGGCTTCTAGAACCAGGAAAGGAGGCTCCAGGTGTAGCTATGACGGCCCCCCACTTTCCTCTTGGCCCATTCTGGGTTCTCACAGCTCGCACCCCCGCTGCCCCAAGCAGGGCTGGGCTTGCAGCACGATAACTGGGTCGGGCACCTGGGTCCAGGGTGAGATATCAGATGACACCTGCAGGGTGGCCTGGATTTGGATGAACCCCGAGAGCCGCTCTTGCAGCCTGGACTTAGCCCCATTCCTGGCGGGCCGAACCCGGCGACGGGGGGGGGGGGGGGGATGATACTGTGGCCTGCTGGGTACTCCCTGGGGCTTCCTCAGAGCAAGCCAGGAACCGCCTGCCACTGAGCCAGTGCGTTGTTTTTCCATCAACAAGCGTCTTACGTAAACTCCCCGCTGCCTCCCAGAGCTGCCAGGGCGGGGGAGGCGCTCTATCTGATCGGGTCTCAGCCAGTGCAGGGGTATCCTGCGTGCCCGGGCATAGGCCACCAGCGTTCAGGAGGGAGAGCGAGGTCCCCTCCTCCACACCCATCTGGGGGACCCCACCTTCACCTTAGGTTTCCAGTGTCCTGTCCTGCAAGGAAAACCCTTTACTTGCCCGCAACGAAGAGCATGTCCTAGAGAGAGATGGTTAGATGGCCAGCCTGCTCTGCGCTCCTTCTCAGCGGGGCGTGGGGGTTGGGGGGGGGGCAGAGTGGCAGCTGATGGTGAAGACTAGAGCAGCAATAAAAACGAACCCACGAACAAAGCAAAAACAAAAACCATGTTTTATTTAGAAAACTTTTCAAAATCATAGAAAAATTATCCTAGACCCATGAACCCCCACATGCCCTTCCTAGAGTTCCCAGTTTTTAAACTTTTGCCCCTTTCCAACCCCTTCTCAAAGGAATCTTTGAACGGAGGGCATATTATTCTTCCCATTTTACAGATGGTGATGTTGAAGTTGAAGTAAGTAACTTCTCCAAGAGACCCAGGGGAGCTGGAATCACATCTCAGCTGAAAACAGTTTACTCTGTGTTTTCTTAATTTTTAGAATTACATTTATTTTTGTGTGTGTTTTTGTGTGTGTGAGTGTGTGTGTGTGTGTGTGACCATCTGAGTGCATATGGTGGTCAGAGGACGTCATCCCATCAGGTGGGGCTAAGGAGGCAAGCACCTTTATCTGCTGAGACACTCAACCCTCCCCCCCAACTACCCACCCCCTACCCACCCCACTCCCGCACACATGCTTTGCATTTTTAAAGTTATAGTCCCTTAACCTCCCCCGTGGCTACCCTATACATATAGTCTACGAAGATACCCAGAACTTTCCCACCAGTTCCTTATCAAGATGTGAATCTTTCCACAGATGTCCTCGCCTGTGAAAGCCCGTTCAGAAGACGATTCACACAAGGGCTTTTGTTCAGTGTGCACGACTCTGGTCTTCGCCATAGAGATTTTTCCATATGGGAAATTAAAAACGACTCCATTCTTTTAAACCAGTGTATATTATTCCACTGTACAGACGCTTGAACATGACTTCACTAGCTCCCTGTGAGGAACCAGGCTGCTTCCAACGGATTAGCATAAGCGGAGCTGTGGCAAATGATCTGCATTAGACACCGTGTGAGAGGATATTTGCATGGTGGATTCCTAGAGATGAAGATTGTGGGTTAAAGGGTGTGCAGATTTTTAATTTACTCAGATATTGCCAAATCTCTCCTCAGGGAGGGTGCCCCAGTGTTCCCTCCCACTTACAATGAATGGAAATGCTTGTTTCCCACACCCGTGCCAACACAGCGTGCTATCAAACTTTCTGATCTTTGTCAATCTGTTAGATAGAAAATGGTATCTCAGAGCTGTAATCTCTTCTCTCCTGCTACAAGGGAGGTTGACCGTGTTTTCATCTGACTAAGAATCATTTACGTTTCCTTTCCTGGGAACTGTTTGTCTATCTCCTCTGCCTATCTTTTTAATTAGGTTGTCATTCCCCTCTCTTCCTAATACGTAGGAGCTCTTAAAATAACAGAGATAGCAGGCTTTTGTCAATAACATATGATATGTCTGTAATGTATGTGCCTTCTGACTTTGTTTATGTCATTTTCTCTTGTGGAAATAAAAATAATTTTATGTAGCTAAATGTATCCATCTTTTCATTTACAGAGTCGGAGTTTTGTTTGAAATTCATTTTTCAAAGGACTTCAGAAAAACAACAACAACAACAACAACAACAACAACAACAACAACAACAGAAAAGCTGACAGTAGTGGTGAAAGCTTTTAGTCCTAGCATTCAGGAGGCAGGTGGATCACTAGAGTTCGAGGCCAGCCTGGTCTATAGAGTGAGTTCCATGGCAACCAGGGCCAGACTGAGAAACCCTATCTCAAAAAACCAAATAAAATAAGAAGACTTCACCATAGAAATGGCTTTAAAAGCGAATTGTCATTGTCCTTATTCCGGAGTTTGTTTTGGTGGAAGGTAGGAGGCTGGTATTTGGGATTTGGCTATTTCTCTGTGGGTGGCTATCTGGCTTCCTCCAGCCATATATATCTTGTTTCTTTTTAGTGCTGCAAACAAGTATGTACACACACACACACACACAGTCTGAGATTGCAGGTTTATACTCCTGCCTCTAGACTTCCCAAACTGAGATTACAGGTGGTTCCAGCACACCTATCCTTGAACTTCACATTTGTGGGGTTCCACAGTGAGTGTTTCTAAGTGACTAGGGATGAGGTCATCCTACCCATGGTTGCTGTTGCTGCTGTGGTGATCATCTCTGTTTTATTGCTGTATAGTACTTCAGTATAGAAGTCCACTACAAGTCTTTTATCTAGCCTTTTCCTATGGTGTTTAAGTTGCTTCCAGGTTGGGACCTGTGTTAGTTACTATTTTATTGCTGTGAAGAGACACTGTGACCAAGATAACTTATAAAAGAAAGCATCTAGATGTTGGCTTGCTTTCAGTTTTAGAGGGTTAATTCATGATTACCATGACAGGGAGCATGGTGACAGGTGGGCAGGCATGGTGCTGGAGCAGTAGCTAAGAATTTATAATCCTGATACACAGGCAGCAGTTACAGAGAGTGAGACTGGGTCTGACATGGGCTTTTAAAACCTCAAAGCCCAGCATAGTGGTACACCTTCAACAGGGCCACACCTCCTAATCCTTTTTAAACAGTCAGCCAACTGAAAAACAAAACTTAATTATATGAACCTATGGGGGCAGTTGTCATTCAAACCAAAAGATCACTTTGAACAAGGCTTCAGTGAGCATGTGTATCAGGTCTTTTTTTTAAAGATGTATTTGTTATATTTATATGAGTACACTGTAGCTATTTTCAGACACACCACAAGAGGGCATCAGATACTATTACAGATGGTTGTGAGCCACCATGTGGTTGCTGGGAATTGAACTCAGGACCTTTGGAAGAGCAGTCAGTGCTCTTAACCACTGAGCCATCTCTCCAGCCCGTGTATCAGGTCTTATGGTGGTTTCATGCATTCATACCTTGGACCTATGTTCAACTTTGAATTGCTGGGTTATGTATATGTTTAGAAAGAGCAGGTATGGGCTGGAGAGATGGCTCAGCCGTTAAAGGCTAGGCTCACAACCAAAAATATAAGAGAAAGAGCAGGTACTTGCTACTTTTACACATTTGTAAAAAATCAACATGACTAAATATGCATATGACAGTACATGAGCCCTGAAAAGCCTTCTCCAGGGCCCTTTTGGTCCCTTTCATCTCCTGCCTTCCCACTCTCCTATTAATCAACCACCCACTGCGGACTCTAGGCACCGAACTGGGCCCTGTGTACACAGGTGACTTGAGTGTAAGGAAGTGACTTATCACATAGACATTATTAGGCTTCTACCTGTCCATCTGACTGTTCCCCCACCAGGGGCAAGAAACTGTATGAGCAGTTTGGAAAGTGTGTTTGGTGTGGTCCATCTCCAGGACCATGGAATGGTGTCACAGGCATAGGCAGATGCCCCTACGGTGTGTTCAAATGAACAGTCAACAACCACAGCTTGCTGGCTGGGAGCCACGTGGCTTGTAGTAACAACAACAGAAAAATGATAATTTGGGTTTGTTCATGTCCTGTGTTTTATTTCGTATTGAGATAAAGTCTCTTGTATCTCTAGATGGCCTTGAGCTCACTCTATAGCCCAGGATGACCCTGAATGCCTAAACCTCTTGCCTCTGCCTCAAGATTACACCATTCCCAGTTTCAATATAAGAGGCAGCATCAGGGGAGCACTCACATGGCAGCAGATTCTACATAGGGGGCTTGACTTGAGTCATCTCCTCCTGAGACTCTTGCAGCAGTGCAGGGTAGACTGGGCATGAGCACTATCTTAGAGAGGTTGAGTAACTTCTCCAGTTAGTACATGGCACGTGCAGTGTATTTGAAACCGGACTGGTCTGCCAGCTGCCTAGCCCATATTCTACATATCTAGCCTTCACTGCATCTTTCCCTGAGAGCCTGAAAATGACCACATTCAAAGCTCCTCCTGGTGACTGGGGAGTGAGGAAATCCTCTGGAAGTGGGGCTATGAGATCAACATAGAAAATCCACAGCATGCTTGTTTCCCAGCAGCGACTGATCAGAAAATGTCACCCTACTAAAATAAGATGGGATGTGAAAACTGTCAGAGCTTAGCAGTCGACTGACCAAAGCTGTGTGCTCATGCTGCGGAGAAAATGTAAATACGAGTGATAAACACACACATATACACACTCACATACACACGTAGATACACATAGACATAAAAACATATACACATACACCACACACACACACATATACACACAAACATATACCACACACACACATGTAGACATACAAACATATACATCATGTAGATATATACTCAAACACACACATACACATATAGATACACATTGACATAAAAACATATACACCACACACACACATACAAACACACACACACACACACACACACATATACACACAAACATACACCACACACACACATAGACATACAAACACATATACATCACATAGATATACACTCACATACACACATAGATACACGCTGACATAAAAGCATACCCACACATACACCACACACACACACACACACCATGCAAACATATACACTCACATACACATAGACACACAAGCACAGATACTTACAGATATATGCATATATATCACAACACACACACACACACAGAACCAATAAGGGCAGGGCTGGGGATGCAGCTCACTTGATAGCTCCATGCATAAGGTCCTGGGTTCAATCCTTAACACCGAATAAAACAAGGCATGGTGGCACAGCTGAAATCACAGAACTTTGGGAGGTGAAACAGAAGGATCACAAACTCAAGACCATCCTCAGCCTTGGGTGCAGAAAACCTTGCTAAAGAGAAAATAAAAGGAGCGATTGAGGATATAGACCATGTTCATGGAAAAGGAAATCCAATGTCCCTCATTCCCCCATAGTTACTCATAAAATCAGTACAATTTCACTTCCAGTGAGGTCGCTCATTAAATCTGCTAACCTGATTTAAAAATTCTAGAAAACAGTACTGATGTAGGATGGTTAGGAGCAATTTGAGATGGGACAGGGGCGGGGTTTGACCTGGGAAACAGACTGGCTCACATGCAGAGCCTGCTTGATGGACCTAGCCTGGCCTCGCCATTCGTGTGCATATGAACCACCAGAATGTAGACCAGGTTACCCAGGGTGCCCATGGGAGTTGATGCAGCATTATGGATCTTTAGGGGACATTCCAGTAAATCACCTGAGCCCAGGAAGTTGAGAGTAACCTGGAAAACAATCATTTTCTGCCTTAAAAAATCCTTTTGATGGGAGATGGACTATTGAAAAACAAAATTTTTGATAAGTAGCTTTTTCTACAGGAACTAAAATCAGTCCCTGTGTTACACTGACACATGTGACGGATGACAAGAAGTAACTCCATCAGGTAGATGTCTTCTGATTTTCACACATATGTTTAGGGTGGCCTGGAGATCCTGGAGACCCAACTCCTTCTGCCCTGAGTGCTGGAATCATAGGCATGCACCACTACACTTAGTGTTTTTGTTTGTTTGTTTTTAGTTTTATTGAGACAGAGACTTATGTAGCCCAATTGACCTCTAATTCACTAGGTAGCTGACGCTGGTCTTGAACTTCTAGTCTTCCTGTCTCCACCTCTCAAGTATTTGGATTAGAGGTGTGGGACACCGAACAAACTCTTATTTTCTTTTAAAACTCAGTGTGCGTGTGTGTGTGTGTGTGTGTGTGTGTGTACATGTTACAAGTGTGCCTTGGCTAATGTGTGGAGATCAGAGGACAGGTTAGAGGTCAGCTGCCAAGATCTCAGAGATCAGGAGTTGGTTTTCCTCTTCACCTTTTCACAGGTTCTGGGGCTGGACTCCGCCCCCCAGGCTTGTGTAGCCATCACATTTACTCACTGAGCCATCTCACGGGCTGACACCTGGCTCTTAGTTTTGAATTTTAAAAGTGTTGCGTGCAGGGGTTGGTAAGAGTGCCTCCTTGGAAAGCATGAGGAGCCGAGTTCAAGTCCTCCATACCAACAGAAAAGCCAGGCATGGTTGCACAAACCTATCACCCAGCACCAGAGGCTGGAGGAGGCAGATCCTACGAGCTCAACGGCCAGCCTAGCGGAAATGGCGAGCTTCCTGTTAGTGAGAGGCCTGTCTCAAGGCAGTGAGAACAATAAAGATGCTTGACAGTATACACTGGCCTCTGAGAGGGTGCACATGAGAGTATACATCCACACATCCATGTACATGTGCTACACACACACACACACACACACACACACACACACACACCTGCATTGTTTCTAGATTTGAAAAACTAGACTAGCTAGGTGTGGTGGCACACACCTTTAATCCTAGCACTCAGGGGTCAGGGGAATGCAGATTTCTATGAGCTCAAGGCCAGCCTGGTCTACACAGGGAGTTCTGGGCCTACCAGGACTTCATAGTGAGATCCTGGCTCCAAAGCAGCAACAAAAAACAAAGAAAAAGCAGAGCAGGAGAGCTCTCTGATCGTGACCATCTCTGTGCAGGGAAGGGAGGTGAGGCTGGAGAAGGGTGTAAGAGGGACATTAATCTGAAATCTTTACTCTTCATAAAAAAAAAAAAAAAAAAGTCTAAGCAAAAATAACAAAACAGCAACTCTTGATTTCAGACAGGAGCACATGCTTGTGCATGTGTGGTGTGTATGTGTGTGTGTGTGTGTGTGTGCACACGCAACTCAAGCTTATGAATTCCCAGAGGTCAGTGCTGAACAGCCAGAGTGACCTTGGAGAGTTAGACCCATCCCTGGAGTGGTCCAGCCCTCAAGGTCTCTCTGATTTAGACGTTCCTTAGCCTCTCTGTAGAAGTGACTCCTGGGAGCTCTCAGTTACCTCATCTGGAAAGTGGGAGTGAGGACCCCCTAGCCCATCTGATGACAGACTGTACCTTTGGCCACCTTCTCCCCAGGTTTGGAGGATCTGATGAATCCTGTGCCTAATGCAAACCTTGAGAATTCAAACAAGAAAATTACAACAAATGCAACAACTACTCTGTACAGTATCAATCCCGCTTGTGGACTATGTTCTAACTACTTCACATACTTACCTCATCTGGTGCTCCTGTGAAATGGGTATATTTTCTCACTGGGGGGCAGTATGTGACATACAGACTAGCATAGTTATGTCACATATCCAAACATACACAGAGCTAAAGATCAGAACAAATGTTATGACCCAAGTGAGCTTTTTCTAGCTTTCTCAAGGTGGATAGATGGAGCCTTGGAGCAGATGAGGGTTCCAAGTACCTGATCACAGCTAAGCTCAGGTGACTTCAGCCAGGACCCTGCCCCACTTCACTCAGTTCCAGGTCCTTTCTGGCCTATGGGAAAGCTACAGAGTAGGATCTTGGTGTACCATTGCCCCTGGCAAAGGGGGAAAGATGGGTGGGGCCTGTGTGGACAGCCTCTGAGGGAGGAAAAGCAGAGCCTGGGATCACCAGGGCCTTTGGAGACTGAAGGGTGTGCAAGGTCAGTGCTGAGGTAGGTCTCATGGTCATGGTCAGCCTCTTCCTCAGAGTCAGATCTCTGTGGCAATGTCCAGGGGTTATTTAGATTTATCTGCAAAGAGCTGTGGAGATGGAGCCCTGCCAGAGAGACCAGGCTTCTGAACACCACCTCATCCACATTCTCCCTGCCCAGACTCACTATCACACAGCCTGCCATCATCCACATTGGCCATTATAGCTCAACAGAGCCCATCAGCTGCCTGACAGGTTCTGGGCACTTGCCTAGGGAATCAGAAATAGTAAGGAAGGGCTCAGAGAAAGGAGCCAGGCATTGCACGCCTTTAATCCCAGCACTAGCAGAGGCAGGCAGATCTCTGTGAATTCAGGGCCAACCTAGTCTTTAAAACAAACAAACAAACAAACAAACAAACAACAAAAAGGACCAGACCCCCAGGTGCCCAGAAGGTTTATTCTAAGGTTCAGCCAGTGTGTAGGCCAAAGCCACTACTATAGGATAAAGGGTTCTGGCTGGGGTCTGGCTCTGCCTGTGTGTGTGCACTGCACCATACAGTGTGGCAGTCCTTCCTCCTGTGAGCTGAATACAAGGGTATGTTGCAGCAATTGGAATTTGGAATCCTGAAAAGTTATCGTTCCCTCCCACCCCAAATCTCTCCGAACCCAAGTGAACAGATTTATTTTTAGCCATCCATCCTTATTGCATATTTTCCAAAGCACTCGGTTTAGTTCTTCTCGACACGTTCCTTTTGTTATACAGGGTTCATTTCTTTGTGTTTTATCTAGCTAAATGATGTAATTACAACAATACGTACAACACAGCCAGCACTGTTTGGGTACAGACTTCACTGATTCTGGTAGCGCAGCTCAGTCAGTGGGAAGATAGGTTGGGCTGAGTGGAGAAGGTTCTAGAAGCTCGAACCATAGGTATTTCTGGGCAGGGTCAGAATGTTTGGGCTTATGACTAGAGGATAGCCATGAGTCCAGCAGGCCAAGTCCATATCTTCTGCTGGATTTAGGTCACAAGGCTGCTAAGACCATCAGAAACCACTTAGGTTTCTGCCCAATACATAAGGGTCCTTCATGCTGCCTTGCACCCCAAACCTTTTGTACCCACCATCTACTTGCTGTTTGGTTGGTTGTTTTCAAAATGTTGGGGATCGAACTTAGAGCTTTAGCCATCCCAGCTAAGAGTTCTACCATGAAGCTACACCCAAGTCCTCTCTATATACCATCATAGCTCTGGCCTGCAAGATCTGATTTCCTGTGCCATAGGGGGTTCTTGTAGGGAGGAACAGATCTCCCTCCTCTGCGCCCTTGGGTCCTAGTGACTGATTGGTATGTTGTCTAGCTAAGCCAGTGCTCTCAATTTATTACACAGCATATGGCACATATCTGCAGGGATAGGACAGTTCTAACCAGGGTCAGCTGGGCTTCTGGAGACCATGGAAGGAGCCCCTGGTTCCTGCAGAGGCCTGAGAGGTGAGATCAGAAGAGTGGTGGGTTAAGCCAGCCTCACTATGGATATACATGGCTAACTGCCCCTAATTGCATCCCCCCATCTGGGCACCCCAATGTTTGTCCCTGAGGTGCTTTCCCTTCCTGTAACCTTCATGATAGCACACTTTTGGCTCTTTCCTCATCCCTAAAGTAAGGGACTCTTGATAGGCACGTGGACAGGTTTGTCATCTAGTCATCAGTCACTAACACAAACAAACCTGCCATGAGCTGATCTTGCTCCTAGTCTCTAGAAAGTATGATTGTGGCTTCTGACTCTTGATTTTCTCCATGATAGCACCATAGCCTCCATTCCAGGATTGGTCAGTTTTCTCAGGGGAGCCATAAAGCATCCATTACTACCAGATGGGGCTCATTTTGGCCAGTGATAACTTCTCCATGAAGAAAGCAGAGTTGCAAAGGCATGTGTGTGTTTTACCTGGATCACTTGAGCATCGGTCATCCTTCATTGCAACAGCCCTGGGTACCCACTGCTCTTAAAATGAGAGTCATGAGGAGCAGACTTAGACCTGAGCCAAATCCAAGCTGTTTCAGAGGAGCCCAGAAGAACCCATCACAACCACAGTGTGCTGAGTACAGAAGCAATGCTTGTTACCTGTCATCAGACTTGAGGGCTGTCTGCTATGTGGCTGAGGTAATAATTAACACCCCTTTTGTTACATGGTCCTTGCAACACTGCTGTCTCTTGCTTCTGAGGCTCCAGTGCCCAGGATGGAATCTTGGCTCTAATGGGAGTGCCATCAAAAGGGTTCATGGACTAGGGGAGGTGCGGCTGAGGGCTACAGCATGGCCTGCAAGCTCCCAACTCGCCTCCCTCTCCCAAGGTCACCTGCAGAAAGGTTCTTCCCAGGTAAGGGCTTCCTGTATCTCTTCACCTATGGTGGTATCTCAAAGCAAGCTCAGCCTCATGCAGAGGGTAGGAAGCTGTGGATTCTTGGAAGCAAGAACCCTTGGAAGGAATGAGTAAACCTGAAAGTCTCCCTGTTCATCAGCCCAGCTTCTCTGAAGCATGCTCCAAGCAGCCCCACCATAGACTACAAATGAAATCCTGCCTCAGTTGCCTACAGGGTCACTTTTGAATGGGTGACCTCATTTCTCTTTCCCCCTGATCTGTCTACTCTTTTTCTCTTTTGGTCATCTCCCAAATGAATCAATCACCAAGTGTAACTGAATTATTTTGTTTAAATAGTTATATATCAACCTGTTGTTCTAACATTAGAGATACAATGTTTACTCCAGGGATACAAGACGTGCTCCCAGATCCATATAAGACATGGAAGCCAACTGACTTCATATTACAAAATACAGATGGAGTCGTTATTATAGGGCCACCTGCAGCTATTATCCTTTCAAGAGCCTGACTAAGAACTGGTGGCTCAGACACATGCAGGTTCCCCAGAGAACGCTGGGAAGAAGGCAAATTCCACATTCGGACAAGCCTATCTCGGATCCCATCCTCGCTTGTTCCAGCTGGACCTTGGGGGAAAGATGTTGCCCTTATCTGAGCCCTCTGCTGTCAAACAGACTGTGTGCCAGCCTCACCCAGCTGTGGGAGACAGGGCAGAGATGAAGGTAGAAACTCTCAGAAAACTGCCAAGTCAGATCCCAACTCTGATGGGATGACAGTGACCAATGGGGGTTGTGGAGTCTGCAGCTGAGCTCAGATACAGATGACAGGTGAAAAGTCACTTTGCCTCCCCAAGCCTTGATTTCCCTGCCTGGAAAGTGTGGATAATAATCTCCACTAGGTAGATCTCACATATTTGGTCGTTGGACCCCTTTATAGTATTACAATGGTTATGAATCAGTGTCCATTAATATTGCTTAATGGATTTATTATTAGCTAAGTGATATTTACTATAAAACATGAAAGTTAAAACTTAAAGCATTTACTGAGTTATTTTTAAAAAGACAAAAACCCATCAGTTGTTCACATAAAAACATAATCTTGGTCTGGAACAAGAGCTTGCTACACAAACCTGACCTGTCCTTGCAGAGGTGAAAGGAGACACTGACTCCATGTGGTTGTCTTCTGACCTTCACGCATGTTCTGTGCCATGGCCTTCACCCTCCAGTAATAGTAAATAAAGGAAAGTAAATTTAAAAACATGAACTTGGAGCTAGAGAGATAACTCAATGGTTAAGAGCACTGGCTGCTCTTGGAGAAGACCCAGGTTCGGTTCCCAGCACCCATATGGCAGCTCACAACTACCTGTGACTCCAGGTCTGGGGGTTCGGTGCTCTGTTTTTACTTCTGAGGGCTCCTGCATACACACATGATACACACATAAACCACAGGTGCACACACACACATAAACATGAAATTAAATAAATGTTTTTAAAAGCCCAACGTAATCTTTATGAAAAATAATTTTTTTTTCAAAAGAAAAATCTAATGAGAAACATGTTTTCATTGCATTTTTGAAACAAGTGGAGCTTTCTTGCTGGAAGAAAGCTAGATCCTCCAACTGACTTTGGTCTTTAGTCTGCTGTGATAAACTGTGTTGACTGAACTCTGTGCAAAACATCTGGTCTCGTGCAAATACACAGCTGGAAGAGGGAGGGCATGTTCGCAGTTTTAAACAAGATAATTGTATTATTTCTTGATCCTCCATCACAACGTGACAGGCAGGAGACTTTTTAAGAGGTTAGTTAAATGGAGGTTCCAGATCCTACCATCCAAAATTTTGGTGCTGGAAATGAAGTCCAGGGCCTTAAACATGTTATACAAGTCTGCTGCTGCAGAGTAACACACCAGCCCCAGCTTGCATGCATGAGTGTGTGTGTGTGTGTGTGTGTGTGTGTGTGTGTGTGTGTGTGTGTGTGTACGTATGTACCTTTTTGTTGGAGACAGCCTTTGAGTTACCCCCTGTAACAGAAGAACTCTGTGTACATATCCCCCAGGGTCACCCAGCATGTTAGGAAAAGTGAGCTATGAGCTGGCAAAATGCCTCAGTAGGTAAAGGTGCTACAGCCAAGCAACCTGAGTTCAATCCTGGGACCCACAAGTGTGTGCTTTTGGCATCTAACAGCAAGCAGGCCATGGGCTGAGAGTTTAGTTGGTCCACAGAATCAAGAGAAGCTCTCAGGATAATAGGGCTGGAGTCTGTAAATCCAAAGAGGCTGGCCTTCTTAATCAGGCCCCAAACTCAGAGCCACACCAGGAATGTTCCTCGGTTTGGCTTTCCTGGAACTAGAACCCACCAGTGAGTCAACACGCAGGGCCTGCATTCAATAAACATTTCAGAACTATTCTTTCAGCCTTGGAGCTTGGCATTGGGGGCAGACACTATTCTAGCCCCTCCCAAGCTTGCAGGAAGATGAGACCATCCACTTTAACTTCCTTCAATAAAGTGCATAACCAAGGAATGTCCAGAACCCTAAATGATCTGCTCCGCCCCACTGAAGAAGTGATACTGAAGTGGGGTCTCGAAGGATGAATAGGAGTTTGACAGGCAGAGAATGGAGCTTCTAAGAAAAGCAAGTGTAAGGAAGAAATGCAGCTAACTCAGGAGACTTGGTTAAACACTGAGGTGAAAACAGCTTTACCAACAGGTGATTGGATCATCTAATCCCATGGATGGGCCGATCCACACTGAACAGATGATTAGTGTTGGGTGGCACTGGTGGGAGTAGGTCACTGGTACCTTGCTTTTGAAGGAGATACTTTGCTCCTGGGACTTCTCTCTATGTCTCTCTGTACTGGCTAGTTTTGTGTGTCAACTTGACAGAAGCTGGAGTTATCACAGAGAAAGGAGTTTCAATTGAGAAAATGCCTCCATAAGATCCAGCAATAAGGCATTTTCTCAATTAGTGATCAAGGGGGGAGGGCTCCTTGTGAGTGGTACCATCTGTGGGCTGGTAGTCTTGGGTTCTATAAGAAAGCAGGCTGAGCAAGCCAGGAGAAGCAAGAAGCAAGCCAGTAAGTGACATCCCTCCATGGCCTCTGCATCAGTTCCTGCTTCCCGACCTACTCGAGTTCCAGTCCTGACTTCCTTTGGTGGTGAACAGCAATTGGAAGTGTGAGCTCAATAAACCCTTTCCTCCCCAACTTGCTTCTTGGTCATGATGTTTGTGCAGGAATAGAAACTCTGACTAAGACAAATTGGTACCAGCGTAGTGGGGTATTCCTGTGACAACCTGACCATGTTTTGGAGAGGACTGTGGAAGGACTTTGGAACTTTGGGCTAGAAGATCCATTCAGTGTTAAGAGCTCTGTGGAATGTTCTGTAGGAGCTTGGAAGATAATGTTGAGAACAGTGCAGAAGATGGAGGCCTGGCTTGTGAAATTTCAGAGGGAAGATTAAAGTCTCTTATCAGGGCCATTGCTAGTTTGATTTAAGATCCTGTGGTTCTGGTTAGCTAGGGCTGAAGAAATCAGCTGTGGTTAACAAAGATACCAGAACTACTAAAGCAAAACTATTGCATTGCTGGGACTAATGATGCTGGTTAGCTGGAGCTAAGATATTAGAGGTGATTAAGAAGAGACCAGCATCATTGGGGTGAAATCTTCTGAGAAGTGTTTTCTGAGAGCACAGAGGCTGCATTCCAGAGATAGCCAGGGTTATACCTTGTGCTGTGGCTGGACTTGGTAATGTATAAGAGTCACCCAGGTGGTACTGGTTTTGAAGGCATGAAGGAGTCATGAAGAGCAGCTGAGGCCTGGGCACTGTGAGAGGCCATGGAAAGCCATTGGTGAAGGCGCAGCCTCAGTTGCATTGACAGCCCAGGATTGAAGGGGTCATGCAAAGGAGGTGAGGCTTGGCACCATGGTAAAGCCTAGTTGCAGTGGAAGACAGCA
>CM052701.1:126631920-126712326 GCA_028551405.1 Uromys caudimaculatus | reverse complement strand
GGACTGAAATGTTAATATGTAAGAATTTCAGCTGGGCTGTGGTGGTGCATGCCTTTAATCCCAGCACTCGGGAGGCAGAGGCAGGTGGATTTCTGAGTTGGAGGCCAGCCTGGTCTACAGAGTGAGTTCCAGGATAGCCAGGGCTACACAGAGAAACCCTGTCTCGAAAAAACCAAAAAAAAAAAAAAAAAAAAAGAAAAAGAAAAAGAATTTCAAAGACTGTGGGACTTTTAAAGTTATTTAGATATTGAAGATGAATAAGGAAGTAAGGGTCGAGGCTTATTGGTGATGTGTTTGTGTGTCAAATTGACAAGGGGTCAATTGTACTGGCTAGTTTTGTGTGCCGACTTGACACAAGCTGAAGTTATTACAGAGAAAGGAGTTTCAGTTGAGAAAATGCCTCCATGAGATCCAGCGGTAAGGTATTTTCTCAATTAGTGATCAAGGGGGGAGGGCCCCTTGTGAGTGGTACCATCTGTGGGCTGGTAGTCTTGGGTTCTATAAGAAAGCAGGCTGAGCAAGCCGGGAGAAGCAAGCAAGCCAGTAAGTGACATCCCTCCATGGCCTCTGCATCAGCTCCTGCTTCCCGACCTACTCGAGTTCCAGTCCTGACTTCCTTTGGTGATGAACAGCAATTGGAAGTGTGAGCTCAATAAACCCTTTCCTCCCCAACTTGCATCTTGGTCATGATGTTAGTGCAGGAATAGAAACTCTGACTATGACACTCTCTGTACGTGGTAACCAGGATGTAAGCAGCTTTCCTCCACTTGGACCCTTCTGCCATGATGTTTGTCTGGTAGCAATTTCCTCTGAATTGAAACGTTCCACCACTCACCACCCACCCTGAGGGAGGAGGCAGGCTAGTCAGATTCAAGAAGCTGTAAATCAGCTGAAATTTATAAGACACACAAGGCTCCTCCGCAACCTTGTAGGCACACTCCTTTTGAGTCCCAGGCCAGGGCCCTACGGGATGGGAGCAGGACTTTCATAGCAAGGCGCTATCCTCATGAAACAATGGAGCAGCGTAACCCAACTGTAACTGAGCCAAGATAAATCCTTCCTCTCTCAAGCTATTTCTGAGGTATTTTGCCAAAGAGACTTGACAAGTTAGCCGGGTGCACTTGAAGCATATTGAGACATCCAGACACCTACACTAGCCCACGGTTTGAAGCTATCTCACATGTAGCCCATTTTAGAAGTAGGTGCTCTCTGTCTCATCAACTTTACTGCACTGAATTTGATGGCATGAGTACACTCTGGTGCCATGATGGGGAGTCAGACACCCTAAGGAGCCATCTGTGTCAGTAACCATTCTTTTTTTTTTTTTTTCCTGGTTTTTCAAGACAGGGTTTCTGTGTCACCCTGGCTGTCCTGGAACTCACTCTGTAGACCAGGCTGGCCTCGAACTCAGAAATCCACTTGCCTCTGCCTCCCAAGTGCTGGGATTAAAGGTGTGTGCCACCACTGCCCGGCAGTAACCATTCTCATTGCTGAGACAAAATACAGAGCAACAGCACCTTCACAGGAAAAGGGTTTACTTTGGTATACAGTTTGAGGGTATAGTCTATCATGGCAGTAGGCATGAGGTCACACTGGGACTCCAGTAGGAGACAGGGAGAGTTGCATGCAGATTCTCAGCCGAATTCTTCCTTTGCCTCCTTTCTATTCAGCCCAGGACTCTGGTCCAGAGAATGGAGCCACCCGCATGGGTCTTCCATACTCAGTTAAAAAAAAAAAAAAAAAAAAATCCCTCAGAGACAGACACAGAAGTGTGTCTCCTAAGTAATTCCAAATCCAGTCTGCTAGCCATGAGGATGAACCATCCCATCTGCACTTGCTTGGCGACTGTTGTATACAAGACAGGGGATGCCCATGGGTTTAAGATGATAGAGCGGCTCTCCGCCTAGCTTTGAGGTGATCTTCACGTCCTTGGGCCATCTGCCCTCCATTTCATGTCTAAGTTTCTCCATTGGTAGCAAGTTCTGTTAGACTTTAAGGTCTTGGTCATCACACTCTGCCCCTGTGCTCTGTCAGCGACCTACTCTCTGGTCCAGGTCATCTCTAGACTCTAGTTTGCTCACCTGTAAAATGGGAGGTAGGGACAGCTTTCACCCCTGAGCTACGGAGCATGTGCATTGTTCCCCAGCCTCCCTGCCCAGCCCAGGTTGTGCGTCCCCCAGCTTACTTAGCTTCTTTCACGAGGCTCATCAGGATGCAACATACTTTAAATAGCATCTGCATGACTGGTTGGGTTTTTTTTCTTCCCAGAGAAGCTTTCTACAAAGTGTGCCAAGTGGCAGCTGTCAGGGCCGAGGTGGCATTTCCCTCAGTGATGCTGACAGCAGCTGTCCCAGCGCAGGCTGAATGGAATGGAAATGACATCATGTTTATTCAGGAAAGACGTTCCCAGGCCCAGATCAGTGTCAGCAAGATTCTGGGATGCAAGGAACGAACACTCGCCGGAGACCATCAGTCAGTGGGGCTCCTCTCCTGTTGCACACACGATGCTTCAAGCCATAAACACCTTACACACCAGCGTGAGCCATGCACACTCCACCCTCTTGCATTCATTACTTGGACACTTCCACACATACCACACCCCTTACACACACATACCACACCCCTTACACACACACACCTACATGAGCTCCACACCCCACACATACACATCACACACACACAGTTCATACCACACCCTCCCACATTCATCACTCAAGAGCCTCCATACAGACCACATCCCTTACACAAACATATCAACATAAGCTCCACACCTCATGCATGCACACCACACACAGCAATACAACACATCTTCACACACTCAACACCCTCAGACCTCACATACACCACACCCCTGGTACAGACCAGACCAGGCCTCACTTCACACACAGATCCCTGACACACACTCTACTTCACACATAAACACATGCCAACATGAGCCACATACTTCACAAGCCCCCAGATACACACACACACACACACACGCCACAAACATGGATCACCGTAGGCTACGTGACAGTTTGCCGTAGGCTCACAGACAGAGACAGCCAGGTGACATACTCACAGATTACTGAGGCCACTCACATTCTGCATTCAGACCATGTCACAACCACACTCAGGTGGAGATTTGACACGGGATGGAGAGAAACTCCAGCCCTGAAGGTATCAATTCTCTCTCCCTCTCTCCCTCCCTCCCTCTCCCTCCCTCTCTTTCCCTCTCTCCCTCCCTCTCTCCCTCCCCCTCTCCCCCTCTCTCCCTCTCTCTCTCCCTCTCTCCCCCCTCTCTCCCTCCCTCTCTCCCCCCTCTCTCCCTCCCTCTCTCCCCCCTCTCTCTCCCTCCCCCCTCTCCCTCTCTCCCCCCTCTCTCTCTCCCTCCCCCCCCTCCTGAGAGATGCCTATTGAACCACCCTGTCAGTCTTGGCTTACATGAAGATTGAATGGTAGAGGTGATACCCTGTGCTAGGATTTAGCTTGAGCTAAATCCAGACTCCATTGCTCCCGCCACTGTCTAGGTATGTGGTTCACCTGTGCTGAGCCCTTCAGTTCCCATGTCACTCAAACAAGAAGTCTTAGATATCTAATGGCTCCCGTGGGCTGGGCAGGTGTGGCTTCAGCTGTGCACTGAGGCCTGTGGGCCTGCATAAGGTTGTCAGTGAGTATGCTGTGGGCTGGGCCAGGCTCAGCATGAACACAGTCCTCAGGCCTCTGTAACACAGGTCCGGCTATGGCATGGAACACTGTGGGGATGGAGCAATAGAAGCTGAAGATGACTTATACCTTGGCCTCATGTCTTCTCTGCTGTCTCCTGTTTGTCAGAGTAAGTCCTAGGGCCAGCCCATGTTGGGCTTGGGGCTGGCAGGCACTGTTTATGTATCACTATTCCATCCTGCTGTGGAGCCCCATGGAAACACCCAGTCTCTCCCTGGGATGTTACAGTCACTGAGACACTTTGGAGGAGGAAGGGGGGGGAAGGAGGAGGAGGGGGGAGGAGGAGGAGGGGGGAGAGGGGAGGGGAGGGGGAGGAGGAGGAAGAAGGGGGGAGGAGGAGGAGAAAGTCTTTTCTCCGCCTCTGTGTCTGTCTCCCTCTGTGAGTATGTGTCTGTCTCTGCCTCTCTCTGTGTCTCCCTCCCTCCCTCCCCTCCCCCCACCTCTTTCAAGTGCTGGGACCTGAAACCAGTGCCAAGCAAACATTCTTCCATCCTCAGTCCAGCACTGGGCCTCTAGGTAGTTCTACTATAACCAAGCCATTGGGTTTTGCTGTCTCTCCTCTGCCCAGCTCCTCAGCTTGGATTTGCCCCCAGATTCCACAATGCACCCAAGAAAGTCAACATGCCATTCCTGAGCTTAGCCGAAGAATTCATGGCTGACATTTGTGGAGCACCACTGTGTGCCAGGCATTTTCCTCACTTGTATCATAGAAACTCCCCATTGACCCCCTGAGGTACAGTCTCATTCCCACGTGATCAAATGAGGCTCCCTCAAGATCAAGTCAGAGGTGGTAGCACTCCAGGCTCCCCTATATCCGGTCTCCCTGGCTCAATACACATTCCAAGATGGCTGTCTGGCCCCACTTGACCCCGGGGTGACAGGAGGGCTTCGCAGGGTCCGGCGCTTCCAGGTGTAGGCCCAGATCATCCTTCCCTACTCTTCTTTCGCGGGCATCTGAGGATGGTACAAAAGTACAGGACCTGGAATCAGGCAGACCGGTGTTTAAATTCTAACAATGCTGGACTTCCTCAGGCAAATGACTGTCTCGGTTTTCTCATCTAAAAACTGGAGCTAAATGGAAGAGCCGTGTACTGCACAGGCTTGCTGTGAGGGTTCAATCTGCATTGTAAGCACACGATGATGTGGGGGGTGCACAAAGGAAGCAAGAGTGACAAAACTATCACGGTTGCGGAAACTAGGGCAAGGGGGTTCATTATGCTATCCTATTTTTGTGTATGTTTAAGGTTTCTTATAATTTTTTTCCGGCTGCCTTTCATGAAGCCGGAAATATAGCTATGATTATAAGTAGGGCCTGCTCTTGGGAGGTTGGGGTGGGTGGGAGTGGGCAAGGGGTGGGGACTTCTCCAGAGACGATGGTGTCTTCCTCAGCCTGGAGGAGGCCCACAGTCTGTAGCTCTAAAAGACCGACAGCTGTTAGGATAACTCACAGCTTGTTCCTGGCTCTGCTCTCTTCCTTAGGCCACTGTCCTCTCTGGTGATGTCACTCTTCTCACCAGGCTGGGTCCTCCCATCCCACTGTACCACAGTGAAGGGATGACATGAAGGAAAGTTTCATTTCCTTGTTTTAATTTCTGTCCAATTTTTCTCTTTTGGGAAAAAAATCTTTTTGAATTATTATCCATTGGCCCTTGTTTTTTTTTTTTTTTTTTTTTATTTAATCAGTTTTGTTTTTTGTTGTTTTGTTTCATTTTATTTGACATTTTGTATCCCAGGCTAGCCTAAAACTCACTATGTAGATGAGGATGACCTTGAACTCCTGATCCTCCTGCCTCCACCTTCTAAGTAGTAGGATTACAGGCATGCATGTTCAAGCCCCACTTTTGCATTTTTTGGTCATTGTTTGCTTTTTAAAAAGAAACAAAACAAAACAAAAGCAAAAAACCAAGGACTTGCTATGTCACTCGGGATGGCCTGAAACTTGCTATGCAGCTTAGGCTGGTCTCAAGCTGCTGATCCTCCTGCTTCAGCATCCCCAGTGTTGGGTGACAGGTGTGTTCTACCACACCTGGCATGTGAGTCTCCCATGAAAATATGTCTACTCAAATTGTTTACCCAATCTTTGACTTTCCGTTTTCGAGTGAAGTGTTTTTAAAAATACATTTTGGAAACATACCCTTTATGAAATATAAGATTACAAATACTTTCTTCCCCTTCATTTCCTTAAAGTTTTATATTTTAATTGCGATTAGTAATTACTATTTAAGTATTCATGTTATGGGGAAAGGTGTGATAACCCAACAAAGGCTGTGTCATCATCGAACCAGGGCCTTGAGCATGTCCGTCTTCAGCATGACTCGTCAGAACGCCTTGCTTCTACTCTTGACGAAGTCAGCAGCAGGTCACTGTGAGCTGGAATCACCTCATTGTGCCACAGAGGCTGGAACTCGAGCTTCCTGTCTGTGCTCTGTGTAACCTCTCTCTACCTCCTCCACCTTCCCAGCCCCAGGAATCACCACTCCACTCCAACTGACGGTGCTTTCTGCCTCCACATTGGGGGAGGACATGCTCCATTTGCCTTTCTGTGTCTGACTTACTTTCTCCATGTGACATAATGTCCTCCGGTTCTGCACATTTGCCAAAAATGACAGAGCATCATTCTCTCTCTCTCTTTTATAGGTAATGATATTTCATTGCATATACATGTTTTCTTTATTCATTTATCCATGGATGGCATCTAGACTGACTCTGGATCTTGGCCATTGTGAACAGAGCAATACTGAACACAGGTATGCTGGCTTCTCTCTGATCTGCTAGCACCAATAATCAGTAGCTGGGTGGCTGGGTCACATGGTACTTCTAGTTTTTGTAGAACTGCCCATAGTGTCTTTACCAATGTCCCCACAGGTGTATAAAACGTTCTTCCCCTCACATCCCCACCAAAATTCTTTTTCTTTTGAGACAAGGTCTCATTATGTAGCCTTTGCTAGCCCTGACTGGGTTGGAACTTTCTATATAGACCAGGCCAGCCTCAAACTCATAGAGATCTGCCCGACCCTGCCTCCTGAGTGTTGGTACTAAAGACATGTGCCACCACACCCAGGCAGCATTTAAAATAATGGCTGTTCTAACTGGGATGGTATCTCATTGTGGTTTGAACTTACATTTCTGTGATGGCCAGAAGGTTTCTGTAAACTGCTGATCATCTGTGTTTTCTCTTCTAAGATGTGTCTATTCAGAGCACTGTGTCCCCTGAGCCTATCTGGATTTCACCATAACCTTAATCCTGCTAAGCATTTAAAATTTCCCTGGAAGATACCATGTCCCAACTATGTGTCCTTGAGCAAGAAAGGCAACCTCTCTGAGATTCATTCAGGTAGTTCTTGCACGAAGGAGGGGCAGTGGTGCCCACTCCACCTCTACAGCAAACAAAGTCATCTTTTAAACATAGTTTCCAGCCAGTGGTGGTGGCGCACGCCTTTAATCCCAGCACTTGGGAGGCAGAGGCAGGCGGATTTCTGAGTTCGAGGCCAGCCTGGTCTGCAGAGTGAGTTCCAGGACAGCCAGGGCTACACAGAGAAATCCTGTCTTGAAAAAACAAAACAAAACAAAACAAAACATAGTTTCAAACAAGATCGCCATCAGGACCTTTCTTACATTACTTTAACACTGTTGGAGCTTGAAATGGTTTACTTGGTAAAGTGCTTGCCATGCGAACACCAGGACCTGGGTTTGGATCCCCAGCACCCACGTGGAAAGGCCAGGTTTGTATGTGCACATCTGTAATCTCAGCACTGAGGAAGAGGGGACAGGAGGATCCCTGGGGCTCACTGCCAGCTAGCTTAGTCAAATCCCAGCTGTTGGTTCCAGGGCAGAATCCCTCAGAGTCCCACCCTCCATCTTCTCTGCAAGAGTGTGCTCCAGAGGTTCAATGAAAGAGGCTAGCTCAAAAAATAAACCGGAGAGCAATCACTGTGCACCTCTCAACCCCACATGCACATGCCTGTAAATGTGTACACAGTATGAACATGTGCACATACACACACAGGTGGCTACAGATTCATTATTTAGTGAAAAGTTGCTTGATGCAAACTATATGACATTGAAGTACCTTACGCAAAATGACTGCTCATGTAAAGCTATTGTCATTTAGAATCTATAGAATGTAGCAATTGCTCCTGTTGAAACCCAGGCATTCGGTACTCTCAGTTTAGATGGGCCCACAGGCTCAGCTTTTGTCCCTATGGATCTCAATACATCATCAAAATAAAAGTGAAGATGTTTAAAAAGAAAAAGAAGAAAAAGAAAAAAAAAAAAAAAAAAAAAAAAAAAAAACGAAAAGAAAGGAATGAGTCCACAGTTGACAATAGCAAAAGTGGAAAGTGGTGATTTCTATTCCTCTTGTAATGAGGATTTCAGAGAATATTAAACAGGTGAGAGTGGGCTGGATGGGCCAGTGGGTATAACAGGTCCAGCCTGGAGCACACTCTTGCAGAGAAGATGGAGGGTGGGACTCTGAGGGATTCCGCCCTGGAACCAACAGCTGGGATGAAGGGCTGGAGACCAGGAGAGGCTGAAGGCAGGGTGTCACCTATAGGCCTGTATGTGATCACTGCCATTTATCCCTCCAGCCCTGTCCTTACCCAGTGTGAGAATCAAGCTGTGGCACTATCTGTAGGCCAAAGGGGGGGGGGGGGGCTGTCTCTTAACAGCAAGAGCTGTCAGGGAAAGCTGAGGCTCCTGCCATGCCTTTTGGTAAACTGCTTCTTCTCCTGGCATGTGTAAGATCTTCAACGTAGAATTTAAAAACAGGCTCCCCAGCCACGAGGCCCACTTCCAACATCAGGCCAAGCATCTTTATTAACACTAGAAGATGCTTCTGGAGCAGCCAGCATCTAAGGAGGATCAGAGACATGAGCTAAAGATGAAGCTAAGTGGAAAAACTGACCTGGGAAGAAACAAAGCTAATACAGGGCGGCAAAGAATAAAGACAACTTTCCACAGAAATAAGTAATTAGTGGAACAGAGATAATATCAAAGGATAAAATTAGCATTGGAGGCTGCAGAGATGGCTCAGTGGCTAAAGCACTTATAGTATGAGCAAGAAGACCTGAGTTCAGATCTTCAGCACCTACGTGAATGATGAGTAGATGTGATGACCTGCCTGTAATTCCAGCCGTGAAAGATGGATACAAAGGATCTTGGGTTAAGTAGCTATCAAGCTAAATTGGGAAGATCTGTGTTTGAATGAAAGACTCTGACTCAAAGAATAAGGTAGAGGAGAAAGCAAAGAAAAATCTCAATATCGACCTCAGTCCTCCACATGCACACACTTGTGTGCCCCAAACATGCAAACAGAAACACAGCATGCAATACTACACACACACACACACACACACACACAGAGACACGAATGGAAGAAATACCCTGCATTTGCCACAAAGCCTGAAACATGTCTTTTAGAATACAGAACTAGATAAAAATAGAAACAAAACATTTTCTGAAGGTCGAGATCTTTATGTACCATCCCAAGTCCTGAAGCAGACAAGGGGAGTTAGGGAAGGAGGGGATAGATAGAAACAAAATTAGCCGCCGAGAAGTCTTACCAGATGCTTACAGAGAGGAGCCATCGAGTATACATACACATTTAGACACATCATGAAATACCCAGGTAAAGAGATCCTGGTGCTGTTCAGCGGGAAAGCTCAGTCTGCCGACCCAGAATCACACTACACAGCCTTCCCGCCCAGAACACCAGCTTCCAAAAGAAAATTAACATACAGAAGGAAAGCGACTTTCAGCGTGAATTCTCTTGCTGTTGCCATCATTCAAATGCAAAGAAGAGTATTTTTTTTGTTTTTTGTTTTTTGTTTTTTGTTTTTTTGTTTTTTGTTTTGTTTTTGTTTTGAGACAGGGCTTCTCTGTGAGGCCTTGCCTGTCCTGGAGCTCACTCTGGAGACCAAGCTGGCCTCAAACCCACAGAGACCTGCCTGTTTCTGTCTCCCCAGTGCTGGGATTAAAGGTGTGTCTCACCATGCGCAGCAGAATATTTTTAAAGAGTCAACACTTTGCAGATTCCCGTCTGTGATGATTAGCTTCTGCAATGTTCCCTACAGGCTCTTATTTTGAATGCTGTATGGGATACTATGGATCTTTATCAGGGTCTACACAGCAGAAAGATCATTAGGTCTGGGCCTACATCTTAAAGGCCCAGCATCCTCTCTGTCTTCTGTCTTCTGATATAAAGAGCCTCTGCCGTTCCAGCCAACATGACTGATGTGGCTCCGCCATGCCTGCCATACTGTGACAAACCAACACTCTCTGAAACTATGATCCTCAGTTGTGTCTGACAGGTGTTTTGCTCACAAGGATGTAGAAGTAACTAATGCATGAACCCCACCCCAGTGTGCGCATGTGTGCGCGCACACACACAGACATTAGAATGGTGAATTAAAATTCATGCTAGCAAAATAAGTCAACCAGGAAAGTAAAATTGGCCCTGGAGTGTCAGATCCAATCCAAGACTGTAGTGCCTTTAAGTCCCAGGATTACTGACACTGAGAACAGGTTAGTGAACAGTCTGTCTGGAGAGAGAAAGGAGTTGGGAGGGAAATTTCTGAGGATCTGGTAGTTTGGCTGGAGGAGGGATGAGACATTTAAAAATTTGAAAATATAGTAAAGCGTGCATTAAAGATGGCTCAGTGATGATTGAGTCTGATCTTGGGACCCACATGGTGAAAGGAAAGAATTGACTCATGCAAGTTGTCCTCTGGTCTCCATGCTTGTACTGTAGCACTCAGCGTGCGCGCGCGCGCGGGCACACACACACACACACACACACACACACACACACACACACACACACACACACCATTCAAAAGGGATTATTTAGCTGAGGTGGTAGCTTGAGCCTGTGATCCAGAACTCAGGAGGCTGAGGCAGGAGAAATGTCATGAGTTCAAATTCTGTCTGAGTCGCTTAGTGAGCTTCAGGCAAACTAGGCTACATTCAGACTCCGTCTTAAGAAAGCCAGCTTAGTAATGGAAGTATCCTAAGGCCATCATGATTCCTGGTTTTGGGGTGCTGTCATGTAGCTGACACCCCCCTGTGAAATCTCCCCTCTGCCTTTGACAGCTCTCTGCTTTGGGAGCATGCACTTACGTAGCCTCCCGCAGCCTCGGTTTTATCTCCTGGAAAGGGGTGGGGGCAGTGTTTTTTACCCTGCTAGCTTGTGTTGTGGCTCCAGAGCCTGCCTCCCCCATCCAACTTTTCCTCCATCCTAGGCAAATACGTGGAATCTGAGGTGTAAGACTGATCATTTAAAATTCAGTCAGAAAAGAAAATTTCCTCAGTTCCTGAGAAACATTCTTTTACAGGACATCAGTGAGGGGGTGTTTTGCCTCTGTGTAGCTCTGTCTTCTGACGAATAATGTGTGAGTGTGAAGAAATGTGTGAGTAAGTGTGAGTGTGTGAGTATGTGAGTGTGTGGGGCCTATGAGCATGGTGTATAGGCTTCTTTCTACAAGTGTGTGAGAATATGTGTGTATGCTCATAGATGCCTGTGAGCATGAGCGTTCGTGTGTGTGCACAAGTCCCAGGGGTGCCTGTGTGTTAGCATGGGCATCTGTGTATGTGTGTATGCCCATGGACACCTGTTAGCTAGAGTGTGTGTTCACGCTCATCTGCATGTAGGTACCTGTGAGCACGGTGTGTATACACATAGGTGCCTATAATCGCATGTGTGTTCATGTGTGTGTTTGTGTGCACGCATAGATGCCTGTGAGCATGCAAGGTGAGTGTTTGCATGTGTGTGTATCATAGCCTAGTGGTCCCTCTTTCATAGTTGGAGAGAGGGTGTCAGCTGGAAGCTGCCATGCGTTAAGCATCTCGCTGGAAGCAGAGGGCAAGAGGGTGACTGCTTAATGACTAGATGTTAAATGTTCCAAACAATTTATACATTTAGAATCCTAAGTTTTCAAAACTCAGCCCGCCGCGCTGTTCTGCAGATCTTGTTTATAACACATTCTGCTAAAATTATCCCGGTGCCTCCTGCGCTGCCTGTGGCACAGATGCTGCGGAACCTGAAGCTGTCTGGATTCCAGAGACTCCTGCCCAAGCTATTTGCGTTCTCCGTAAATGAAACGTGAAACTGAGGAACCGTGGCTCAGAGGATTTTTATAAATATATGCCTAATCTTCACAGCGGGCACTGGGGTTCAAGTTTTATTTATGTGTGTTTTTGCCTCTGAGGGCCCCAAGGGACTTGTTTTCCCTTGAGTCTGCATGGGCTTCTCTATGTTGAAGGAGGAGGAGCCAGGGTAGAGCCTAGCTTGATTCCTAAGGACTCTGCCCCTGTCCAGGAAAGTGATTTGAGCTCTGCTGCTTATGTTCTGCGATTCTTAACCCAACCTCAAGCCTCACCGTGCCTCATCTGAGCAATGGGAACAGTGCTCATTCACATTGGAAAACATGTAAAATGCTTAATAAAGCTGCCTCATAATTCAATAGACTTTTACTAAAGCTAGGTTTTTCTTTTGTATTTTTTAAGGCCTGCTGCATGTTTGTTTGGGGTGGAGTGCTTTCAGCAATTCAGACAGTCAGATTAAGCACTTCAGGTTCTGTCCGCCCGGGATCCAGACATGGGTAGATTTTGAAATCTCCCAGGTGACTTCAATGTGAAATCGAGTCTGAGAACCACTGACCTAGATAAGCTGTTCTCAGACTTTTATGTGCGGAGCGGTCCCCTGGGATTTGTTAAAGAATATCACACGGAGCATGTGGAAGAGCAGGGTTGCTAAGCACCCGTATCTCTAACAAGCCCTTGGGTGATGCTGTTGCTGGTGTGTGGACCACACTAGAGCCCAGCATCTGGGTACTGGGGGAGTTCCTGGGGGCACCATGTCACACCAGTTGGTGGCAGCTGCTGTCTGTGTAGCTCTTATGAGAGGCACAGACAATTAAGCAGATGGTGACAATGATAAATACTCCTCGAGAAGTACAGGGACCTATGGAAGCCCACAGAGGGGTGCGGGGAACCAAAGGACCAGACTTTGGGGATTTAGGACAGCTTTCCGGGAACAGGCTAGGCTTTAGTCAAAGAAAGGGGGAGGGGTGCTGGAGAGTGTTGCAGGCAGAGGGAATGGTGTGTGCAAAGGCCCAGAGGCAGTAGAGCGGACAGATCAGCGTGACTGGAGATTCCAGGTGAAGACAGAAGCTTGATTCGGGAGTGGATGCGGGAGGTAGAGAGGCATTCTGGGATTGGGGAGATGCGGTTGACTTTGCCCCGTGGGACCTTCACTCCTTTCACATATCCCTCTACTATCGGATAACCAGTGAAGAGGGTGGGTAATGCCCCTGCTGTGTGTAGCACCCAAGGCCAGCTGCTGCCTGGAAACGTGGAGATAACCCTGTCGCCATCCCAGTTCTTCAAAAGCTCCTGATCTGAGTGTGGTTGTGGGATAGGAGGACAGACACACAGATCTAGGGAACTACAGATCTGTGGGCCTGGGTAGGTTCTGGAAGACTGTGTCATAAGGTGACTATGAGCAGAATAGAAATGAGTGGGGCACAGGGCAGTGGAGGTGCGCCCACAGACTGGAATACTGGGAAGGTTTCTGCCAGGGGGAGTTTAAAGGGTGGTATGACTTCAACCTGTCAGAGAAGACAAAGAAGAGAATGGCATGCCAACAGAATGGTGATCTGGCCATCAAGGCTGCATGAAGGGGTTGGGAAGTGGCTCTGCCGCTGACATCACTGATCCCCCCCCAGTACCAGCACAAATCTGGCACTGTTTGTTTAATAAGTGTTGATGGTACGTTGATATTATGTCCTTCCCAGCTAATGAACTGAAACTCTTACGCCCTGTTTGACCCTATCTGGAGAATGAACCTTTGGGAAAACAATAAGTCATAGGGTAGAAGAGAAGGATTTACACTCTCTCTTTTTTGTTTTGTTCAGAGACAGGTCTGTTTTGTTTTGTTTTGTTTTTTATAGCCCTGGCTGTTCTGGAACTTGTTCTGTAGACCAGGCTGGCTTTGAACTCACAGATTTGCCTGCTTCTGCCTCCTGAGCACTGGGATCAAAGGTGTGCACCACCACTACCACCCTGTTCTCTGCTTCCCTTTTTATCATGATGCGAGGGCATATAAAAATAGCTAAAAGGCATCTATCTGTCTACACCCCAGGAAAGGCGCCCTCCCCAGGAACTCAGATGGCTAATAGCTTGACCACAGATGTCCCAGCCTCCGGAACAGAGGGTGTAACATTTCCAATGTTGAGCCTGGTAGCCTATGGCCTTGTGTTGTGACATCACAAGCAGACTTGTACACATATAGTTTAGAGGAAACCGGTTCTGGATGCACAGGTGGCCCTGCAGGCAACTGGGGCTTACTTCAGGTGACATCACAGGCTATTAGGATACTTCCAATCAGTTGGCAAATGGTAGCTGACTCCACTCACTGCTACCTCTGATGCTGGACAGCGTGGTCTGCCTCTGGGACATCTGTGTCTCTCTACCCTCCAGTTATTAAAGGGTTAATGTTCTCACTACTAAGGTCAAAGCCACTACTGTCAGTTAGATGCCCTAGGAGCATGAGCCCCCTGGGAAATGATCCTGTGAGGGTTTCAAAGGTTGGCTGGCTGATGGTGGTGGTGAAACGTGGGTGCTTATGTGATGGAATAGGGCTTACCCCACAACTAGTCCAGTAGATGTTCTGTGTCCCACACCCTACACTTGCCTCTGTGCTTCAGGCCTGCCACACTTCTGTCACCTGGCTTTTTCTTCCCCTGAATCAGGATGACCAGCCTAAGAAGACCTCTTACAGAGCAAGCCAGTAAGCAGCCTCCTCCAGGGTCTTGGCTTTAATTCCTACCTCTAGGTTTGAGCTTGAGTTCCTGCCCTTGCTTCCCTTGATGATGGAGTGTAACCTACAAGATAAAATAAACTCTTTCCAACATGCTTTTGGTCATGGTGTTGGGAGCATAGGTAGAACTGGCTTGCTCTCTGGCTTGATCAGCTTGCTTATTAATACAACCCAGAACCACCTGCCCAAGTGTGACCTCACAGTGGGCTGAGCCCTCCTATATTAATCATTAATCAATTGAACGCCCCCACAGACATCCTCACAGTCCATCTAATGAAGGCCATTCCTCGATGACTTTAGTTTGTATCAAGTTGGCAGAAGTTAACCAGCACAACCTTTGACTAGCCCAGCTCTAGTATCTACTCATCTCTGGACCAATAAACAGTGGTCCATGGTGGGAGCATGATGTAATCCTGTGAATGGAGTGCTTGCGTGTGTGCTTGTCATGTGTCTGTGCTGGGAGGAGGAAAAAGTTCTCCAGAAGGAAAACACGAACCCAAGAAATGAGAGATGTAGGCATCAAAATAGCACCAGCTGCACTTAACCAAGGAGTGTGGGCTTCCAGGCCCTGCAGTGCCATGGAGGGTTCTGGAAACATGGTGTGGTGGGATTTAGGAAAGGTGGTTCCCATGGTGATGCAGAGAAGAAAGGAGGAAGACAGGAGAAGCCACTGCAGTGTCAGATGAGAAGTATGGAGACCGACACTGAAGAAGGCAGGCATCGGAGGCGAGACAAGAGGATGATGATGGGGAACAGAACAGTCTAGACAAGTCCTGTTTGTTACCTGGGAGTCGTTGTTGTGGACTGTGATGATCAGGGACCCTGGAGAAGACCCACATGTGGATCTACTGCCTCCCTTTCCCAGGTGCCTGGAGAAGGGAGGATCTGAAACTCACTTATATTCACACACGGTCACAATGGGCAGCATGTGACCCAATTTTGTGATATGACCAAGGGGTCCTGTTGTCACACTAAGATCTGCTGGGATGAGCCCCCTTCCACATCAGAGTTTGGCAAGTTACACCTGGCTTGTGCATAGGGCTTTGTTTGAATACCAGACCTATTCTTTGATGGATCATTTTGCCTGTGAAGTTTAAAATGTCTACGATGTGGTCCCTCTACAACCCTGGGTCTTCCCTCTCCTCTCACTGCCATTGTCCTTCAGTCCCAGAGCCAGGGGCTGTGCATCATTTCTTCCACAGGGTAGAACACAGGCAGCCTCTGTATTTTTAATCCAAAAGTGAGTCCTGGTTGGCTGGGGTCCAGCAGGCAGTTTCAGCGTTCATTACCAGGTTGTATCACAGGAGGCCTGGTAAGTCCTGGTGTAGATAGCATCCTGCACATCTCCTACACCACAGTGCCCGCCACACCGCAGCACCTGGACCCCATTGCTTATGCTCCCATGGAGAGTGGATGTCAAAGAATCTACTGAAAGCTCAGGCTTATTATTAAGCTGCAGCACAGAAGGAATAGCAGGCTCTCTGTAAGCAAATCCTGACAATAACAGGAGTGAGGGGCTGAGAAAGAAGGGAAGAGCAGGGGACATCAGTGCACATACCCCAGGCTGCTGCCACATTCAGCCACAGCGGAAGGAACCGCATCATTAGGAAGGACTGTGGAGAGCCGAGGAAGGTGGGAGCATGGTCTGGAGGCTCGAAGGCTGGGGTGAAGCCAATCCTGTGGAAGATGTTTAGAATGAATGTAAGAGGCTTTCGGGTGTGTCTGGGGAAGGAGACACAACCCAGATCCCCACTGTTAAGAGGAAGGATGAAGCGAACCGAGGACAGAGCGTCTGCGTTCTTCCCGTGTGTTCACGGAGGAGTGTATTCATCAGCAAGAAGAAGGTCTGTTTTACAGCATGGCTGCTGTGTGTCTGCAGCAAGCCAGGCATTAGACATTCTCTTTGTATCTCAAAGCTCATTACTGAAGTAAGGCAAACATGTGGTGACATGCACAAATTGGAAGTGGACAGTTCAATGGCTCTGTACAAACTGAACAGGCACACATGGGTACACGTGCACAGCATATGCAAGTGCACGTGTATATGCATACAGGTACACACAGACACATTTGTAAATATTCACATGCATATACACGCATGTACTTATATACCTACATGCATATGCACATGGATGCATAAAATATACACACATGCATGTGTAGGCACATACGTAATACACAATCACATATAGACACATGTATCTGCACATGGGTGCATGTGTATACATTCATACATACAGATACATACATGTAAACATACATGTATAAAGAGGACATGTGAATATACTATACATCTATTTGCATGCATACACACAACATATATGTCTACTTTATAGTCATGTAGGTGAATGCACAGGCACATATGAGCACACAGAGATACACACATGTCTATATATACACACATAGGCACAGGTATACATCCAGATATGATGATATGATGACGTTTCTCCTGCTGGCTTTATGAAGTGGCCCCGCAGAGAAGGGCAGCTGGGCAAGAGGCTATGGTGGTCCTCAGTCCCCAGCCTGCAGTGTGGGGGCCTCCAGTCTCCATAACTTCAAAGCCCTGCACTCTGCCAATGACCAGAGGAAACTTGGCATGGGTTTTCCCCAATAGAGCCTCTGGACGGAAATGAAGTCCAGTGGGCACCCTGACTCAGCTTCCCAAGACCTCGGACAGGGGCTTGGGACCCATGACAGCCGTGGGATCATACGTGGGAATTGTCTTAGGCCACTGAGCTTGTGGTCAATTGGTAACCACTAAGGTCAGGGCCTATGTGAGCAAGGTGTGTGTCAGCCAGGCTGGGTGAGCAGTCGGTAGAGACGTGTATTTGAATGTTTGTATCTTCAAGTGTGTGTCAGGGGTGAGTGTTTGGGTTTGTAGATGCGCTGATGTGGCCAAGGTTGTTGCATGTGTGCCTGTGAGTGAGCAAGCATGTACCACACATGCGTGTGCAGTGCTGCCCCCTCCTCTTTTATTACTTCCTCCCTGGGTTTGATGTTGTGGGTGAATAAAATTTAAAGAGCTCTAAATTTTTTAAAAAGAGCCCTAAAGGGAGTGGAGTGCCAGTGCGTGAGTCATTACATGAACACCTGTGAACTGTTGATTTTAATTGGGCCACAGCTGTCAGGTTGCAGAGTGGGAGGGACTGGTCCCTTGGCTGGTCTGACTTCAACACTCCCCTCTCTTGTCAGTCCTTTGTGTATGTAGGAGGCACAGCAGAAGGGCAGGGTGGTTCCTGGAACCCCAGCCTTCAGACTCCCAGCGGGCATTGGGAAGGGGCTATATGCCCTTGGCAGGGGAGCTGGCTTGGGTTCAGCTTTAGGTTGTAGTTTCCCTCCTTCCCTTGGGGTAGCCAGGGATCACCCACCTGGGACCTGTGGCCTTCCACTTATGCAGAAACAGAACTGTGACTGCTTCTAGCTGCAAACTCACCTGAAAAGGAAAACCAGCAAATGACAGTGGCACCTAGCATGGGATGTGTCATTTTCTAAGCATTGGACATGCACAACGCCATTGACTCCTCACAACAACCTACTGAGATGGCACAAATTATCCCCACTCCATGGGGAGGAAACTGAGGCACAGAAGGGTTAAAGATTTGCTAATGTGTTACAGTGCTGAACAGTCAGAGTTCCAGTCTGTACACTCAGATATGTCAACTTCTACAAACACTCACCCTTGGAAGGATTTACACACACTTGAAAAATCATTCTCAGCAGCTCTCACCATCCTGCTCACAACCACTACTAGACACTCAAAAGGCACACACACACACACACACACACACACACACACACACACACACACACACTCACACATTTGCCAATGTATGTTCTCCACCCACATACAAGCATACATGGGGCCCATTCTGCCTCAGACATGCACCTCCACATTCTCAGCACTTCTCCTAACCACAAATGTGGTGATGTGTACCTGCCTACAAGCTGTCTCAGTCACAGAACACCCCCAAAACCCACCAACTTTCCTTTCTTCAAACAGGAAGCACCTCCTTGTAGATCTGTACCCCCCCCACTAAGCAGCACCCCTCAGATCAGCTGCCCCAACCTTGTGGCAGGGTTGTGCCCACAGTGGACTGCGTGCACAAGCCCCTGGCTGGTTGGATAGGATTTGGTCATCCTCACACCTGCTGGTCTACAGGGACTGAGGGTAATGCTGAGCTCCCTCCTCTGTGCTTGCCAGTCCAACCTGCCATGTCCACACCCAAGAGACGTGTAAGATTTGGGGCATGATACATGCCCTGACATGCTTACACTTTCTCTCTCATTCAACGAATCACATAGAGGGAGAACCATGTGACCCAATCATAAACTAATCTTGCTCTTCTGAACTGATCAGCCCTATGTGGGGCTCCAGTACCTTCTCCATTCTGAGTTCACCTGGACCTTTCTATCAAGCTCTATATCTATCTCCATCCTGACAGCAGCAAGGTCTGCCCTCTGCCCTCTGCCCTCTGCCCTCTGCCCTCTGCCCTCTGCCCTCTGCCCTCTGCCTTCAGCCCTCTGTCCTCTGCCCTCTGCTCCTCAAGGTGTCTCTGTCGTTTTACTTTATTTGGTGCCGGCTACATTGATCACCTGTCTTTCCTTGTCATCTTGCCTGGCTCCCTCTCCCCTGCCCTTGGCTGCTGGGCGCTGCACAGTTTTCTGGCACTACCATTCCCTTATACCATCCCCCGACCATCAACGCATTCGAGGAAGAACCAGGCTTCAGCCGCCTGAGCTCTGTGTGGTTTCCCCCCTTGCTTGTAGCAAGAACCCCTGTGGACTCTGCTTCTGGAGCCCCTCCTCATTGGCATCATGGACCACTGTGTCTCCCTTTATGGGCAGAACTTCTAAAGCCCCTTTCCTGCCTCCTCTGGGCCCCAAGCAAGCCCACAAAGATGTCTTCCTTCATGCAAGATCTCTGTCCTCTTAGGGGGCTCTACCCCTACTGGGAGAAGCTGCCCCTGGCTTCTGCCACCCTTCACCCGAGCAGTGACTCTTGCCTCACTGCACCAGCATACATCACTTGCTATAAGCAATTACAATATGGTTAATAGACTGATCTAAGCCACTGGAAGCCACCCCATGAGTAAGAAGATAAACTGGGGTGTCATTCTAGCCCTACTTGCATAAGGAGCAAGCAAGTCTACTCAGTGTCTACACCTTCACCCCATAAAGAAAATACATGCTGATAACCAGAGCTTCTCTACTGACAATCTATCCAGTTGATTTGGTCAGCAGATGCCTAGAAAGACCGCTGGAGGAGAAGGAGACATAAAATCAGACACAGAGGGCTAGTGTAGCAATGTACAGCAGCCAAGTGGACACATGATGCCAAGGAATGAGCCAGGAGGGCTTCCTAGTAGAGGAGTTAAAACAGCAAGGACTAAAGTCACACCACAGGACAAGGGTCAGTGAACTGAAATCCATACGACAGATGTCTCCGCTGCTTTGAACTCTCCATCTCTGGAAACCTGGCTCCCCACTTCCTTAAAATGGGGGTGAGGTCTGAAGCTGCCTTCCCCGAGGAATGACTCCTGTCCCCCTCTATCTCCACTCACAGAACCTTTCCAGTGACTTCATGGTTGTCAAATTTAGGAAGGATGAATGGCTTGGGCTGTGTGCTTCCTATAACTCCTAAGCAAGCAGCCCACAGCCACAGGTAACAGGAACTCCTGGCTCCCTTCCCTTGTGGGTGCGCTCATCAGTTGACAGGGGCTCGAAGAGAACCTGCCCCTCCCCACACACCAACTACTTGAAAATACAGTATTTTATTTCATACATTTTTATTTATGGGGGGAACTCTCTGCATGGTTCCTGTATTTTCTCACATTTGCTCTGGACAACGAGTCTATTTTTATTTTATTTCATGGAATTTGTCTTTTGAAATAATTAACCACCTTCTTGCAGTAATTTTTCCTTACCCAGGAATGCAAGAATCACACAACACATTGGGCTGTTTAATAATCACCTCAAATTCTGCAGTTGCTGTATTGTGATAAATATGTAGATGAGGGAAGTTGGGGTAATGGGTTGCTGGAGCCACTCACCCCAGTTTACAGAGGCGTGTGACTTCACCACACAGGGGCAGGAGGGGCTTAGCCAAGCTCTCTAAGAGGTTACAAGCAAAAGCTGATTGAGACTCTCCCTTATCTGCCAACCCAAGACCCAGAACACAGCTCCTTCTTCTGGGCTGCTGTCCTCACCGCCGGACTTCAACTTCCCACAGTTGGACCCGAATGTGCAAACAGGCACAAGGTGGTCCAAGACTTATAACTTGTCTAGGACATTGGCTCTCAACTACCAGACAATTTGGAATGTTTTCAGGGCAAGAGGACCAGTTCCTGACCTCCAAGACACCACTGTCTCCCCCCCCCAGCCTGCCCCCCACTTTTCACTCTTTTCTTCTCAAGCTCAGCCAATGACCTCACCTTTTTATTTCACTGAGCACAGCAGCAGCAGTCGGCTCTCTAGACAGAAGCCCTTATGCAGAACAGCCCCTGCCAACCTCTGTGGTGAAAATGTCCACATAGCAGCAGGCTTTAAGCTGCTAATGGTTTGGTAAGTATCTAACAAGTCCAGAAAGTTCACACAGCTGCTGTTTTCAGTCAGCTCTTTTCCCTCAACCCTGCTCTGAAACCTTTTTGCCTGAGCTGGCTCCTGGACTATCCTGTCCAGAGCACTTGCCTAGCTCCTCTTTGGGCTGGTGTCAGCCAGGGAAGGCCCCAGAACCTCCCTTCGTGGTTACCATGAATCCTTCCTCAGCTACTCCTTTCCCCTTGGCTCCACATATCAGCATTCAGACACAGTGGTCTGACCTCTGGGGAAAAATACCTTCCCATAACCCCTCATCTATGCATCTTCTCAACAGGCCTAGGTGGTAGTGGCCCCTCTCTCCTGATCATCCTTCAGCTTACCCCATTTGTACCTTCATCCCCACCGCTCCAAGGGACATCCTGGTCAAATTCACCAATTGTGGCTTCTGAATCCTTTACCTCTGCCCTCTGGAAGGGATTGAAACACTGTGAAGAGCCTATTCAGTCAACACTGACATAGTCCCTGCCTCATCTGCTGACTCTGTCTTCATTCTGCTGACAGATTGGGCTGCCCCCAGCCCCCAGTTCCTCCAGCTTGAATAGCCCTGGGGAAATGAGAGTTTCTTGTTTGGGGAACTAATATATGCCCAGTGTTCAGAATTGTGCAGCACACAGTAGATGCATTGTATTTGTTAGCTAATTGAGTGAATGAATGAATGAATGAATGAATGAATGAAATGCTAAAATTCAAATCTAGATCTGTTAGCTTGCTTGTGTTTATCTGCTGTGTTCTTCTGAACCAGAAGCCACAGGGAGCCATTACTAAGATTCAGCAGTGGTCTTGTGAAAATAGCATTTTACTGAAGGGACTCACTTGCAAGAGAGATCTGTTTCTCTCTTGCTCAATTTTTTATGATAAAATATGAAAATCTATATTCTTCAGCATCAAAAGTCCAGTTCTCATCTTCCAACACTGTACTCCACAGTCTAGCCCCTCTGCCCTGATCGAGGGGTACCCACATAGACAGCTGGAGACTTGCAACTCTCTAGCAAGCCAGGCTTCATTCTGTGTCTGTCTCAATGTGCCAGGAGCACTGTGTTGGTCAGGTCACTATTGCTGTGATGAAACACCATGACCAAAGCAACCTGTAGAGGAAAGAGTTTATTCAGCTTACACTTCAGGACAGGCACTCAAACAGAGGAACCTAGAGGCAGGAGCTGATGCCAAGGCCATGGAGGGGTGCTTCTTACTGGCTTGCTCCTCATGTCTTACTCAGGCTACTTTCTTATAGAACCCAGGACCACCAGCCCAGGGATGGCACCATCCACACTGGGCTGGACCCTTCCCCATCAATCACTAATTAAGAAAATGCCCTCCAGGCTTGCCCACGGCCCGATCTTATGGAGGCATTTTCTCCTCCTCTCCAATGATCCTAACTTGTGTCAGGTTGACATAAAACTATTCAGCAAAAGCAGCATCACAAAGATGGCTTAAGCAAAAGCTTTGTCTCCACACCATCCTGAAGAGTGGACCTCCAAGATCAAGTTGTCAGTAGGATAATTCCCTTGAGGGAAGAACTGTCCTGGTCTCTTCTCAGGCTCACAGATGGTCATTGTTGCCTGTGTCTTTTCACTCTGCAAATGCTTATATTAAGATCTTTTCTTATAAGATCTTGGTGTGGTTGGCATCACCAAAATGATCTCATTTTAACTAATTACCTTTTAGAGGCACTATCTCCAAATACAGCCACATTCCAGAATAACAGAGACAGGGCTTAGACATATGGAGCTTGGGAGGCCACAGTTCAGTCTACAACACCTGGCCTAGCTGGCTTGTCTAAATATGAACACTCCCTTTCCTGTTTCCCAACTACTATATCAACTACCATTTCCATGGCTCACACAATCTCTTGCACTACCCCACAAATCAGTCTGGTCAGGATAACTGTATTATGACTCCTCCTTCCTTCCTTAGAGACTACAAGGTCATAGAATGCAGACAAAGCCTGAATGTCTCCTAGCACCAAGCCTGGAGGGTGTGTCTGAGGACAGATGAAAGCACTGGGAAGCAGGAAAGAAACAGGTTGTTAAGCAGCCTCCTGGCCTGGCCCTTGATATCTCTAAAACAATATCCCACAGTAGTAGAGATGACAAACTGAGACACTTCCACAGCTAAGGGTGACACTTGGTTCCAGCTTTTGAGAAACTAAGACTATAGACACCCCCATGGTTCTTTTCTTTCGTTTATTTGCTGTTCTGAGGATCAAACCAAGCACACGTATGTAGGTATTGTATGTACATTGAGACAAACCTCGACTATGTCCTTTGGATTTAATTGTCTGCTTTTTCTAGTTCACTCTGAGAGCTTTGATTGCTGTCATTTCACCTCCATGACCATCCCTTTGACCAATGGCAATCAATACCCTGTTCTGCTACAGGAATCATATGAGACAATAGGGTTTTGGGAAAAAGCCCACTCTGGAGTTGTGGACATGTGCAAAAGGTCCTGGGTTCCATTCCACTCTGTTCTGATAAAGGGATCTTTATGATGTCATATTATTGTTGTTGAATTGTAAATAGTGACCTTGCAATTATTTCCCCTGAGCATAGTATATATTGTTGTTAAATAATAGAACTTTCCTGGTTTGGATTAATGGGAGTGTGTTTATGAATTAGTGATAAGTCTGAATTATGGGACATTGCAAAAAAAAAGTTGTATTGCTTTCAAATTAATGGGAATTAATGACTAATCCTGCATTGTCAGAATGTGGGTCCTCAAGAGCAGCTTCAATGAAAAGATACGAAACATTGGTAATTAAGCATTCACTATGAGCAAGTGGACTCAACTCAGTACTCATAAAATATATTGGAAAACTTTCTTAAAGAGCTCATCACCCAGTTCAATTGGTGTGTCTGGCCACCTACTCATAATCCCTTGCCTAATTCAGATGAGAGACCCCAAGGAAGCATGACTGTGAATCACCGCGTGACTGTGGATAGGTGGGAGACACTGCACAGAGTGGCAGATGCCAACAATCAGCAATTTGTGAGCTGCTGGAGACCCGCCAAGACTGCTGTTAGCTCCTGTGCTGCCATCGTGTCCAGTAGCTGCACACAAATGACCCCTCACATGCACACATGCATTCACACACGTTCTTAACTACACTATTGTATGTATATTTTCATAAAGCCACACTAATGTGACTCACTTTGTTCCATCTTGTGCACATAATCTTACATACACACACACCCCACCCCAACAGTAAGGACTTCTGAATATTCCATCAAAGATCTCAACTCAAGTCAAGAGATAAACCATCCTAGACCTTGGGTTCTGCAGGACACATTGCATACATGTCTTCCCAACAGACGAGAGTGCATCAGACGGATTCCCCATGCACCAGTGTAGTCTGCTTGCACAGAGGAGATAGTAGACTTGAGTATAATGCTCTATGCTCTCTCAACTCAGAGAGGAAGTTGGGCAACCCAGGGGAAGGATAGCAGAAACGGGACAACTCAGGCTGACAGGTGATGGGTACTGAGAACGTTTGTCTAAGATCTCTGGGTAGTTTCTCTGTTTCTCTCTGTGACCTTCTCATGAGGGGGTTGGATGTATCATTGCCATTTTACAGATGAGAAAAGGAGGTTAGAGAGATTTGGAGTCTTGCAGAAGAGACCATGGCAACTGAGGATCAACTTGGGATTCCAATGAGATCTAACTGTGTCTCAATTAACTGTTTTCCTCACTGAAGATTCTGAAGAGGTGGACTGAACCACACAGGAATTATCAAGTATGGGGTTGGGGTGATTGTTACACTGAAAAAAGATAGAATGGAGAAGGAATTGGTGTTTTGGGGCAATGCAACAGCCCACAGGAATGGAGGGAGGCCAGACCCTCCAGGAGAACCCCAATATTGAGGAGGATAGAACTGATTTAATAGGAATTCATGTCTCCCTAAAAAGACTCAGTGTCCAAAATAATGACAACGATGGTGATGATAATGACGATGACTATGACAACTATGTTACCATTTTATGGAACATTTTTAAGACAGTGCTACACACATCAGAAGCAACTTCACTTTGTGTCCTACAAATAAACCTGTTAGGTAGGAAATATTAACCTCTATAGGCAAGAAAACTCAGATTTAAACTCTCTCTCTCTCTCTCTCTCTCTCTCTCTCTCTCTCTCTCTCTCTCTCTGTGTGTGTGTGTGTGTGTGTGTGTGTGTGTGTGTGTGTGTGTGTGATGGGCACAGATGCCCTGGAGACTAGAAGTGAGCATCAGATCCCATGAAGCCAAAGTTACAGGTGGATATGAGCTACCTGCCATGGGTGCTGAGAACCAAACTCAGGCACTAGCCATTGCTCCATTCCTAGGCAAGAAAACTCAGGCTCAGAGAAGCTGCTGAACCTCAGAGCTGTTGAGAGATGTGCAGGATTCAAAGCCAAGTCAGATGCTTTCTCTTTGTAACCTGTGTACCTGGCTTCCTGCTGGAGGGCATGCTGGGACTCACTGTGGCTTTAACTTCATCCCTGCCCAGTTGTATGAGTGGGACCTGAGGGTTTGGTAGCCCTGGCCATTCTTCTTACATATGATGAGAAATGGAGAAACTGGAAGAATGGAAAAATGGAAGAGGATAGTTTTTGAGGTGCTGTTGAAAGTACTTAGGGTTTTGGGCAGCAGCTTGAGATGGAAGGAATGGGAGAGCACAATGTATTTATTGGTGGTTAGTTACAATGTATCTATTGGTGGTTAGTTACAATGTGTCTATTGGTGGTTAGTTACAATGTGTCTATTGGTGGTTAGTAAATGCCATTGCGGTTTGCCCCTCTCTTTCTTTAATTGTAAGTCTGTGTGCCACGCTGAAGCTCTTGAACCATTACAAACAACACTCGGTGGGAATGAGAGTGGTGGTGAAGAGAAAGAACAGCATGTCAACATACCATTGGGACCCTCAGCTTTCAACCTTCAACTGCACTTTAGGCTTGTTGACAAGTGTTTAGAGGAAATGTTTTAAATGCTCTGAGCTCACCATCATCGATCTGAGAATGTCACCAAGTCACCAAGATACTGAACTTAGAGAATGAGAAAAAGTGAAATTTTTTAAAGACTGGTTTTCTGTCACCTGATTGGCCTCTAATTTGCTATGTAGCTGAGGATGGCTTTGAATTTCGGATTCTCCTGTTTCGTGTCAAGATCTTGGGTTACAAGCATGCACTACTGCATCTGGTTTTCATAGTGCTAGGTATCGAACCCAGTATTTTATGTGTGGTAGGCGAGCACTCAAATGGAGATGAATATGAATCAGAACCACGGACAGCAGCCAAACGGCTGTGGTTGGGGAGCTGTCCTGGGTGCTAGTTCTAGAGCTCGCATACTCCTGCTCTGGTCAAATATGTCTGGGGCATGTTGGAACCCGTCCTGTGCTGCAAGCAGGTGCATCATCTCATTTACTACACCCAATAGGCCTGTGCTATAAGAATAATTCTCCCTCGTTTTTTTGTTTTGTTTTGTTTTTTGTTTTTTTCTCTGTGAACTCACTCATAGACCAGACTGGCCTTGAATCAAGAAATCTGCCTTTCTCCTCTTCTACCATTGCCAGGCTAATTCCTTCCATTTTACAGATGCAAAGATAGGTGGAGAAGAACATCTTGTCTACCCCTTCCTCTCGCCCCAAATCGAGACAGAATGTGAATCTACAATTATCTGGATAGTGGTTTAGTCCTTCTTCCGTGTTTCCCCCACATATCCCCAAGGACCTCCCATTCTTCTCTCTCACTGGTTGGTTAGGAAGACCACGTTGCACCTCTCCAAAACTGTCATAAGCACAGGCAATACTGGGCTGCATCGAGTGAGGAGTTGGCTTGAAAGCTGTTAGTGCTGTGAGCAGGGTCCCCAAATTACACTTCTAGCTTCGAGCAGCACTGTGATTGGGGAAGTAGAGTATGTAGTCTGTCTGGATAGATAGATGGACAGAAGGAGCCCATCCAGCAGCTCTGGCTCCATCCAGAACTACCTCAGAGGCTCAGCAGGCTCAGGTCCTCCCCAGTGGGCTTCCCAAGGGATGTCTCATACCATCTGCTCCTTGAGATACACAGTCAAGGGCACCACCCACTGCAGGCAAGATGAGGCTGAAGAGGTAAGCTCAGGCCTGACTTAGAAAATCCTTGAAGGCTAGATTCATTCCCACAGAAAATATGGAGACTCAAAAACAAAAAAACAAACAAAAATCAAAAGAACCCATTGATTTTTAAAATCTCATGTAGCACAGGATGGCCTTGAACTCACTATGTAGCCAAAGATCTTCCTGCCTCCATTCCCCAAGTGCTGGGATCCCCCAAGATGCACACCACAGCTGGTTTATGCAGTGCTGGGAGGTGGAGCCCCAGGATTAGTCAAAGTTAGACAAGCTCTCCACCGACTGAGTCCAGCCATCCTCATCCATTTTTAAAGTCTTGACTCAGACCCAGGTAAGGCACTTGACCATTTCTAGATACTTCCTCACACAATCTACAGCGCAACCTTGTCAGGAACTTCCCTGGGGTAGCTAGCTGTACCATCACTTCCCTAACCGTTGCTCTTGGAGGGGACTTATCCCAGGTCTCAGAGCAGAGAGCAGAACCTGTCAGTGTCATTCCTAACTGTGTGAGCTAGTGTTGTTTGTTTGTTTGGTTTTTTTTTTTTTTTTTTTTTTTTGTCAACCTGACTCAAGTCTGAGTCATCTGGGAAAAGGGAACCTCAGTCGAGAAAATACCTCTAGACTAGCCTAGTGAGAAAGTCTGTAGGCCATTTTCTTGATTGATGATTGATGTGAGAGGGCCCAGATCACTGTGGGCAGTACCACTCCTGGGCAGCTAGGTGGTTCCACTCCTGGGCAGGTAGGTAGGTGGTCTTGGGTTGTATAAGAAAGCAGGCTGGCTTTTGCTGTCTGTCGTGGACGAGAAGGAGTCAAATGATGACATGGGATTTGGCTCGTTTGATTAAATTCCTGCTCCCATGCAAAAGAAAAAAGAAAAAGAAAGCAAACTTAGCAAGCCACGAGGAGCAAGCCATTAAGTAGCATTTTCCCACAGGTGCTGCTTTAACTCCTTCCTTGAATTCTCGCCTTGATTTTCCTTCATCATCTATTGTAATCCATCAATCAAAAGCCTGTGACACTTACCCCACCCCCACACCAAAGTTACTTTTGGCTGTGGTGTTTTATCACAGCAATAGAAAGCAAATTAGGATTTACTCTTCCATCATGCCTTATGCTTAGGCCTTTGCAAAAGACCAATGATTCAAACAGAGACCTGAACTGGGAGCTGAGCCCAGGGCCTGTGCAGCATCCTCTCTGTGCCTAAGGTGGGGGTTACATCAGTTGTAGCCATAAAGCACGGGGTAGGTTCAAATAAGTGGTTCTTTCTGGATTCTTAGGTAGGTGTATCTGTCCACATGAATACTGAATCTCTGAATTCTCTGGATCCTAAGCTCACCCTGTTGCCCAGAAAGACCTCATCTTGGATGGTACAAAGCACCTCTCATCAGGGGCTTTGGTCACTTTTGTGTTCAATTGAAAGTCCCAAAGATGGTATTTCTTCACTCCTGAAGCTCTGCGCTGCTGCCTCTGGTACCTGAATTGTCTCCCTGGCTGGAGCCTGCTCAATCTTCCACCAAGGAGCCGAAGGCACTGTCAGCTCACTGGTCGGGTATGTAATACTGCTCCATGCCCTATGTGTGCCGGGGACAGGTGTCTTGTGGGGTTAGATGGAAACTGAAGTGGGGTATGATTTGTCTTCCTCAGCCACACCTGTGGTTAGGGAGGGACTTGAAGGCTGCATCTGGGGAGCTCCACAAAGGCAGCCACCTGGAGGTTTCCCGAGCTCCGTTTCTCCTGGGAGGGGCCCAGGTGTGGGGCTTTGTGATGCTGGCCCCAAGGGTGGCTCTGCTTACTCATTGGGTGGGAGTAGGAGGCATCAGCCTGTCCCTGGAGGAGGTGAGCCACCAGCTGGCAGGGCTTAGCACAGCACTGTCCAACCCCTACGCTCTTACCTGACAACTGGGCTAGTCTGTGTCAGGACCTAGATGAGGATAAAATGTAACTCCATATGCATTCATGTAGATGAGTCCAGTGTGCCCAACTGCACAAAGCTGACACTGTGAGCCCACTGTTATGTTATGCCTAGGTGTTTAGGTGTCATATGTCTGTTTATAAGCTACTATCTGAATATGCATCTTCGTGCAAATGTGTGCCTGTATGTGTCGATACATGTGAGCTGTGTGTGAACTCATGAGCACATGATGGATATGGCTATGCATTAGTGAAGAGGCTAACGCTTATGCACTTTGAATCTAGACTTGCACTTGTGGGAGTTTAAGTCCCAGCTCAGCCACTTCCCAGCTTTGAGACCTAGGGTAGGTCACTTCTATGAGACTAGTTTTCCTTGTCTGTAAGATAAGACTGGAAATTGAACACTCATCCTAAGTGTGTGTGTGATAACTTAGAATGGAGCCAGGCACACGCCTTTAATCCCAGCACTTGGTAGGCAGGTGGATCTCTGAGTTTGAGGCCAGCCTGGTCTACAGAGTGAGTTCCAGGACAGCCAGGGCTACACAGAGAAACCCTGTCTCGAAAAAAAAAAAAAAACCAACAACAACAAAAAGAGCTTAGAATGGGGATGGAATCATGGGAAACATGTCGCAAATGTTGGCAATGACTGCTTGTTGCAGCTGTTCATGTGCTTTCCTAAGCACATGTTTATGGTCCAGCCTGGGGCAGAGTGTATAGGCTTGTGTGTTTAAGTATAAACATATGTGCATCCATGGCTTTAATTCAGCATTTAATTAATCGTGTGTGTGTGTGTGTGTGTGTGCGCGCGCGCGCCTGCCTCATGTGGCCTCATGTGCATTGGAGATCAGAGGACAACTTTGTGGAGTCTGTTCTCTCCTACTTTTATGTAAATTTCATGGATTGAACTGGTGTCAGTAGACTTTAGTGGCAAGCCCCTTTACCTGCTGAATCATCTTGCCAGCTTCTAACTGTATTAGGTTTTTTGTTTGTTTGTTTTTATTTTTTTAAGACAGGATTTCTTTTTTCTTTTTTTCTTTTTTCTTTTTTCTTTTTTTTTGTTTTTTCGAGATAGGGTTTCTCTGTGTAGCCCTGGTTGTCCTGGAACTCACTCTGTAGACCAGGCTGGCCTCCAACTCACAGAAATTCCCCTGCCTCTGTCTCCTTGAGTACTGGGATTAAAGGCAAGCTACCTTTAATCTACCTCCTGACTGTCTCCTTTGTTTTTAAAACTTATTCTTAGACTTTCATAATACTTTGGCAGTCAGTGTGGATGAGGCTTTTGTTCCTGACACTTTAAACCCCTGGCGTTTGAATTAAATTATTTGTAATTCAAGACTTGTTTTTTTTTTTTTAAAGAAAAAAACTGAAACACACACACACACACACACACACACACACACACACACACACACACACACACACTTGATCATCATGGTCCATCTGTGTATCCAGCTCAGAAGCTGACACATGCAGACAGAAATTGGTTATTCTTGACTGAACGTCTCTGCCTTTGAAGTGGGGGTGGACATCTGCATGAGCCAAAAGAACTCTTAGGAGCCTAAGACAGCAGAGGGGGCAAGCCCTGACTCCTGCCCTCACCCCAGAGGACACAGGGGCTATTGTTTTTGCACACATCTACAGAAGAGAACATGGCCCTGGAACCAGCTGGTGGGCGCTCAGGCTCTGTCTGTTCATCAGCTGTGGGAGGCTTGCCCTGAGCTGTACCTCCTCTCTGGCCTCACCCAACCCAGTGCTACAGTTAAACAACACTCAGAACGCTTCCAGTTTGGGAGTGATGGGTTCTGAACAGGCCACTCCAGCATATGTGACACAGCCCAAGGCTTGGGGAGGATGCCTGAAAAGGAGAGGAAATCCACTCTGTAGGTTCAGGGAAGGTGGAGACAGGCCTCCTGTGCCACTCCAGAGAGATGGATAATGAAATTGAGAGTAAATGCTTAGCAAGTTGACAGGTGACTTTTTTTGTTTGTTGAATTTTAAAGAAGCAGGGCTGTCTTTGTCACCAATGCTCATGGCAGCATCCACGATGTAGAAACCATCCAGATGTCCCAGTACAGACAGACAGGATACACAGTGTGGTCTATACACATCGGGGAATAACATTTAGCCTTGGAAAAGAGTGAAGTCGTGTCACTCTTATGTACGACCTTTGAAAGCACCGTGTTAAATGAAAGAAGCTGGCCATGAAAGGGTCGGCATGGTATGGCTTCACTCAGGTAAGAAACCTACAATGGTCATCACAGACAGAAGTAGAATGTCGGTAACCCAGCGGGAGGAGAGTGGAGAGGTAGCGTTTAATGGTGGGGTGTCATGCAGCCCCTAGCAAATCAACACACGGGTGCTCATCAGCCACTAAACACCCTTCTTACTCCCTACCATAAGTCACCTGATCCAACTTTGCATTTTGTCTCCACCAACCTGTTTCAGTCCCACCCCCAGCTCCGATGTCATACAAGCTAAGCATTTTTTTGTTTTGTTTTTTGTTTTAAATCTGAAATACTTTGGACCAAATACTTAGGAGCTTTGGGGGGATTACAAAGCAATTTTACAGAATGTTTTTGGCATGCCGACTTTTTGTCTGTGAGACATCACATGAAGTCAGGTGACTCCACTTGGGAGCACTTCAGACTTGAGATTTTTGGATTAGAGATTCGGGGTTGGCGAGAGTGAAAGGCCCATTGCGGTGCCCTAGGGGGTAGGAGGGGGGTCCACAAAGGTGGACCTGGGGCTTTGCTGGACTGTTTCACTTGGTACAGTGCCCTGGAGACCTGTTGACATTGTGCACGTCAGTAGTTCTTGCCATGGCATGCTAAGGCAGTGTATGTAGAGACAACACCATACATCTGCCCGCCATGAAGGCTATGTAAGTCCTTTACAGTTTGGAGAATTCTGAAGACACCAAACATACACGTTTCATCGGCTTTGCTTGCAGCCTCTGATTAAACATCTCTGAGTGTGATTGCTGGCTCCTGTGGACAGGGAAGGGTTAAGGACACAGGAAACTGCTATACTGGTCTCAGGTGGGTGAGCATCGTTGTAGTAAATTCACTTTTCGTGCTCTAGCAGCTCATTTTTATTTTATTTTACACAAACACGGCCCACCATGGGCTGGTTGGAAGGAAAACACCTGGTCTTACCTCACAGTCTCAGAAGAGTCCCTAGTGCAGTGGGGAAAGGTTCCCAGCAGAGAGCTGCAGAGCAAAGGCCCATGGGAGCCTGGGAGATTTAGCATTGGACCGGTGTTCTGGATTAGCCAGGGGAGGTTGGGAATGGGGCCAGTGGTCAGATGGTGCCTCGCGCTGGTAGCGGAGCTCGACTGTCTGAAGAGGGTATGGGAGCCACTGAAGGTTCTTAAGCTAGAGAAAAGCTATTTGAATACCGCTCCAGAAAGGCTCCTCCAGGTAGGAGGATCTGGCTTCTAGGAAACAGTCCTTGGCAGTGGTTAGGAAGGTAAGATGTGAAGAAGCTAGGGTGTACCCGTGGGGAGGGAGTAAGGCGGCGATTGGAGAGTCCGCAGCTGCCAGGCCTTGAAGGCCCCGGTGCCCCTTAGGAAAGTGGGTGGGAAGTGGGGGGAGGGGTTTGCAGAAATGGAAGCCAAAAGGAGACCTCCCAGCTCTGCGGCTGGGGGCTTGCCTGAAGGAGAGCCTCCCCTCCCCCCCCCGCGCCCCGCCCAATCCGGATCTGATTCAGCTGTCACTCAAGCAGTTGGGGCCCTCGAAGAGCCGGGGATGGTGATTTGTGCTGGCCTTGTCGGCCCATTGTCCTGCTGGGATTTGGTCTTTGGTGAGAGTAACAAAGAACTCAGCTTCTGAGCTGGGCTCTGGGTTGGCTGTGGGGGAGGGGATTGGGGGGGGGTGAGGGGATCAAGGAGCTCAGACTTGGCCAGGCTGCTTTGCACATTGCTTCAGGCCCTGCTTGGAAGCCTCTGTGTGTGTGTGTGTGTGTGTGTGTGTGTGTGTGTGTGTGTGTGTGTGTGTGTGTGTGTGTGTGTGTGTGTGTGTTCACACGTGTATGTACAGGCTGGCACAGAAGGACTGTGTGTATAGGGCTGTGCACTGCGCTCTCGGGTAGGAGCGCGCTGGGCAGTTCTGCAGGCTGTACTATCATGGTTCTGCACACCTGAACTCATCTCAGTAGATCAGTACTTCTCTAAGCTCACCCTGAGAAACACATCTGTCAGCCTTCTGGTCATTCTGTGCAAGGGCTGCCCTGAGCCGCAGCTAGCCACTCCCACCCCACTCCACCCCCACAACCCCAGCTTCATTACGGACTTCTGGCTCCCTCAGCCTGCCCTTTCCCTGGCCCTCAGCCCTGACCTTGCTTGAGTGTGGCCTCCACTTCCTGCTGGGCCTGACCAAGCCAGTGCATGTGTTTGGGGAGTGTGGCACAGGGAGCACCGCAGTTCTTTGATGGGCCTGTATTCATCCTGACATTCGTGTGCACACATGCATGTATTTGTGCCCACATATGTGTGCCTTGCTTCGTATGAGCATCTGTACATGTGCACACGAGAACACTTGTGAGAACAGGCACCTGGGCACGTGTCCATGTGAATGTGTGGACTTGTGTAACTTCTTAGTGCATTTGCAGATGTTTTCTGTGGGGGTGATTCATGCTAGCAGTTTGTAGGAAGCTGCTGCCTTGTAGGAAGCTCCTCCTTTGGAGACCAGGTACTTCTGGGTCAACAAGTCACTCCTCCTGGGCTCCCCTGGGCCTCTGAAGAAGCTCTTCATCCTCCAAGGGGAACTGCTCCTAAGAGTTCAGCTTGTTTTGTTCCAAATACATCAGTGTGTGCTGCAGGAAATGGGGGGGGGGGGGCTCCCAGACTCTTTTTATCTTCCGGGATGTTGCACCTCTCTTGTGCCAGGAGGGTGAGTGGGTGAACTGGGTTCGATGAAGGCTCAGACCTTAAATTACTTGCAACATCGGACAATATTCAGAAAGTGAGACTCAGGGTTACTGAAAGAGACTGTGAAGGGTTTATACAAGAAAGACACCAGGCCGGGCAGTGGTGGCGCACGCCTTTAATCCCAGCACTTGGGAGGCAGAGGCAGGCAGATTTCTGAGTTCAAGGCCAGCCTGGTCTACAGAGGGAGTTCCAGGACAGCCAGGGCTACACAGAGAAACCCTGTCTCGAAAAAAGCCAAAAAAAAAAAAAGACACCAAACCCAGAAGAAATCAAGCAAATGACCAGCAATTCAACTCTATAAAAATAATTAGATTCTTGGACTGGAGAGATGACTCAGCGGTTAAGAGCACTGACTGCTCTTCCAGAGATCCTGAGTTCAATTCCCATCAACCACACGGTGGCTCACAACCATCTGTAGTGGGATCTGATGCCCTCTTCTGGTGTACATGAAGAGCATACTCACATACATAGAATAAATAAATAAATCTTTAAAATAATTAGATTTTAAGCAGTGAAAGGAGTCAAGCCTAAAAGACAAACAAGCTCATCAGAAATAATTATCTATACATTATTCTATGGACTGAAATTATTATCTGTAATATATAAAAAGTTCCCACAAATAAATAAAAAACAACAGTACAACCATCCCAAGGGGAGGAGAATGAAATGGCAACTCAGTAATGATATGAGCTGGAAAATATGGTCAGCTGTTTCAAAAGAATATTACAAATGAAACAAATAGGTAAAGCTTAATCCCTCTAGTAACAATAAAAATGTGGAAAATTGTATTTTGTTGGACAAATTTATTTAAAAAAAAAACACAACACATACTCTTCAACAATGGGAAGATGGTGGAATATGAGTCTGTCTGCATGCTGTTGTTGGTTGGAATGTAAATTGTATCACACACACACACACACACACACACACACAAGGATGTTTAAGCGCTCATCATTAAGATATCGTTTCTATCATTAAGATATAAACTATATTCTATATCCCAGCAATCTGACTTCTAGAAATTTGTCTTATAAGAGTACTTACACTGGATGCAGAGCATGAAAATATTCAGAAGCAGGTGAATGTCATTCAGAGGCGACATGTGGCAGATCGGGACTATGGGTGAGGCGATCCACCAAACAGGGAAATGCCCTCTGCAGAGTAGTTGTTCAACACAAAATGAACCAATGCACAGCAGCCTTTCTGTAGACCTTTTGTCTCATTTTGCTTTGTTTGGGATTTTTTTCCTTGCTGGTCTTTTTGCTTGTTTATTTTGATTTCCAGTTTTTGTGGGTTTTTTGTAGGGTTCCTGTGTGTATCTGTGTTGTTGGTTTTTTTCTTTCTTTCTTTCTCGTTTGCTTTTAAAGAGTAGAAAAATGAATATAAAGTAAGGTGGGAAGGAGGTAGGGAGGATCAGGGAGAAATTGGGAGAGAAGAGAGAAACATGATCAAAATACGTTGTATGGGAAAAAATGTAAAAGTTTAAAAGGGAGGTGGGGGAAGCTGCATTATACCGTCCGTAGAAGCTGCTGGGTGCATAAAATGCAAAGGCCTGAGTTTGGTCCCCAGCACTGCAAAGTAAACAAATGCAATGAAAACTGTGCAGCACCTATTTCCACCTGTGTGGCCGGCGACGTTCTCCACGGACAGTAGGGTATGGTGTGAGCCATTGAATGTGATTCCAGGGCTGAGCCATTGCAGTCCGGCTTCTGGCTGGCTGGTTTTCTTGGAGGCCATGAGCTCCAGAAGACAGAATGAGCTGGCAACCTCTATGTATAGGCCATGATAGAGGTTAACAGTTGTGAGCCTGTGAAACACACACATATACACAGGCAAGAAATGTCTAGGCACTGAGATGGCTCACTGGGTAAAGGCATTTACACCAACCCTGAGGGCCTGAGTTCAATCTAGTATTTACCTGTCAGAAAGAGAGAAGCAACTCCTACAAATTGTTCTTTGAACTCCGAGAGCACACACATGTACAGTCACACATGTACACACAGACACACACACGTACACACACGACATTCACAGACACACATGTGCATATTTTAATGTTCTGGATCAACCAAAATACTAATTGCTCCTGGGGAGGTTTTATTGATCAATGTTTAAGAAATAGAAATGTGTAAGAGAAGTGGGAGAGAAAGAAGGCATAGATCAGGTATGTCTCTTGAGCCTGGGTTTCCCTACTTACAAAATGCAAGAGATTTAAGTGTCTCATCTGGCTGTGAACACTCTGTGGCCTGGTCAGCTTGGGTAGGTAACACTTTCTGGCATGAATTGCTTTTTGAGATAATTTTGAGAGTTTGAAAGGCACCTGGGTACAGGTCTCAGTGGTAGAGCCTATCTAGCATGTGATGGATGGCTATGTTTTTTATTCCCAGCAAAACAAAGAAAAAAAAAATCAGGCTTACCAATGGGAGAAGGTAAGAGTCACACGTGGTTGGACCGTTTAGGGTAGCAACAAATAACTTATCACATTTGTTTAAATTATTAAAAATTTTTAAAAAATTTATTCATTTTTGTGTGTTTTGCCTGCATATATGTATGTGTATACTTATGTTCCTGGTGCCTGTGGGGGTCAGAAGAGGGCATCAGATCCTCTGGAACTGCAGTTACGGATTGTTGTGAGCTGCCATGTGGGTGCTGGGAACTGAATTCAGGTCTGTTGCATTAACAGCAAGTGTTCATGCTCACTGAGTCATCTCCACCCTGTTTCAGGTCTTGCCAAAAGTAATGTGTGCATGGGCATGCTCTCTTTTTTAATGTTATTACTTTATATTGTGTTTTCTGAGACGTAGCTTGGACTTGGCCTTGAACTCACTATGTAGCCAAGGATGACCTTGAAATAGTTTCCTTTAGTTTAATTTTTGGTAGTCTCGTGCATGTATACAATGTATCCCCGCATCTTTCCAACCTCCTACATGGGTGTTTTGTGTATGTATGTATGTATGTATGTATGTATGTATGTATGTATGTATGTATATTCATATGTATGTATTTTAATTCCTTGTTTTTTATTTGTGTGTGTGTGCATGTGCGCGCGCGAGTCCGTGCGAGCGCGCGTCTGTGCGCATGCATGCTGGCAGCCACAGCTGCAGTGTGACCCTATCTGCCACGTCATATCCAGAAGACAACATTTCACAGAGCTTGCCTCTGTCTTTCTGCTCTTTCCTGCCTCTCTGACATTGAACTTCCAATCCTCTTGCTTCTACCCTCTGGAGTCTGGGTTTACAGGCATGAGCCACTATGGATGTGGCGCTGGGGGTCGGACCCAGGGGAATCTGGGGAAAGCACCCTACCAACTGAGCTACAGTCCCAGCCACTATTCTCTCTTTTAAAACTGGAGAACTGAAATGGAACTGAATGGAAAGAGCTCTGGTGCGGTATGTGCAAAACCCTGGGTCCATCCCTACACACACCACACACACACACACACACACACGGTGGGGGAGGGGTTGGTATGGATCAGAAAAGAAGGAAGGGAGGCTCCTTGTGGGCTGTGGCATTTCCTGGCCTCCTATTTTCCAAGGCCACCTGCACAATTAGCCTCCTCATCCAGGGTCATCAGCATAGTCAAAATTATACAGAATCTCACCCTGCACATCCAGCCCTGCTCCTGTGACCCTATAGCCCTGTTGCCCTATGTCAACCCAGCATATACAAAGTCAGCTGCCCATGGCGAGCTTCCCAATCACCAAATATCGCACGAGCACTGTCAACCACATCTCACCTGTTCACACCCACATGGTGTTCCATGCACAGTCCTGGGACTTCTTCAATGTCATACACTGAAGCACTACACACACTGTCCTCAGCTCAGTCCCAGGAACACCCTCCTCCAAGTTCACTTACAATCATCTATGTCCCATCAGCCTCCTTACAGAGTCCCGCCTGCAAGCTCATTGCTCATGGTGACCCAAGATATGGCCTGCTACTGCCACTATCCAGGAGCTGACGCCATGTTATTGGACTGAGGAGGCCATGATGTGGCCTCATCTGGAAGCAGAGCAAACATGAAGAAAAGGCTTTGCATCTGCTGTGTTGAGGAGAGCTGAACCCCCTGGGTGACCCCACCCCTGGGAGCTCCCACCCCTGGGTGCCCCCTCTCCTGGGTGCCCTCTCCCCTGGGTGCCCCCTCATAAAGTAACTAAGCAGCAGCTATGTTTAGAGTTGTGTCAAACTCTTTCCATATCCTGGGGTCTCACAGGAATAGTGGGGTACTCTATAGAGCCCTAGCAATCTCTAGGGAAGGGTAGTTCTCCAGGCAGCTGGCCCTGCCACGCTATCTGAAGAGCAAGCCTGGGGTGTGAGCATTAGACAAAGGAACCCACACCAGCGAGAGCTCTGCCAGGATCCTGGATCTCAGTTCCTGCCTCCCAGAGAGCATCTGGCCCTCAGCTGTTGGAAGAGCAGGAGCTCAGAACACCTTCACCTTTCACATACCAGGCACCACACTGGTCTCACTTCCCAGAGGAGGTGACTACCACAGGCTCTTTCCACTACAGAGCTCATGAGTTATTCAAGTCTGAAATCACCTAGATCTAATTCAGAATTGAAGCTCTGCTTTTTAACAGTCACAGGCCTCAGTTTCCCTCCTTAAATGCAGATAATATTTTTTTACCTTTCCTAGCGGTTGTGAAGAGTATCAGGAATTAAAACCCTAGTACATAGTAGGGCCTCAGCCAGCTAATAAGCTTTGGGCTGTGTGATTACCTTATTTAACAATGGGTCCCAAAGCCTAGCACACTGCCCAGCACACAGTAGGTGCTTAATATTTGTTCATGGGATTAACGAAGCATCCTTAACAACCTTCAGCCCTCAAACCTTGCCCCATCCCCTCGTCACCTTCTTCCCAAACTCTGCTTCCTAGGGTTTTCCCTACAGAGGCCAACTGGCAAGTTAACAGGACCAGAGTTGGCTACCTTCCAGAGAGGGAGCCCCAAGCTGCAATGTCAGATCCTGGTCACTAGGGGGCGAAGTCTCTTAAGATTTCTGCAGGGGCTCAAGTCCTTTTTGCCACTTGGGGGCCACAGGAGACTTGAAAGGTTGCAGACAACTAGATCCTGTCTCTTTGCCTCTCTGGCTAAAGAACCTTGGTACTGCTCTCTTGAAACTCAATGGAAGAGAGCCTTACACTCTGTTTTACTTGGCTACTCAGAATGTGGCTCTGTCAGGTTTGTCATGACCTCACCCCTCGAAGTTTTAACCTGTTCTCCAGTGTCCTGGCTTTAGCCACTATGGTGGCACACCCAAACCTCAAGATTTCCTGTTGCTCCCAGCCTGAGAAGTCCAGGTTAGCAAAGCTAGATGACCCATTTGCTACCCATTTGCTACCCATTTGATAGATGGGAGAGCTGAGACCCACAGAAGAGAATACTGTTCTCAAGGATCCATAGCAAGGAGAAAGTGGGCCTGAGACCCAAACTCAGTTCCTCTTTCTCACCAAGCTGTTTTGAGGGATTGCCTAGGGGAGGAAGACCTTGAAGTCTTCCTTGTGTTCCATTCCCCATCCTGGAGAAGCCTCCTGCCTGCCTCACTTTATCCTCTGCCACAACGTGGAAGTTATACCTGTCTGTATCAAGGGAGGCCTGGCAAGGGTGTCCCCAGGTCTTAGGTAACAGGTCACGGTTGGTCCCTGGGACTGTCTGACTTCTGGGCCCACCTCCTTTGTCTTATACTAAGTCAAACTACATAAGATCACCATTCCCATAGGCCAAAGAATTTCAAATATTGGGTGTGCTTTAAACTATTGCTTTGGAGACACCCACCCCCATGCAAAAGGAAGGGACCGTTATTGAACTATTTTAGTGGCAGTGAGGGGCAAAGGGTGATTTCTTCAGGTACAAAATAGGAGATTACTATTGCTGGAGAGATCGGCCCAAGAAGTGCCCCCAAAGAACCTGCATAGCCAAGCTCAAGAATGTCTATCCATAGACGCCATGTGCCTCGGGTGGGAGAGATTCAGGGTGCATGAGGCAGAGACATAGCTGTACCAGTCATGTTATAGGGGCCCCTCGGAAGCAGAACAAGTCCACTTGGTAGGAATGTAGAACGTCACAGAATGCCACGGGAAACCGTAGCTGGAATGGCACAGAGGGAAGTTGGATGTTGAGGAATGTCATGAAATGCTTTGGAATGTCAAAGAATGTCACAGGGTATCACGGGTTCCTGTAAATGTCAAAAGATGCTGTAAAATGCTCTGTTTGGCCATCAAATTCATTGGATGTCAAGGACCACTTTCCAGTGCTACCAGGTAATGCTGCAGAGGACTGTAAATGTCACCATGACTTGGACAGTCCTCCTGGTCTGTAATAGGCTGTTTACTGGGAAATCACAGCTTGTCATGGGCACCTCAAGCCAGGGAAGTACTTTGGAGATCACACGAATTCACTTGCACATTTTGCAGATGGAAAAACTGAGGGCAGCGGTACACAGTCCGTGTCTGGTGGACATACAGTCAGAGGCAGAAACAGACTTGAGTCTCTGGCCTCCCAGGCTGAACAGCCTCCCTGGGCCAGGGGCTCTTGGGGACTAATTAACCCCGTGATGGAAACAGCGGTGCCCAGGGGGTATTGAGCAAACCTCCTAGTTCTGGCTGGCACTGGCCCTCTGTCAGGATGGGAATTAACTCCACATGTGGGGTTTTCTGGTCTGGAGCATGAAATAATGAGTTATTTGTGTGGAAATCAACAGCATACCAGCTCTGCAGCCTGGCAAGGGTGGATGTGTTGGGGGAGCCCTTGAAGGTGCTCTCCAGGCTCTGGGCCACAGAAGGAGCCTCTGGCCTTCCTGGGGAGATACTCCTTGCACAGCCAAGGACTTAGAAGTGCCAGTTTTGTCTAGAGCTTTTGGTAAGAATCCAGAGGTTTAGGAGAATGGGGTCAGGAATGAGGGGTGGGAAAACTAGAAAGGGACCTTAGAAGAGGAGCCTCTGATGTCATACTATGCCTTTGTGCCAAAGGTCAGGCGGTAAGAAGGGATGTGAGCTTGTGGTGTGAGTCTGAGACACCCTCAGCTCTCTTGGAAGATTTTGGGAATGGTGTCATGAGGCCTTGAGGACACAAGATGGTGAAATGAAGGGGGTTCAGGAGGTGAACTTCCCTGGTCTTGACATCTGGCAGAAGACATTGCTTGTGATAAAGCACTCATTGCTTCTCCCCCTTTGTCTCTGTTTGCCACATCCTTCTCTGTCCTATCTCTCTTCCCTTCCCTGCTTCCTGGGCCCTTTGGTCCTGTGACATCTCTTTTCCCCCATCACAAATCTTATAGCTAGCCACCAGCACAGATGGGTGGAGCCCTGCAGCTCCCTACCCTGTGGGTGGGATGGAGTATACAAAGAACATTTCAGAGCCCCATCTGCAGTGCTGCTGGGGCAAAACTCCCTTTCTGGAGCTGAGAGTTTAGGAATCTTTCCTGATCCATAGCCCAAAGCCAGGCCAAGATGCTCCCTAACCCAAGGGGACAAAGAGTTGGCAGTGGTGTGGAGCTGCTTGCCAAGGAAGGTCCCCCTGACGGGAGCTAGGATTGGCCATGTCTGACCAATGTCACCATCTCAGTGAAGGCTGGGACTATGCCTTTGGGGATCTGGGCTGGCAGTGGCTTAGAGTATTAGGCCCACAGTCTTTTCACAAAAATCTTCCCTTCGCTCTGGGAGTTTGTCCTTGCAGCTATGAAAATAACAAGGTCCCAATAGAGCTTGGTGGCATAGCTGAATTCAGGAAGGATCCAGAAAAAGTGTTCAGGATGGGGTAAGGGGCTCTGGCAAGGACAATCCATGGTACTGGGGACCTAGAGACCAGTCAGTGGCTGTGGAAGGCCACCAGAGGAGGGAGCACTGAGCTAAGCTCTTCAATCAGGGCACAGGCATGCATTGTTGGGAACTCCGTGTCTGAGCGTGAACATGTGTATGCAGGTGTACTTGTTTGGGTGTATATTCTCCTTCACCCATGTCTCCAGGATTTCTGTAAGAGCCAGGGATGAACATGGTGATGACATGCCAAGACAGTACTACAAAGATAGCAAAACGAAGGTCTGGTGCTGATATGCTAGGTCCCTGCTATACATGCAGGGCCTGTATTTATCTATTTAGTCATTCAATGTCATGTGTGTTTCTTACCCAACTCTCTGTCCATCATTCCCAGTCTGGTTCTGAGACCTTGAGCTGTGATGAATTAAGAAAGGAATAGAGGTATCAGTTGGGACCGGGCTCCACAACTCTGAATTTTGATTGGTTGTGGTTTTCTGAAGTAGTCTCTCAGTCTGTTGCAAAGAGAAGATTTTTGATGAGGAGTAAGGTCTATATTCATCTGTGGGTATATTTATATTTACCAAATATAAATATTTTGACAAATACTTAGAGTATAGTTATGAATTCTGCTGGTTTAATAAAATGCAGGATATAGATTCTCCTTCAAGATCCATGACTTCACTAGCCTTGAGCAGTTGGCTAAGTTTCTAGTACCAGGCATGACTTCCCTCTTGTTGAGTAGGTCTTAAGTCTAATTTGAAAGCTGTTGGGTATTGTCAAGGTATGCATGACACTACTGTACCCTTAGGGTTATTGTACTAGTTATTGCTGTGGTTCGTAGGTGTCATAGCTGGGTAGGACTCTTGATTGCCTCCCTCCTTCAAAAGCTTGAATGGAGTCTTCTAGTGCCATGAAAAGTAGACCTTAGGGAGGGAGCTTTCAGGTCAGATCCAATTCAGGGGACCTGGGGACCTATGTCTGAAGTGCATAGTGTCTTCAGCAACAGAGACTTCCTTTCTACCTATAGGGGGCAACCAAGGGCCATAGGCAATAGCCTATAATACTCTTCCTGGGAGAAGAGCACACTAATTGATTATCTAATACCAAATAGCCCTGAAAACATATATACACAAGTGACACTATACAGCCTGAGAAGCTTGTATTTATTTATTTAGGAATACACACACACACACACACACACACACACACACACACACACACACGGACACGGACACACAGACACACACTTAGGTAACAACAATTAATGTAAAAGGAGGCTATGAATTTGAAAGAGAGCAGGGAGGGGTATATGAGATGGTTTAGAGGGAGAAAATGGAAGGTAGAAATGATGTGATTCTATTATAACCTAAAAATAAATAAATAAAAGAAACTTTTAAAAGAAAGGAATAGACATGAGCTGAAAGAGAGAAGTGGAGAGGAGGAGAGAAGTGGAGAGAGAAGAGGGAGAGGCTGAGGGGAACTACAGGATGAAGAGCTGGGAGTAAAGAATAAGAATGAGATGGGGGAAGGGCTGGGTACAGGAACAGTGTTTGGTCAGGGCAGGCTGAGGGACTGGTGCTCAGGGACGGGTTAAGGAGACCTCATTCTGCATTCTAACTTGGCTCCCCTCCCATCATCTTGAAGTCCAAGCTCAGGCTGGAATTCACTTGCAATCACTAATTGATGGTATCCTTCATGTCTTTGAAGATGGTTCTCTGTTGAAACTGGACTGTCTGCCATCAGAACCTGTAGCTCCATCAGCTTGAGTCTGGGAAGATGGCTTGAGTCTGGGTGGGGCAGACATTTGAAGAGAAGGAAGTCATTGTGAGCCAGACAGATACCCATAAGAAAGCCTTCCAATGACAGGCACACGGACCCTGGGCACCTATCTCCCTGTTCTCCCATAGAGGCTCAGAATGGCTAGGGAGGGTAAAAGGACCAGGACTACCATCCTTAACTTGGACAGGGCTCCATTTGCATAGGACTTCTACCTCAAAGGTTTTATAGTCTAATAGGGAGAGAGAGATGAAGTTCATGTGACACAGGGATAATAATAACAATGGCTTCTGAGGTTTGTTTCACTGAATTTAGAGGAACTCTATCTGTCTCTATAGTGCTGCAGTCACATTTGCCTGCTAGAATGCCTGGCTTTTACATGGGTGCTGGAGGACTTGTGGATCTCTACAAAAAGCACATGAGGTACCTTGTGTTCTTTCTTCCCTTCAGTCTTATGTTTTAATTTTAATTTTTTTATTATATTTACTTGGTGTGTGTGTGTGTGTGTGTGTGTGTGTGTGTGTGTGTGTGTGTGTGTGTGTGTGTGTGTGTATGCTTGGGAAAATGACCTTTTGGAAGGCAGGAGACCAGAAACTTCCTGGTTCTCTCCTTCTGCCATGTGGTTTATGGATGCCAAGATCAAGTCATCAGCCCTCTCTCTGCCCCTCCTTTCCACCTCCTGAGTGCTGAGGAACACCATCCCACATGGCCTTTGAGCAGAAATAACTTGAGACTCTTGAGTGGCAGTGGCGTCTTTATTAAGGCAATAAAGTCCCTTTTCAGAAGGGACACAGGCTTCTTGGTCCCCTCCAGATTGTTCCCACAGAAGAAACTGACTCATAACTTCTAGCTTGTGTATGCTAATTAACGCCTCAGGATGGAGGATGGCATGCCAGAAAGCATAGGATTAGAGTCAGGACTTTGAGCCATATGATATGCATCCTACCTCTGGGGACAGATGTGGGATTCAAAATTCCATAAGCAGTGCGCTGTGTGATGAAACCCAAATAAAATGTGGACACTGACTGTGATGGTTCGTATATGCTTGGCACAGGAAGTGGCACTATTAGAAGGTGTGGCCCTGTTGGAATAGGCACTATGGGTGTGGACTTTAAGACCCTTATCCCAGCTGTCTGGAAGCCAGTATTCTGTTATCAGCCTTTAGATAAAGATGTAGAACTCTCAGCTCCTCCTGCACCATGCCTGCCTGGATGCTGCCATGCTCCTGCCTTGATGATAATGGACTGAACCTCTGAGCCTGTAAGCCAGCCCCAATTAAATGTTGTCCTTCTAAGAGTTGCCTTGGTCATGGTGTCTGTTCACAGCAGTAAAATCCTAACTAAGACACTGACTCAGATGAACTTCCCTGGTTGGCAGGACCATGCTTATTGTCACAGGCTTATGTGGTGAGAGGACCATGGGTCCCTCCTGGAGAAGGAAGCTTTTGGTATCCCCCTGGCTTCTTCTTTAGGTAGTTCTGATTTGCATCTTCTTGCTGGTCATACATCCAAGGTTATGCTGAGTTCTCTGTGAGGGAGAGGTGGAAATCCCCCAATTTGTTACCAGCTGATCAAAAGTGAGGACAGCCCAGGGAACCCCAAAATTGCAGTTGATGTCTGAAGCAAGACCAGCCGTGTGTGTGTGTGTGTGTGTGTGTGTGTGTGTAGGTGTGTGTGTTGGGGATGTGTGGCTGTGTTTTAAACCTATAATCTGTCAAATACTGGGTAGTTGCAGAGCCAGACATGATTGGGGAAAGGAAGAAAGGAGGGTGCAGGAGCCTGGGCTGGCTTGGCCAGATAGCTTAGGGGATAAAAATACCTATTGCCAAACTTGATATTCTGAGCCCGATTCCTGGGACCCACATGGTGTTCAGGGATACCTAACCCTCCAAATTTGTTCTTTGACCTCCACATGCTGGTGCCATGAGGAGTCACTGTCCTCCTTTCACCCTCTGAGTCAGAGAAAGAAATCTGAATGAATGCAGAGAATGCCAGAGTAGGCTGTCAGAGCAGAGACAGAGCCTCTAAAACAGGCTGTGAGGGCTAAAGTTATGATTTAAGTTTAAATCACTGTGCTTGAGAGATCAATAAAACAAAATGCCTTTAACCTGTAAGCCCCACATGCTGAAGGACAGGTAACTTCCTGGAATGCTAAGGGCTATTGTTCATGTAAAATAACAAGCCATGTGTTTTCACTTCAGTAAACAAGGTTGGTTGTTCCAACTGCACAGGATGTGCTGGATCACACGTAGATGGGAGGTGCATAGGCAGGAAGTGTGACAGGGTATATGCTTGCCCCTGAGCAGATGAAGATGGGAAGTCCATACCCTTGTGGGTTTCAACTTTTTAAGCCTTGGACTTAATGAGTGCCATACTCTGGGAATCTCGGGTTTGGACTTGCCCAGTGTCCATTATCCCGGCCAATATTTAACAAAGCTTACTTCCAATTTGGCTCAAAAATTGTGGTACTGGTCTTATTCTCACCCAGTGGGATTGACAAGGCCACTCTAGCAAGGCAAGTTGAAAAATGAGACACTGAAATTCTTTTCCCCACTCTCTGGTCTCTTACTAATGGACTGAGCTGATCCAAGCAAATCCATCAGGTCGGGTCCCCAGAGGCAGAGTCAAGTCAGCATGGATCCAGAGGGGCTAACATTCAGCTCATTTGCCCTAAACAAAATTGCCCGCCCACTCCCTCTGTTCCCTTCCCTTTCTTGCAGAATGAAATCAAATGAGGGTCTGGAAGCCCTTTGGCCACCGTTTGGAGACCACCCCCAGGAGAGACAGAAGAAGAGATGAATGTCTTCAGGGAAGACCTTTGCCTCCCTCATCTGCCATGAGTAGCTGTTTTCTAGGCTAAGAGATGGGGTAAAGTTCATAGTGTCCTCAAAGGCAATTAGATGAGGTCAGGTTCTTAAACATCACGTCTCTGTTTCTCACAGCTTAAGAAAACTGGCAGAAATATTCATACCAGTCTCTTCAAATATGCCCTTGCTATGACTTCATAAAGAAAGAATTCAAGCAACATAAAAACAATGAGAATGATCAAAAGATCATATTCCACCCATTCCCTGAGCTGTGCATGAACCAGCGAAAATGATTTATTGTTTGTTTTTTGAGACAGGGTCTCAACTGTAGCCCCGGCTGCCCTGGAACTTATTACATAGATCAGGCTGGTCTTGAACTCACAGAGATCATCCTGCCTCTCTCTGCCCCTCAAGTTTTAGGAATACAGGGACCTATCGTCATGCCTGGCTTGATTTTTATGTAGAATTCCTAACATAATGAAAAGCTAATGATATAGGGTTAAGTGAAAAATTGAAATAAAGTAGTACAGGGACAGGGGTTCTGATCCTGTTCTTCATAGGCTGGCAGCCCTGTAAAAGAAGATAAATTAGCAAGAGGAAAGAACACTTAAGAAACCAGTTTCCTGTGATGTGGGAACCTTCAGAAAACTGGTTTTATGGTCAGGTGTGGTAAGGAATGGATAGCCACGCAGAAGTGAACAAGGCTGAACAGCACAATCTGATGTTTACAGACTGAGTTGGGAACCCATCATAGCCTCTGCTCAAATCTTCCTTGGAGGCCTTAGCATTCTTTCCTCCTAGGAAAGGGGCAGGACCCCTCCAGAATGAGCACCTCCAGGGGGAAAGGACAGTGCATTTTCTAGGTTTTAGGGCTTTGGGTGGGGCAGGTATTCATTTCTATGGCCTGCCTCAGGGAGAGGAATTCTGGTTTCTGTGACTCATTTTGAGGGAGGAAGAGGAACAACATACCAGAGAACAGAAGGAGGTCAGAGGGAATTTGCTTCAGAAACTTTTCAGGAAAATTTTAATAATATTTATTTATTTATTTACTTACTTACTTACTTTTATTTATTCCACCCCCCCTCTCCCCCGAGACAGAGTTTCTCTGTGTAGCCCTGGCTTTCCTGGAACTTGCTCTGTAGGCCAACCTGGCCTCCAACTCAGACATCCTCCTGCCTCTGCCTCCTGAGAGCTAGGATTAAAGGTGTGCACCATCACTACTTGGCTTTTTCAGGGTCTTTTAATCCACTGTGCTCAGGTGCCAAAGGGCCCAGTTTGTGGTATCATGATTTTAAGAGCCACCATGGATTTGGGCAGAGCCTTTCTCCTGTGTTTCTACACTTGTTTGCTTCTTGTTGTTTTGTTTTGTTTTGTTTTTTTACATCAACTACATATCCTTTTTAAAATAAGGAAAAAAAATGTGCCTCTTTAGAGTAGGGGCTGGAAGCATGGCCCCATCGATAAAATGCTTGTCACACATAATGAAACCTCTGAGTCTGGTCCCCAAAAATGATGTTGAAAGAAAAACAAAACCAAACCTTTGCCAGGCATGACAGTTCACACCCCTGATCCCAACACTCAGGAGGAGGAAGAGGCAGGATCTCCGTGAGTTCTAATCTAGCCTGATCTACATAGTAGGCTCCAGTCGGCCTAAGCTACAACTGAGATGTCAGCTCAAACAACAGCAGAAAACTCCGGGTTTAGTGCTGGACACTTGGAAACCCAGTGCTGGGTAAGTGGAAACTGGAGATCCCTGAGGCTTGCTGATCAGCTAGTCCAGCCTACTTGGCAACTTGGCAACTAAGAGACACTGTCGCAAAAAGAAAAACAAAGAGACCACCAAAACCCAAACATTGGCATCTGAGAAACAACCCCTGAGGTTGATCCTACACACACACACACACACACACACACACACACACACACACACACACACACAGAGAGAGAGAGAGAGAGAGAGAGAGAGAGAGAGAGAGAGAGAGAGAGAGAGCGTTCATGAGGAATCCACTGTGCTGACTAATCTCTATTTTTAACTTCGTTAGATTTAGAACCAAAGAGACAAATTGCTGAGAACATCTAATGAAGGAGTTTCTAAATTGGGTTGGGGCCGGGCAGTGGTGGCACAAGCCTTTAATCCCAGCACTTGGGAGGCAGAGGCAGGTGGATTTCTGAGTTCGAGGCCAGCCTGGTCTACAGAGTGAGTTCCAGGGCAGCCAGGGCTACACAGAGAAACCCTGTCTTGAAAAAACAATAAATAAATAAATAAATAAATAAATAAATAAATAAATAAATAAATAAATAAATTGGGTTGGGGTGGTAAGACCTGCCCTAAAAGTGGGCGGTACCATTCTATAATCTGGAATCCTAGGTTGAATGGGAAGATGGCTCAACAAGCTTGGAGACCTGAGTTTGATCCCAAGGACCCACAGTGGAAAGAGAGAACTGATTTCTGCAAACTGTGCTCTGACCATACGCTTCCCATGGCATGTGTGTGTCCTCAGCCCCACTTACAAAGAGTAAATGCAGTAACAATGGAGCTGAGTACCAATATTCATCTCTCTCTGCTTCTTGATTGCAGACTCAATGTGATTGGCTACCTCAGGCCCTTGGCTTCACAGCTTCCCACTAGGATGGGCTGTAAGCCACGCTTAGGCCAACTTATACTTTTCTAGCTTTTACTTTTAGTTTTTGGATAGGGTCTCTGTAGCCCTGGCTGTTTTAGAACTTCCTATGCAGACAAGGCTGTCCTCCAATTCACAGAGATCCTCCTGCCTCTGCCTCCCATGTGCTGGGATTAAAGGTGTGTGCTGTTACCCTGGTGACCCTTCCTTCCTTAAGTTCTTTTTGTTGAGTATTTTGTGGCAGCTATAAGGAAAGTTTCTCTGACAGTCCAAGATTGATTAATGATGCCTGCCATGGATGGAAGATGAGTAAGCTGTCAGATGTTTGCTGTACATTTGCCAATTCTTGTGTAGACCTCAGGGTACCTGCATTTGTAACTAGATAAGCACCCAATCATTCAGGAATCCTAATTATTTATATTTCAGGTGTCATCTCGAATGTGTGTTGTTGGAACATTGAGGAACTGTGCCTTGCTTGTGGATAGTCTTTGTCATCTTCCACTGCATGAATGTTGGTCTCACGTCTGTTCCATTCTCTGACTTTCTGAGTCATAATCCACCAACCAAGACCTTGAACTTCTGTCTTGGTTTGGTTTTCTTCTTTCTGAGGGTCTTACATTGTAAAGAGTGGTCTTGCTTTAATCTAGTTTGCCTATCCGCCTCAACACCAGAAGTTGGAATCCTCCATATGCCTTTGTTTATGTGGATCTAAGGTTCAGACCCTAGGAATGGTGATCTCATCCAGACCGAAACTAAATGCCAAAATATTCTGGGACTCTGATTAGGCCCCCTGCCCCCGTAATGTTTCCATTTGTCTGCTCAGTCCCATGCTGAGTCTTTCCTAAGTGTCCCCTACCTCCTGTTTTTCCAACATCCCTCAATACTAAAAACTTCTAATTTAGTTGCATGACTTTTCCTTGGGAGACATAAAGGAATATCTGTTTACCCCAAATAGGGTACCAATAGACCGAAGAAATAATTTCATTAAAGTCCAGCTAGTGGAACCAATGAATTTCTTGGGATTACTTACAGGGCCCCTGGTGGGGGTTACTCACAGGGGGTCTCAACACTGCCCAGCATGGATGATTATTAACAAAAGCTGCATCTCTGGAGATGCAACTTCAGTCAACCTTCTTCCTCCCATGTACTCGGAATGTCCAAGACCGTTGCAGCTGGGTAGGATTACATGCAGCTGTGGGACGGGACAAAGAATGAGTGGCTGGGATCTCAGGCCAGAGAATGTCAATGGGCCCTATCTTCTGAGGGTCTCGTGTAGTACACAACCTTTCTGATTTCAAGGTGGCAATGGCCACATCATGATCAGAGGACAGAGTTGAATTGCCTACGGTTACACTCACAGCATTGTCCAAATACCATCTCAGATCCCTGCCATTTTCTCAGACTGTCTGGTGCCACGAGAAGATGACATCATAGATGTCTGCCTCATTTCTGCTTCTCACCCGAACACGAGACTGTCTCCATGGCCATAAGAAATTCCCCATCTCATTTACTGAGAGAGCCTGGGGGGTATGAGGGTCAAGGTCAGGGGGAGAGGGACTCGAGCATGCTGAGTGGGTCTTTGGATCTCCGGTCCCCATCTTCACCATTGTAACAGGCAGGATGAACTATGGTCAGAGTGGGAATCAGGTATGATGTTTAACCAGCAGTGTTGAACCCAGACCGAGGATGCCTTCCTTGAGTTCGACTCCCATCATCCTTTGCCCTCTCCTCTTCCTCCTTCTCTCCTCCTCCTCCTCCCCCTCCTCTTCTTTCCATCCCTTCTCTATCTCTCTCCCCCATCCTTCCCTCTGCCCTTCTTTCCCTCCCAGAACCTAGGGCTTCGTATCTTTCCCCTTCTTTTCTTATCCCTCCTTTTTGTTCCCTCCTACTGCTCCTTTCTCCTTTACAAATTCCTTTATTCTTGTTTATGTACATGTCTGTGCCCGGGTGCATTCCTGATGCCTACAGAGGCTGGAAGAGGAAGGTCCCCTGGAACCCTAGTTATAAGTGGTTGGTTGTGAGCCACCATGTGGGTACTGGGAGCTGAACCCCTGTTCTCCATAAGAGCAGCGACCGCTCTTAACCACTGACCCGTCTTTCCAGCCCCATGTTATGATTATTTTAGCTGTTTCTTCTCCAGTGAGCGTTCATTCGAGTGCACATGGTTTGTGCATGCATGGATCTGCAGAACAGATTACTGGGAGAAAGATTGCTTGAAGAATATGAACATTTAAATATACATTTCCTGATTGCCATGTGAAAATACTTTCTAAACTTCACAAACCTGCCAATCATATATGAAAGAAACTATTCTTTACATAGTCTAGCCACCAATGGATATTATTTTACATCTTCTTCAATATGGGGACAAAATAACATTGAATATTTTACTTTGGTTTTTTTCAAGACAGCTGTCCTGGAATTCACACTGAGTATTATTTTAATTATAAGCTCTATGATTACTGATAACTTTGGGGAGATCTTATTTTTATTATTTGTTTCTTCCTTATTTAATATTTGTATTCTCCTCATTTCTCTGTTGGCTTGTTCTTAACGTACTTGTATGTGTTAATTATTAATATCCTGTTCTATATGCTATGTATGAGTTTTCCCCATCTATTAGTTTTCATTTGATAATATAAAACTTTTATGCATTTCCCCACATCTATCTATCATTTCCATTTATATATTTATTCACTTATTTACTACATTTTGAATTATGTTTATGTGTTTGTGTTGCAGAGCTGGGGTTACAGGTCCAGGTGCCTGTGTGGAGTGAACAGTTTATAAGACTCAGTTGTCTCCTTCCACCATGTGGGCCCTGAGGGGCTCATGCAAGTAACCAGGCATGGTAGCAACAGTCTATCTAGTGAGCCATCCTACAGGCCCCATTGTTGGCATTTATTTTGAGACAAGGTCTGATTAGGAGACCCTGGCTGACTTGAAACTCACAGAGATCTGCCAGCCTCTGCCCCCTGGGTGCTGGGCTGGAAGGTGTGTGCCACCACACTCCAGTTGTTGTTGTGACTGTTTTTATTTGTAGATTTATTTATTTTATGTGAATGAACTTTTTGCCTGCATGCGTGTAGGTACATCACATGTATGTATGTGCATCACATGCATGCCTGGTGCCTGTAGAAGTCAGTAGAAGACATCAGACCCTGGGACTGGAAGTACAGGTTGTTGTGAGCTGCTATGTGGGTGCAGGGAATTGAACTTGGGTCATCTGCAAGAACAGCAAGTGCTGTTCAGCCCCATTTGCTGGTTTTGTTTGTTTACATTTTTTTCTGTGTAGCCCTCAATGTTCTGGAACTCTATTTGTAGACCAGGCTGGCCTCAAACTGAGAGATCCTCCAGCTTCTGCCTCCCCAGTGCTGGGATTAAAGGCATGTAACACCAGCTCGAGTGTTGTGTTGGTCTTTAAAGCAACGTTTCTTTGGCTAAATCCAAACCCAAACTACAGATTGTCTTTGCTGTGGGCAGCAGCTGAGACTAATGTCATTTTTCTAGCCCTATATAAGTTTCATGAAACTTTTAAAAATGAATGTGAGGTCCAGGGGTCATCTAGAGATTGGGGCAAAGTTTATACTCAGAACTGGGGTGGGGGATCGGGGGAGGGGGCTTCCACCTGTCTGTCTCTGTTTTCCTTGGAAGTCTTCTCCTCAATTTCCACTGCTGTAGAAACTGTCTTTTAGTTCTTAAGTAAGTCTGGGTTTTCTTTGTGTTTTCGTGTGTGCGTGTGTCAGGTATGAGTGTGTTTGTGTGGAGGCAGATGTACACATAGGTGTGGAGGCTAGAGGCAGATGCAAGGTGTCTTCAATCATTTCTCTCCACCTTATCTTTTGAGGCAAGGTCTCTCATGAACCCTGGCCAGTGAACTCTCAGGATCTGTTTATCTTCCTCTGCCTCCCTCAGGATGAGGGTTTCAGACGTGAGTAACCACACCTGGCTTTTTATATGGATGCCAGAAATGTGGGCTCAGGTCCTCATGCTCCTGCTGCCTGTACATTACTGACAGAGCCAGTTCCCCAACCCCAAGATTGAATGTTCTGTCTAAATTTCAGTAACTCCACAAAGTGCTGACTGGGCTCTGCTTTCAAGCTAAACTGTTGAAATGAAAAAAGTTACTCAGTTCCTTCTGTCTGTCTGTCTGTCTGTCTCTCCAACTTCAATTCCTTTCTAGTTTGTTTATATATATATATATATATATACACACTTGACTTATTATATACAAGTAATATATATTACTTGATTGATATTTATATATCTTGATTTATTATATATATCTTGATTACATATATAATAAACACATATATATAAAGAATGTCAACCACTCAGCCATTGGTAGAAATGTAACCTGTTTCGCCTGCTTGTGTATTCTCTTGGGTTACAAACATAGGTAGTCTTGGTATGCCTGATAAGTAACTGAGAGATGATCACTGCTCATGAAGCATTTATATAAACTTGAGGCTCTGGAACTGTCTTTCTCCAGAGAGGATGTCTTTCACTTCCCGTGGCAGGCAAGGGAGAGGCAACCCCCAAGTCCCCATCAGGGAAGATCAAGATGACTCAACGTTGGCTTCACATGTACAACTTTGTTTTGAGTTTTAAACTACGAATTCCACTTCCTCAGCGAACATAGGACTCAGCATGCTTTGTATTTCTAAAGAGAGTTTTGATGGTTGGCGTCTTTCAAAGAATTTATCCATTTAGTTAAGGGTTGAAATCGTGGACCAGTTTGTCTGTCAAATGTCCTTATCTGAATTCTTAGCATATCTTTCATTACCGATGCAACTGTGTCTTCTCCCCTTTTAGTCTGGGCCATTTTAGGTTGAAATTGATGAATGCTAATGATCTTTGCGAAGGCCTGCTTGTACTTACATCTGATCAATTTCTGTCTTCAGCTTTATTGCCTACGGTTCACACATGTTGTCTTTCTGTCTACTTGATTTGCATTTAACTTGATCCTCTTTTTCTCTTTGTTAAGTTGGGAGCTTAGAACATTAATATGCTCTTTAGTCTTCTGTTTTGATGTAAGTATTTGATGCCATCAGCTCCACAAACTACTCAGCTAGCTGTATTTTAGTTACATCTCTCGTTGCTATGGCAAAATCCCTGACAAGAAGCAATGATTTTTAATTGAAAAAAATATTTTTTTATCATATGATATATTCTGATCATGCTTTTCCCTGTCTCTAACTTTTACCAGGTTCTCTCCACTCATGTCTTTTCTTTTCTCTCTCTCTCTTTAGAACACAAACCAACAAACAAATCCAAATGTGCTCATCCCCCCAAAAAGAAATACACAAACAAACCGAAAACCCACAAAAACACAAAACCAGACATCATGATATATAAGCAAAAGACCAATAAGACAGAAAAAAAAGCCCAAATAGAGCAATACTAAACAAGAGGTCAATAAAAATACCATTGAGCTTATTTTGTGTCTGCCATTAACTACCATGAGGCATGTATGATTAATATACTCATTGAGACTTCAATTGAGAAAACTAATTTTTTTCTTTGTAAGAGGATGTCAGTTGCAGACAGCTTCTTGCTTAGGGGTGGGAACCCCTGTCCACTTTGCCTTCTCAACATTGGAACCCTGACTGACTTGAACCTGTGTAGGCCCCGTGCATGCTACCAGTCTCTGTGAGTTCATAGGTGTGTCAGTCTGTTGTGTCTGGAAGACACTTTCAGTAATCATTCCATCTCTTTGTGTAGCTTCCTGAGCCCCAGGGGAAGTTTTTGATGAAGACAGCCCATTTGAGACTGAGTGCTCCAAAAATCTCTTACTCTTCTGTACCTGTTCAGGTGTGGGTCTCTCTGTTAGTTCCCATGCACTACAAGAGGAAGCTTCTTTGATGATGGCTGAGCACTACCACCCTATGACTATAGCAGAACATCATTAGGAGTCATTTTATTGTTGTAATCCTTTAGCAGAACAATAGTATTTAATTTTCCCTTAGAGCCATGACCTATCCAGTCTCAGGTTCTTGGTCACCCAAGCAGTGTCAGGCATGGGTTCATCCTGTAGAGTGGGCCTTGAATCCAATCAGAGAGTGATTGGTTACTTTCACAACATTTGCGCCACTATTGCCACTATTGTACCCGTGTATCTTGCAGGCAGGGCACTGTTGTAGACTGCAGAATTTATAGCTGGGTTAATGATTGCCTTCCTCCTCTGGTAGCATACAGAGGACCTTCTAGAACCATGAACACACTAGTCAGTAGGGATGAAGGCACTAGCCTAGACACCAGATAGACTTCTCTGTGTTCAATTAAGTGTTGTCTTCAGCAATAGGGTGTTACCATCAGTTTGTAGAGAGCAACAAATAGTTTTGGCAATACCCAGAGATGCTTGGGTGTTTTCACAGGGACTCTTTGGCTAATGACTCAACTAGATGTAGTCCATTACTGGCACTGGAGGTTTTGTTCGATGGTGAGCGATGTCTATTTAGGGCATGTCTTTCCCTGACAAGAAGCAACTTAAGGGCTGGTGAGAAGGCTCAGTGGGTAAAGCCTGATAACTGGTGTTTGATCCTCAGGATTCACATAGTAGAGAAGAAAACAGACTTCTGCAGATTTCCTCCCTGCTAATGATCTTTCCTTTGATTCTGTTGTAATCTAACAAGACATTTTGTATAAATTTAATTATTTTAAATTTACTAAGTTGGTTTTTTGAAAAGAATGTATATTGGTCTGGTGCTAGAAGGAATTGCCTTTAAAAGCGAATTAGAGGCTAGCTTGATCTACATAGCAAGGCTAGCCAGGGCTGCACAGTGAAACTGTTTTTTAAGAAGACAAACAACAATAGCAAAACAACCAGGATGGTGGTGCTGCATGCCTTTAATCCTCAGCACTTGAGAGGCAGAAGCAGGCAGATCTCTTTGAATCTGAGGCCAGCCTTGTCTACAGAGCTAGTTCCAGGACAATCCAGAAACCCTCTGTTGAAAACCAACCAACCAACCAACCAAAAACCAAACAAAACAAGAACAAAAAGATTGACAATTCAATTAGGATTAGAAAAACTCTGTTGATAGTGTTGTCTATAATCTTTGTGATTTATTTTTTTGAGACAAGGTCTTACTATGTAGCCCAGGGTTTCCTATGCTGACCTGAAACCTGTGATTTTTCCCCCCTGCCTAGCTACTGGGATTATAGACAGGTTTCTTTCCTCCTCCTCCTCCTCCCCCCCCCCTCCTTCTCCTCCTCCTTCTTTTTGGTTTTGCGAGACAGGGTTTCTCTGTGTAGCCCTGGCTGTCCTGGAACTCACTCTGTAGACCAGGCTGGCCTCAAACTCAGAAATCCGCCTGCCTCTGCCTCCCGAGTGCTGGGATTAAAGGGGTGTGCCACCACTGCCCGGCTTAGACAGGTTTCTTATGCCTGGCCTCATCTCTCTCTCTCCCTCTCCCTCCCCCCTGCCCTCCCCCTCCCCCTTCTTCCCTCCCCCTCTCCCTCCCTCCCTCCTTTCCTCCCTCACCTCCCCCTCCCTCCCTCCCTCCCTTCCTCCCTCCTCCCTTTTTCCCTCTTGTGTCTACCTATTTTTATACTAAGAAAATGTTGAAATCTCCAAATATAATTGTAGACTGTCTATTTAATTCTTTAGAATTCTGCCCAAACTTGCCTGGTGTGTTTTTTAATCCCTCAGTATGTATTATGTGCTCTTGGTGAGTTGACTCCCTTATCCTTATGTGACATTCTTCTTAAGGTAATTTCTCTTGTTCTGGTCTATTTGACAACGTGCTGGATAGTTTTACATCACCTTGACACAAACTAAAGTCATTTGAGAAGAGGGAGCCTTTTTTAAGAAATTGTCTCCATAAGGTTTGGCTGTAGGCAGGCCTGTAGGGTATTTTCTTATTTACTGCTTGAAGTAGGAGAGCCCAGCCCATTGTAGGTGGTACCATCCCTGGGTCCTGGGTTCTATCAGAAAGTAGTCCAAGCAAGTTGGCAGGAGCAAGCTAGTAAGCAGCACTCATCCACAGCTCCTGCCCCCAGGTTCCTAACTTCCTTAAACATTGGACTAAGATGTTCAATGATAAACCAAATAAACTCTTTCCTCCCCAAGTTGCTTTGGTCATGGTGCTTCAACACAGCAATAGTAACTTTGAATAAGAGAGACAGTAATTCAGTGACTCTAGTGTTCTTTCATTGGAATCTGTGCAGCATATCTTTTCCCATTCCCCCCATCCCCAGCTTAAAGTGGATTTCTTTGTAGACAGAATGTAGTTAGTCTTGCAGCTTTTAAAAATGTCACTGGACAATCCAATCTTTACATGGTATTTAGATTATGTGCCTTAATGAAAATATTGAAACAATCTCATTAAAATACAGCATTTTGTTAGGTATTTTATTTTAATTTATACATACATACATATATATATATATTCACACATATATGGTATATTAGAGTGGCTAACAGGCTATGGTCCATCTAGTCCAAAAGTGGCTGTCTACCAATAGAAGTCCAAGAATCCTCTAGTTGTTTAGCCCATAAGGCTAGATGTTTCAGATGGTCTTCAGTATACACTTGAATCCCAAAGAAGTAGGCTCTAATGCCAGTAAGAAATGGACTTGCACTGAGAGGGAGAATAAGGAGGCAAAGAACAAAAGCTTCCTTCTTCCTTGTCCTTATATAGGCTGCCAAGAGAATGTGTAGCCCAGATTAAAGATGTGTCTTCTCACCTTAAGTGATAAAAACAACCCCCCCCCGGGGGGGGGGCTGTGATCAGGATGTAAAGTGAATGAATGAATGAATAAATAAATAAATGAATAAATAAATGGAAAAAAAGACGCCCCCCACAGATGTGCCCAGCTACTTGGATTAATTCCGGATGTAGTCAAGGTCAAATTGACAACTGTGGGTAGCCATACACATACAGTGCATACGTATGTGTATATATATGTGTACACATGCCTTGGTGCATGTGTAGAGGCCAGAGGGCAACTTGCAGAGATGGATTCTCTCCTTCTGTCCTGAGTGTCTTCAGGCTTGGCAGCAGTGGCTTTATACACTGGATCATCTCATTGGCCCTAATAAACTTACTTCCAAGAGTCTTACTGTGTAGCTCTGGCTAGCCTAGAACTTAGTTTGTAGACCAGGCTGGCCTCAGTTTCATAGAGATCCCCTGGCCTCTGCATCTGAACTAACATAGTTTTTAAATTCTCTGGATGTGTATATGTGTGCTTTTGTATGTTGGGATGTGGGTGGATTTATGCTACAGCATACATGTAGCAGACAACCTTGGGTATTAGTCTTGCCTTCCACCTTGTCTGAGTCAGGGTCTCTTTGTTGTTTTTTTCCCCCACTGCATAGGCCAGGCTTGCTGGTCTGTGAGCTTCTGGGGATTCTCCATCTCCACTTCTCATCTCACCCTTGGATGCTGGATTGCAGGTGCTCACACTATACATTCAGCTTTTACATGGGTTATGGGGATTTGATCTCAGATCCTCATACTTGCTAGGCAAGCACTTTTACCCACTGAACCACCTCCCTAGTACCTTAAGATTCTTTAGAAAAAGCTTTTGATGTTTGCCCTATCTTTTCATTTGCTTGCCAGCTTATTTATTTTATGTGTGAGTGCTCTGCTGCATGTATACCTGCACACCAGAAAAGGACATCAGACCCCTTTATAGATGATCATGAACTACATGTGGGTGCTGGGAATTGAACTCAGGACCTCTGGAAGAGCAGCCAGTGCTCTCGACCACTGAGCCATCATTCTAGTCCTGTCTGCCCTATCTTACATTGCATATGTTTAATTGATAGCTATCTATTTTCAAATAGCATTATTGTTTAAGATGTGCCATCTCTCCAAGATGCTCATGTGTTAGGAGCATGCTGTCCATGAGGTAGAGATATTTGGGGAGATTCTAGAAACTCTAGGACATCACTAGAGGAATTTGCTAGATCGCTTGAGAGTATGGGTCTGTAGGGAGTTCCTTGTCCCTGGCTCCTCTATACCTCATCCTGCTTCTCGCTGCCATGAGGTAAGCAGACCCCCTCATTGACCATACACTCCTGCCCCTATGATGCCCTGTGACCATGACCATAGAGTAAACCCTCTGAAAGTATGAGCCAAAATAAACAGTCCCAACCACTCTTTACCTTATTCTCTCAGGCATCTTGAGAAAAGTAACAATTATATTGCTTTGTGTACAGTACAAAGTCCACACGGCTGAATACTTCTCATTCTCTGTATTATTTTGTCAAATATATGTGCATTGTAAACCTATACAGTACATTGCATTTTCTCTTTACTCTAATTGACACTATTTCCATTCTTATCTCTTACTGTAGATATAGGTTGTCTGTAATTTCTTCTACCTAAACACTTATGCTGTGTCCTTCGTGTGAAATATGTGGGTAGTAAGTTTTCTGAATAGAAACATGTTTGGGAAGATATTCCCACTAGGTAGATCACTCTGGGTTGACAGGCATTCCCCCTAATACTTTGAAAGAGATGACACTCCGGGCTCTGTCTTGTGTCATTTCTGCTGAGAAATCTGTGGTCCTCATCTTTGTACCTCTCTGTGTAACATGGCTTTTATCTCTGGTTGCCTCTATGACTCAAGGTTTTCTTTTCATCTTTAATGGTGAGCAGTTGGAATATGACACTTTATTTTATTTGGTTTTATTTTTTGCATGTACATGTGTGCCCTTGCACACCCATGGAGGATGTTGGGTGTCCTGCTCTATCCTGTCCACCTGACTCCCTTCAGACAGAGCCTTTCACTGAAACTAGTGCTAGACTGGCAGCCAGCAAGGCCCACTGATCCTTCGGACTCAGTCCACACACAATGCTAACTTTACAGGCATGTGTGGTCATGCCAGGCTTTTTAATGTGGAAACTGGAGATTCAAACTCAGATTCGCACACCCAGACCGCAAGCACTCTTACCCAGTGAGCATCATTTCCCCAACCCAACTCTCCCCCTCCCCCTCCCCTCCCTCCCTCCCCTCCCTCTCCCCCTCCCCCTCCCCTTCCTTTCAGTATTTTCTTTGCTGTCATCTGAGCTCCTTAGATCTATGATTTCTTCTTTCTTGTCTTTTATTCATTTGGAGGCAATTCCCAGCCATTATCTCTTCAAGTACTTCTTATGACCCTTTTCTTCTTTCTCTTACATTTCCAGGAATCTAACTCATGACTCTTAGGCCGTGTGATACTGTCCCACAGCTGCGGGTCCTTTGACCCTTTCCCTGGAGCATTTAGTGAGCTTACAAGGCTTTAACTCCTCTTCCACATCTGAACTCTGTGGTGGCATGGTCACATATTTTCCTTTTACAGATGTTCCAATCCCCACATCTCATGCGTATTGTTGTTGTTCCAGATGAATTAAAAATACTGACCAGTTTTCTTCAGTCTACCTCATAGAATCATACACCCATCTGGGACCACTTTCCAGATTGAGGGACTGTTGTATTGTTTCAAACAGGGTCTCTCTGCAGCTCTGGCTGTCCTGGAACTCACTACTCAGACCAAGCTGGCCTTGAACTCACAGAGATCAAAGATCTGCTTCCCTTCCAAGTGCTGGGATTAAAGGTGTGCCTTAAATAATTCCTATTATGCCTGGCAAGGAGGTATTATTTAATTTGAAAGGTTGCTAACAATGAAAAATTTCAACTTTGTCTATTTCCTGTTTTGTTGTTGTTTGTTTGAGAAAGGGTTTCTCTGTGTATCCCTAACTGTCCTAGAATTTGCTCTGTAGACCAGGCTGGCCTGGAACTCACAGAGTTCTGCCCACCTCTGCCTCCCGAGTGCTGGGATTTAAGGCGTATTGCACCACAGCCAGCTCCTGAAATGCTGTCATTTTGTTTTAAATTTTGAAGGGTATTTTTGTCTTGTGAGGCACTCTAGCTTGTCAGGCTGGTTTAGAATTCTCACTGCACTGTCCTCTGGCTTCTGAGGGTTCCATTGAAAAGTCCTCTAACTGCCGTTCTGAGCCAGCACTTCATCCTGAGGTTTGATGAAGCTCCTATGTCTTGAGGTACTCTCTTCAACAGTTTTGAAAGCCAGAACAAAACGAGTCCTTGGCTTTGGATACTCATATGTGTGTGTGTGTGTGTGTGTGTGTGTGTGTGTGTGTGTGTGTGTGTGTGTGTGTGTGTTTGTGTGTGTGTGTGTTTGTGTGTGTGTGTGTGTGTGGCTAGAGAGTACTGTCACATGCATCTTAATCACCTGCACTTTAATTTTTGAAAAAAGGTCTCAAGGCATCCCGTGGCTTACAATTACAGGCACACTCCCACATCTGGCTCTCTACATGGTGCTGTGAGCCCAAACTCACACCTCTGTGCTTACCTGGCAAGCATTTTGCTGAGGAACCATCTCTCCAGCCCCTAAAATCCCTTTAGCTATTTCTCCTACACTATTTTCTCTCTTTCTAGGACTGTGATTATACAGTTGTAGCTATCTGAATATTTTCTTCTGACCCTTCCCATTGAAAGATCAGATCTTGGGTTCAGACTTCATCTTAGAGAACCTCACCTAAGGTTGAACTCCAATTAACCAACAAGCTGGCACCTAGCATCAGTTTTCAGGTTACTCCCCAACAAACTGCCCCTGGCGTTGTAAAGGGCAACAAAATTCCATAATAGTCCTCCAATCAGATATGTGCCAGACCAAAAACCCCCTCGCTTGTTTGCTCGCCTCTATAAATGCTTTCTTGAAACTGGGCTCAGGGGAGGCAGAGGCAGGCAGATTTCTGAGTTCGAGGCCAGCCTGGTCTACAGAGTGAGTTCCAGGACAGCCAGGGCTACACAGAGAAACCCTGTCTCGAAAAACAAAAAACAAAAAACAAAAAACAAAAAACAAAAAACAAAAAAAAAAAAGAAAAGAAACTGGGCTCAGGCTGGGCTCGGGCTTCACCTTTTCACCTTTCTGTCCTGCTAGGGGTTCTCTGTGTAGCCCTGGCTGTCCTGGAACTCACCCTGTAGACCAGGCTGGCCTTGAACTCAGAAATCCACCTGCCTCCCAAGTGCTGGGATTAAAGGCGTGCACCACTACTGCCAAGCCCGAGCTTTAATAAAAAGACCCTAGTACTTTTACATCTGAACCAGGTCCTTCATGGTCTTTTGGGGCTTGTGAACGGGCACTATATTATCTCATATTCTTTTAGCTGCACCTAGACTGTTACTAGCCCACTAGAGAGGGAGGGTTGTGGTTTTTGCTTTTGAAACAGTAGGCATTGAACCCAGGGACTATACCCATGTTAGGTAAGTGTTGTACCATTGAGCTATACCCCTAGCCCCTAAAAGTTTTTAAGTTATCTGACTTCTTTTTATCTTCCACAATATTTTGTACATATTTTTATTTTCATGTAATTATACTTAGAAATTTTAAATATTTGTTGAAACTTCCATTCTGTCTACTTTTTCTATGATTTTATTTAATAATATTCATTCATTATTTTGAGATTATCATCTTGTCATTCCAAGCATCTATTTCATCTGTAGGTTGTTTCAATTGCCTTTTTTAAATGGATTATTAATCCAATTTAGATATGCCACACATAGATAAATAACGATTTGCCCTCACCCATGTTAGACGGATGGGATGGGGAGCTGGATTGCTTCAGAATGTTCAGGGATGGAGCTGGGTTAAGGTTTCCTGCCTGTTCTGTGGGTCTGGCCTTCATGGGCTTCTCTAATGGAGAGCATTGACAACCTTTATCTCCTCAGCACTGAATGACTGACTGAATTCTCTCCATTGGAATTGGGCTTAGATCTTTAACCTTTATGTGGCTAGCATTAATGGTTGTAACAGTCCCCTCCCTATAAGCACAATGAAACTATGAATTTCAACCTCTCTCTTCCAGAAGTTTCTGGCTCAACCACTCAACTTCTTATATAACCCCAGAAAAAAAAAATTTTTTTTAAGTCTTAATGCTATGAGCAGTGATGGCACACACCTTTAATCCCAGCACTCAGGAGGAAGAGGCAGGTCAACCTCTGAGCTCAAGGCTACAGAGCAAGTTCCAGGACAGCCAGGGGTACACAGAGAAACCCTATCTCAAAAAACAAAAGAAAAAAAAAAGTCTTAATGGGAAACGCTAGCCTGTGCCCAGGTGTAGTGTGTAGTTTCTACTATCCTGCTTTAAGTTCTGGGCGGACCACGCTACCAGCCACCACCTTGGTTCCCTTGGATCCACAGATGAAAGACACACACACACACACACACACACACACACACACACACACACACACACACACACACACACACACACACCACACACACAGAGCTCATTTTTAACCTGCCTTATGGCTCAGTGGCTGGGCTCTTCTAATCCTCCTGTGGCTAGCGTGTCTTTTCCTTACTTCTTGCTCAACACACTAAATCTGCCTTTAGCTTAGTTGTGTTTCTAATCTCTTCTAATTGGCCCGGGGAAGAGGCCACCCAAGATCTCACATGGCTGGTGACTCTCCCTCCCTCCAAAGCATGGCGAATGAATCTGTTTTCCTCCTCTTGCATCTCCTAGCCTGCCTACAAGAACCTAGAATTCTTACCTCTTCCACCCAGTCATTGGCTGCTGGCATCTTTATTGATCGACCAAGAACCACTTGGGGAACAGGACCTTCAGCGGTTCACACACAGATTCCCAATCAATTCCCAATCAAAGCATCAGAACCACTCTCTACACCCAGGTTCTCTGCAAGAGCAACAAATGTTCTTCCTTGCCAAGCCATCTCTCCAGCCCCTCCTATCTCTCTTTTCAAGAGTTGATGTGCTTTTTTAAAAACGGAAAACCTTTAATTAATTCCTTGTGGTTTTCACACCAAGCACCCCATCCCACTCATCCATTTCTTACTATCTTCTCTCTGCCCTTGCAACCTTTCCCTCAAAATAAAATAAAAAAACAAACAAAAAATTAAAAAAAAAACAAAACCCAAAGCATAAAAAAAAATCTAGTTGTGGAAGCTTTAGTAGTGTGTCACAGCATATCTTTTGTCCACACATCTTTACTTGCAAATGTTCATTACAATGGGTCGTTGGTTTGGTTCGAGGCCTCTGGCTTTTGCTACACTAACAATTCTGGATCTTAACCCAGTCTCCTCTCAGATATCCTGTGTTGCCCTCTGTCATGGAGATCCTGCAGCTTTGGATCTGCAGGATTGGCCCCTTCACAAGCTCTAGCTATTCATAGATGGGGTAGATATTGGGGCGGGCCCATTCAAAGCCCTGGATCTAGGCCTGGGTGGTAGCTGAATTGGTCAGCCCAGCGTCTCTCCTATAACCTCACACAGTGCTGCAGCTGGAAAGGGGCAGGGTCAGCTCTCATGACCTGAGGGCTGGCTCACCACACCTATGCCACCAGAGCCAACTCTACTGTGGGCCCAGTCAAGGTGAGGCCTACTCTCTAGAGTGTTGCAGCTGGTGAGATGTGGGGCCAGCTCTCCTGAGTGCTGCAGCCAGTGAGGGTCTGGGCCAGCTCTGCACAACCCCTGGATATCAATGTGGTTCCAGGTGGTATCCCAGACCAGAGACATCCACATGGCCTTTACTGGTAACATGAGCCATGGACATTGACACAGCAGAGGGTCCTGCTGCTGCACGGCCATAGACCCAGACATGGCCCTCAGCAGCATCATGGGCTGGGATTTCACCGTAGTCTCATATGGCAGGGCAGGCTATACACAACAGGCTAGGCCTCTCTACCCTTGAGTCTCCAGTTCCATCTCTTTTCGTAATGTTCAAACTGGTCCACTTCTGTTTCTCTCCCATCTGTCCAACACATACTTGCACACTGTAGTGGCTTCCACTATGGGTACAGCTGTCAGGCCTCTGTGTGACCTCATTTGTCTGTACTGTGCTGTGGAGGCAGGCAGACCTCAGGGAGTCCTACCTAACCTGCACTGCAAGGCTTGGTGGCAGACAGGTCTCTGGGTGTCCAATGTGTTTTCAATAAAATGGAAGCTTTGTGCCCTATCTCTTCATTCCAGGACTTCACCCCACCAAGAGAAATGTGCTGCATTTGTGATTTGTGTGTGTGGGGGTGTGTGTGAGGGGGGTTGTTTTTGTTGTTTTGTATTTTGGTTTCGGTTTTTGGTTTTTGAAGACAGAGTTTCTGCCAGGCGGTGGTGGTGCATGTCTTTAATCCCAGCACTTGGGAGGCAGAGGCAGGCAGATTTCTGAGTTCGAGGCCAGCCTGGTCTACAGAGTGAGTTCCAGGACAGCCAGAGCTACATAGAGAAACCCTGTCTCGAAAAAAAAAAAAAGAAAAAAGAAAAAAGAAGACAGAGTTTCTCTGTGTAGCCCAGGCTGTCCTTGAACTCACTCTGTAGACCAGGCTGACCTCAAATTCACTGAGATCTGCCTGCCTCTGCCTCCTGGGTACTGAAATTGAAGGCATATGTGACACTGACTGGAGTGATTTGTGGTTTTCAAAGTACCTCTTCAGCAAGATGTAATGCACATTATCTTAGTTAGGGTTTTATTGCTGTGAGGAGACACCATGACCAAGGCAATTCTTATGAGGACAATATTTAATTGGGGCTGGCTTACAGGTTCAGGGATTCAGTCCATTATCTTCGAGGTGGGAGCACAGTATTGTCCAGGCAGGCATGGTGCAGGTAGAGCTGAGAGTTCAACATCTTCATCTGAAGGTTGCTGGGAGTGACTGGCTTCTAGAATGAGGCAGCTAGAATGAGGGTTTTAAAACTCAAACCCACAGTGGCACATCTACTCCAACAAGGCCACACCTACTCCAACAAGGCCACACCCACTCCAACAAGGCCACACCTACTCCAACAAGGCCACACCCACTCCAACAAGGCCACACCCACTCCAACAAGGCCACACCCACTCCAACAAGGCCACACCCACTCCAACAAGGCCACACCTACTCCAACAAGGCCACATCTCCAAATAGTTCCACTCCCTGGACTAGGCATACTCAAATCACCACACACATCTATAAGCCTGGCACTTGGAAGGCTGTGGCCCCAGTGACATAGCAAGAGCGTGCCTGAGAAAACAAATACCTTTCCCCTAGATGTTTCTTACAAGACATAGTTTGACTACAATGGGGTTCCTTTCTCTTAATGACACTGGAGGATTCTGATGCTTGTATGAAATTGTGAAACCATCAGAATCAAAACACAAAGCCGCTCCATCACTGCAAGCAGAGTCTTTCTGCTCCTTTGTAGTCAGTCCCTCACTCCTCTGGCCTTGGATAAACACTGCTTTGTGTCACTATAGTTTTGCCTTTTCTAGAATTTTCTATAAACAAAGCCATACAAATACATTGTCTTTTATGTTCGATTCCTTTCATTCATTCAGAATAGTTTTGGGATTCAGTCATGTTTTTATGTCTATTATTGTGTTACTTTTTTTTGGTGAGTAGTAACCTCAGTTATGACCATATAGTAATTTGTTTTTTTCATTCATAAGCTGGTGGACATCTCGTTTGCTTTCAAATAGGGGTTATGAATAACCATGAACATTTGCATACCACCACTTGTGTGAACAGATGCTTTATTTCTCCTGGGTAAGTTCCTGGAATAGAATGACTGTGTTGTAGGATAAGTAAAGATGACCTTACTGGCCTCTTCACAAGTTTACCTTCCCATCACAACCTATGGGAGTTCTAGTCACTCCATGTCCTTGTCAACACTTGGTGTTGTCAGGATTTTCTTAGATGTACTGTGTTACGGCATGTCCTTACAATTTTAACTGTATTTATGAAATGACACTAAAAGCTGACCATCTTTTTATGTAACCGTAACCATTTATACATCTTCTGTGAGATATCTCCTTTTTTAAATTTTTGCTTTATTTTTATTTAATAAAAATATTACAATCTTTGTATGTATGCACATATGCATGCTGTGACATAGCATGGAGCTCAGAGGACACTTTCCACCTTGTTAGGTCATCCCTGAGTGTGTTATTCGTATTACCTGTTACACAGGACTCTGTAACACGGCCAAAGCATGATTTATTTATCTACCCTCTGTTGGATTATTAAGACTAGATATTCCCCGTGTTTTCCCTCATAATCAGTCTGCAATGAACCCTCTTGCTTCCTTCCTTACACATGTACATGTTCTCTAATCCACACCTGAAAGAGCACAGGGTTGTATAACTTGACATTTCTTCCAACTTTTTCTTTAGCTCTATTTATCTTACTATTCAGCTAATGTGCTGAGTTTCACATTTGAGCACTTATTTTCAATTTCTAAGATTATGCTGGGTGGTGGTGGTGCACACCTTTAATCCCAGCACTTGGGAGGCAGAGGCAGGTGGATTTCTGAGTTCGAGGCCAGCCTGGTCTACAGAGGGAATTCCAGGACAGCCAGGGCTACACAGAGAAACCCTGTCTCAATATATATATATGATTCCAAGATCACTTAGGATTTATTTCATAACAGCCCATTCTGAGACTATGGGAACACTTTCTTCTCCAGTCTCCCAGGTTAATAATTATTCTACTTTAAAGTCCCAAGCTCATATTTGCTTTCTCTTTTTTATTTTGGAGGCAAGGTCCAGACTGGTCTTAAACTCACTATGGAGCAGAGGGTGACCTTGATCCTCCTCCTGCCACCTCCCAAGCTCTGGGATAACAGGAGTGCCGTGGCTGTTATCCCTGCATGTGGTTTACACAGTGCTAGGGATGGAACCCAGGGCTTCATTATAGCTCTGTTGCCCTCTTCATGGGTGTCTTAGTTACTGTTTGATTGCCTTGAAGAGACATCAACTGGGGAACTAAACATTTGAATATAGAGTCCATGGGGCCATTCTTATTCAAACCACCACAATGAGTCTAGGGCCTGGAGTCTACTTAATCCGATTCCTCCCTTTCAAGTGGTTGAACATTCTTGGTTTTCTATCTGTCTATCTCTGAAAGATGCTGTAGACCAGGAGGACTCGTCTCTGGCGATCACAGTGAAGGAGTGCCACCTGATGATCTTGGTCCTGTCTCCTCGTGGGCCACTGGCTACCCCAGGGCACAGACCCACCTTTCAGATCTAGTGCTTCCTCTCGATGATCTGGTGATTAGCAAGCGCAGCTTCTGCTTGCGCATGCTCAGGACGGCTCCGGGCCCCTCTGCTGTGCCTGATCGGCTTTAGTCCTGTCCACTCTGGTCTTGGGCACTCCTGAGCCAGCCTCACTAAGCGCAGGGTCTGTGTTTCAGATTGTAGATGCCACAGTCAAGCTTATCTATTTTCATCTTTCAGAGATCCATAAAGTCTGACTTACTGCAAACGCCTTTCTTGTTTCTTGTTTTTTGCTTTTTTTTTTTTTTTTTTTACATCTCTGAATATATAAGTAAGTACATGTATTTTTTTTCTTTAAAAACTTGTTTAAATGTACATTTATTTATTTACTTGTGTGTGTTGGAGGGGGCCTGTGTATGTCATAATAAGTGTTTGGTGGCCATATCATAGGACAACTTATGGGAGTTAGTTCTCTCCTTCTACCATGTGAGTCCCAGGGGTAGAATTCAAGCCACCAGTCTTGGCAGCAAGCACCTTTATCCACTGAGCCATCTTGTGGGCCCACGTGTTCTTTTTCTACAGTAATCAGAGATTCAGACAGGACTATGTACCAGTCTTTTATCCAGTCTTCTACTTGGCTTCCCCACCCCCTCAGATAGAGTCTCACTCTGTTGGCTAGGCTGACTTTCAGCTCCAGCCTCCCAAGTGTCTGGGACAACGGGTATCCTCTGCCATCCTGTGCTTGTCCTTTTGAGAGTCTGTCATTGTTGGATCTTCTTTGGATCGCTGGCCTCAGTTCTCCGTGTTACCTGTATCTTTAGCGTGCATCTACATGCCTCTCTCTGTCCTGAGCACGGCTCCTGTTTCTTTCTCTGTGACTCCATCTTTATTCATGTCTGTCTGTCCTGGTCCTTGAAGTTCCTCTGCACCCTCAACCCCTTGATCTTAGTGGCTGTTTCTTATCAGTGCCAGGTTCTGGCCCCCATGGCTGGCTGGCTCTGGAGCAGTTTGTGGGTAGGGGAGCCCCAGATTGCTGCAGCGTGGAACAAGCATTTTCAACACATGCTCTCGTTGGCAGCCTGCCACCACAGCCCGCTGCCTGCCAGCATCACACTTCAACTTAAAGAGGGAAAACTGCCAGACCAATGTTTTAGCTACAGCCCCGTGTCACGGCTGCATGGGGAATCTAGCAGCAGCCCCTGCCAGGAGCTAGAGCTGTGAGGAGGACTGGAGAAGGGGCTCAGGCTGCTGGATGGTGCTGGGGATCTGAGCCCCCGCCTTCTTTGGCCCCTCTGTTTCTGGGCACCAGGATATCTACTTGAAATCCTCTCTGGGCTCCAGTTTAACCTGACAGCCTAAGGGCCTCCCTGGGAGGAAGATCATCTCTTCCCAGCCCTCAAGCCGTTTACCAGGGTCCTGCTTCCTGCCTTCTTTGTCTCTCTGTATGGTGTATCTTCTCCATGGGTAGCCCTGAGTGTTGTAGTCACAGGGGAGCCTGTAGAAGCCAGTGAGATGGTTGGTTTTACTGGTCAGAAGATTAAAATGCCGGAAGCCTGTGTGGAAACTTTTATCCTGGCCATTGAAGAACTTATTATGTAGCCAGTGATGGTCCTGAACTCCTGATCCTCCTGCTGTACCCCACAAGTGCTGGGACTATGGCTCACACCTGGCAAAAAATCCAGTCTTACCTAGGATACATCCTTTCCTATTGCAGACACATCCACCTATCAAAGCACACATTCTAACAGTGGTGGTGGTAATGATGGAAGCCCATGGCTACCTGTGCAGAGCACCCTTCCCAGAAGCATAGGTAACCAGTTTTGCCATGGTGGTCACATCCACCATGTCCTGGGGATATCCTTACCTCTACCTCTGCATGTTTTCTTCTAAGCTCAATTCCTGTCTTCGTAGAGGGACCTTCTTGTCAACTCCTATCCATGTTCAATCTAGCTGTCCCTTCTGAGCATTCTTTTCATCTGTCCATAATTATCTCAACATCATAAAATACCCAGCACTGTGGAGGAGCAGGCACAACTCATGACTCCCAGTGTCAGTCTTCCAGTGTAGCATGGACCCACCCACCCCAGACCAGGGACAGTCTCTCTTTAGGGTTACAGAGAAACCAACAACAGCAAAGGTAAAATCTGCATGCCTGCATGCCCAAATGCCCACACAGAAGTGCTCACGTTAGCTAGGTTAGAATCATTGTCCTTGAATACCGAGACTACCTGCCTACCTAGCAGAGTAGCAGCCACCTGTGTAGGAACATCTGCCAGTGTGAACATCACGAAGTTCCCAGCTCAGCCAATACCAATGTGCCCATCTGTCACTAGAGCCCACCTGCTCCCTTGGGGTGCTTGAAAGACCCAGAAGGAACAGGTATCACTGAGGACACGTAGGTGGCAGGAGAGGTGGAGCCGGAAGGAGCCACCTGATCAAACTGCCAGGCCTGGGTATGTACCAGCTGCCAATACAAACAGATAAGCACTAATAATCACACTCTCAGAAGCCAGCTCGCCTGTCCCGTTTTTCTGAGGACATCACCTGCACAGCTGCTCCTAATCAAGGGCCATTTAATTCGTTCCCAGATCATTGTCTGCACTAATTGTCTTAAACAAACCCAAGTTCATTGCACCTTATTCTCCGAGGGCCTGAAAGATTTCTAATTACCTGTAGGTGGTTCTTCATGCAGCCTGGCTTCATTAAAGATCACAATATGTTCCCCTAATAGGTTTGCCATTAAAATCCAATGGGTTCCCATCAAAATGAGTTATGTCTCCGAAAAAAAAATCCACTAAAATATATTTTAATTAAAGTGAATTAAATATTGCATATGTCTGTCAGCCAACAGGTTGTACTTGAGGCTGATGCCAGGAGAAGGGGAGGAGGATAGAAAAGAGACTTACAAGTGGGATGTAGGACTTTGGAACAAGGGATAACAGTGACTTGGCCATTCCTAGAAGGGGGACTCTTGGCAAGCCTCCTTACCAATTTGAGCTTCGGTATACCCATCTCCAAAATGCTGACTATAATCTCTAATTTAAAGTTATTTTGGTTAGGATGAGATGACAGACAACAGTAGGAGGATTCACACATACAAAGATGTCACTACTGTTACTTGATATTCCAAATAAGTCTTGTATTAGCCAGCTCTACTGGGTAACAATCATCACTCATCTTAAGAGTTTATAGTAACAGACCTTTGTTTTTCACAAGGACTTGGCATTTTAGCCATGGCCTTACAGCTGAAGTCACAGCCCTTCTCTGGAGCATGTCCCTCTAAAGGCAAAGAGCAGAGTGCAAGAGGCTGAACGGTGCAGAAACAGGCTGAATCCTGTATCTGCATTCAAAGCTTGTCCTGGGCTCTCGAGGCTGTCTCTCACTTTCTCACCCACACTGTTTATGCTCTGCCACAATGCAGAGAACTATATTCTTGTCTCCATGAGCAGGGCAAGGGTGGGGCTGCATAGTTCTCTTACAGGGAAAGGAAAGAATAACTGCTGATAATAAAATCATACTCCACAATCTTATCACTGGGCACAATAACAGTGTTTTCCAAGCTGCCTGATGAATAGAACCCAGGAGGTGGGGGAATGAAAATATAGACAGTTTCACCGCACAGCTCCTAAGCCTCTATGGAGGGTCCTTTAATCTGTTTGTTTTTATTTTCTGAGACAGGGTTTCTCTGTGTAGCCTTGGCTGTCCTGGAACTCCCTGTGTAGATCAGGCTGGCCTCCTACTCAGAGATCCAACTGCCTCTGCCTCCCAAGTGCTGGGATTAAAGGCAGTGTGTGCCACCACTGCCCGGCTGGTTGTTTGTTTGTTTAATATTATCAGATCATAGGGGCCAGAGAGACAGCATCAAAAGCACAAGGATTGAATCCCAATCCCGGGAACCCACGTGAAAAAGTCAGGCATGTTTGCTCGTGTAACCCCTGAGCTGTGGGGGTAGAGACAGGAGGATCCTTGGGGCTTGCTGGCCACCAGCTGAGCTTCAGCTCCAGGGAGAGATGCTGTCTCAAGGGAAGAAGGCCATGAGTAATAGCCGAGGGTACCGAGCATCTTCCTCTGGTCTCTTGAGTGCATGCATCTATGCATCCAACACACCTCACATGCACAACATGGTAGACAGCACCATGCTATAAACTAGTACACGAGAACCGGCTTTTAAACAACTGACCTTTCAAACTGTTTCCACCAAAGGTCATCACAGGATGGCTTCTCAGTCTCTTGGAATCCAGACCCTTGTTTGTGAAATGAGAACATGAACTAGAGTCCCTGTTTGCAGGTCTGGGCCAAGCAAGCCGTCACTAACCCCCCCCCCCCGTTTACCTTTAAAATGGCCTTTGTATGTTAGTGTTTTGGGTCCAAGTAAACCTGATGAGAGGGAAGGTTTCTCCATCCACCCCGTGACCCTCTCCAGTCTCCTCCATTATCAGTGTCCTATCATAGTGGTGGATTTGTTGATGTTGATGAGCCTGCGTCAACATATCTTTATCACCCCAAGTCCATAGATTAGCTTAGGGTTCACTCTTGGTGGCTTTATGGGTCTAGACAGATGTTAAAAAGTCACATGTCCACCATTATATTGTCACGCTCAATGGCTCCACTGCTCTAAAGCCTTTCTGTGCTCCGTCCTTTCATCCCCACAGACTCTCAGTTTAAAAACACCAACAGCAATGGTAACAGTGATAATGGAAATGTCCAGATCTGTGCATTGCAATCAATGCTAAACTCTAAGCAAAGTAGTTTTAGACAAGCAAGATAGTAACTGAGTGGGCGAATGGTCTGATCTCCCAGGACCCATCCTGTAAAAAGAGACCTGAGCCCCCAAAAGTTGTCCTCTGTCTCCCATTTACACACATGGGATGTGTGTGCTTGTACTCGTTACACACACACCATAACAATAAATAAAGAAAAAAGGGGATGGAATTTTGATAAAAAAAATATGTAATGACCCACATGTAAGGACTGTAAGGGAAGAAATATCTATGCAGCAAATGAAGTTGATGGTGCCCCAGACTCCTCAGGAATAATCCTTGGCTTTAGCTATGTGTTAGACTCACCCTTAGAATTGAAAAAATTCCCAGGGCCTTGGCTCACCTCCTGGAGACTCTGATTTCATTCATCAGATGGGGTAGAAGAGTATGTTGTTCAGGCTTTCCAGATCTTTCCACTGGGAAAGCTGATTTGAAAAGCCACTGCCCTAGAGTCTACTTGTCTAAGTGTTGTCTTTGGATCAGAGGATCAGCCTCTCTAGAGAGCTTGTCAGAAATGTGTCATCTTAGGGTCCACCCTGGATCACAAGAGCCCTAGGTGATTCAGTGTACATACGGTAAGTCTGGGAAGGCCATCCCCAAGGGGCTGCCCCTCCCCCATCACACAGCAGTGTGCCCCTGACCTCTCAGCACAGAGCCCAACGGGGTTGGACATATCTTCAATCGTGGACAGTTTTTGCCTCTCTGCTTCCACAGTGACTTCCCGCACTCTGTCTCCTACTTTTCTTACCCCAAGTCTTCTCTACTGACCTCTAAGAGCAAAGACAGCATAGTGCGGGCTTCTCTCTTCCTCTGTCTCGCCCTTCATCTTTAGCCACCCTCACCTGATTCCATGCTGGTAGATACCATCTACTAAATAGCATCCACATGACTACTGAGCTGCAAGAGGTGCTGGGAAAATAGTTGCCCTTTGTCAGAAGTAACTTCAGGGACCTGTGACCTGTGCAGCTCCACACTTGGTTTCACACTTTGGTGTCACTATCTTGAATGGCATTTTTCAAGTTTATCACGTTTATTTATGCATTAATTTTTGTATGTATGTATGTATGTATGTATGTATGTATGTATGTATGTATGTATGTATCTTTGGGTGGGGGTGGTGTGCATGCGTGTGCCATGCCAAATGTGTGGAAGTCAGAGGGCACTTCTCAGGAGTCAGGTCTCTCCCTCTACTGTGTCAGTTCTGGGGGTTGAACTCAGGTTGCCAGGCCTGGCAGCAAGCATCTTTACCTGCTGAGCCACCTCACATGCCCTTCAAGCTGGAACAAGGGTCTCTGTGTCCTGGGCTGGCACTGGGTTTGCACCTGCTCTAACCTGCATCATTTACTCTGCAAGAGGTGTCTGACCTTTCCTTCCACTAGGGTGCCTGAGATGGGGAGGCCCCTAGCGAAGAAACTTGGAGTTCATAGTAGTAAAACACCCCCATGATGTTCTCCCCACCCCAGATTTATGTTTCTCTAGCTTTCTCCCTATTGGCAACAGCACAAGCATCAGCCTGGCTTCCCACCAGCATCTGTGGCCTCTCCACATCTCTCCTCTGTGACAGCCTCCTTTCTCTCTAACCCAGGTATCCCTTGTCTTGCCTCCTGCTGAAACATTTGAGTTGTCTGGATGGTTGTTTTGTGTGTGTGGTAAGCATGTGTGCAGGTGTGCTCACCTGGGCATAGGAATGTGAGGGGTCAGAGTTTAATGTCAGGATGCTTTTCTTTAATCACTTCACCTTATTTTTTGAGTCCTGGTCTCTCACTGAATCTGGAGCTTGCTACTTTAGCTAGACTGGCTTGCCAGTGATTCCCTAGCATCCCCCTTTCTCTTCCCTAGTGTTAGGATTACACGGGCACTGGAGATCAGAACTCAGGTCCTCATGCTTTTGCAGCAAGCATTTCACCCTCTAAGCCATCTACTCAGGCCTCCTGCTTGGGTATTTAACTGGGCCCTGCCTCATCTTGACTTTAGAAAATCTAGAATGGTCGGGCAGTGGTGGCGCATGTCTTTAATCCCAGCACTTGGAAGGCAGAGGCAGGCAGATTTCTGAGTTCGAGGCCAGCCTGGTCTACAGAGTGAGTTCCAGGACAGCCAGGGCTACACAGAGAAACCCTGTCTTGAAAAACCGAAAAGAAAGAAAGAAAGAAAGAAAGAAAGAAAGAAAGAAAGAAAGAAAGAAAGAAAGAAAGAAAAGAAAGAAAAGAAAATCTAGAATGATCCAGTGAGTGGAGATATCAGATCCCAACGTCCCTTAGCTCCAGAGTCTTAGATGGCTCCCGATCCTTCCAGGGGCCTCTGGACCTCTCTTGTTTCCTCACCCTCCACCAGGTTGAATGCCCTACAGTCCTTTCACCTCTTTGGCCTTTGCCCATGCTGTTCCCCCTCCTCTCTTAGGCCACACCCCCTTGCCCATCTATATAGTTCATCTTCCATAAAGTTGATTTCCAAGTTCCCTGCATGCAGCCTTTGGCCCCATGCAATCAAGAAACTTGCTGTCTCTTGTGATCCCTTCACAAGTTACTGCCTGGCTATGTCTTGTGCTTCCTGCAATGCCTCAGGGTTACTGTCTCTCCTCTTCATGCTAGCCCAGGCTACCATCAGTCAATGCACCATTTTTGCCAGCTCCTCTGAGACTTTGCTTCCCAGTGGGCCATGCTGGAGCTGATTCTCTTCCCAGCTTTGCATCCAGTGACGTATGCCCCTCTGGAATGAGCACAGGAGTCACGGAGAGAACACTTATATCACGGGAATTGGCAGAAGCAGAGCAAGGGCTCTGGGTCATGCTGAGAGAGTTGGCTTAGCAGCACACACTCTGTCTACATGCTCAGTGCTTGCTCAAACTTTTCAGGCCTTAGCAGCCACACTCTGGACACAGCTGAAGCAACTCTTCTTTAGGACGAATCTGACTATGTGGTTCGCCAGACCCAGCACCACGAATCTCCCACATTCCATATGTTGGAACCCATGCCCAGATGGTAATTGGAGGTGGGGACTTAGAGAGGTCATTGGAATTAAATGAGACCATGAGGGTGGGTCCCCTAGGACAGCCTTGTAAGGCAAGGAAGAGAGCTGGCATGCTTGCCTTGTCTCCCATGGAACATGTCAGCCCGTGGCAAAAAAAGGACCTCACCAGATGCCAGTACCATACTTTTGGATAACCACATCCCATAACCACACACTAGATAAACCCACATTCTTCACAAGCTATCCAGTCTTGGGTATTAAGTTGTAGTAGCAGCAAATAGATAAGGGTAAGACTCTGGCTCAGGCAGGGGCCTGATTTCCCAGCAGAAGGCACAGCCACGAGTGGCTGTACCCACCCAGTCCAGAGGCGGCTCTTGAGCTATGTACTTCAGGCCCCACCTCCCACACGGGACACATTGAGTCCATGGACTCAGGCTGAACAGTTTTTCTCATTCCTCAGTGATGCAGGAAGGGCAGACTGGTTGGCTCCCTTGTCTCATGTACTTGTTCCAGCCCTGTTCTCTGTTCCTGTGGGTCCCCAACTAGGCTTTTTTCTGTGACCCAGAGAGCTCAATTTTTCTTGTTAAACTCTGGCTTACTGGTTATTTATCCAACATTTTAGTAGTTATGATAGTAATACTAGTTAATTAAATCAGTACTTAATAAATAGTTGCTGTTTATTGGGTATTTCTGTTGTTCCAGACCATTCACAAGAACACACCATTACACGTGCCCAGATGGAGGGAGTAGGTGTTCTAAAACCAGACCCCCACTATGTTAGGATTATGCTGTCCTCATGAAGCCAAACAAGGCCCTGGATCCATCCTGGGAAAGAGGGTGGTTGCCCTTTGGCACTGGTGACCTATGCACTTTTGGCCTATTGCTCATACAGAGCTCTTATGTTCTGAAGGGAAGAGGCAGAGAGATAGGAACTTGTAGGATGCTGACAAGCCTGTCACCCTGGTGACAGTGTCACTGCAAGAGGTTTGTGTGGGCCTCAGGAGCAGACAAAAGCATCCTTTGGACCATGCCCTACAGATTGCCAGGTTTCAGGCATTTGTTCATTCATTCATTCATTCATTCATTCATTCATTCACTCACAGGGACCCTGTGCTGGCTACAGGGAGGTTAAGTGGCAGGCAGGACACTCCAGGCTCTGTCCTTAGGGAAATTATGTTTAAGATTAGAGACAGATAAAAATCAAGCCAACAACACAGGCAATTACAAACCTCATTAAATCTCAAAAGGAGGAACAGGATGTGGATGAAGAACAAAGTAGATTTATGCTCGACTGCTGGAGGATCAAAGACGTCTTTGAGCTGGACCTGGAAGATGAGGGGGAGTCAGTTAAGGGAAGGCAGGAGAGCTGCGTAAGCAGATGGCACAGCACGTGTGAAGGGCCTGGGGCTGCAGGAGGCAGGAGAATAGAAAAGGCCTCATGGCCATGGCTCAGCCATCACTGGCTTCCAACCCTCTGAGCAGTGACAGTGAGGAACAGGCCTGAAGGAGTGGGGAAGGGAGGCCGCTCTGGAGGAGTATAGACTGAGGGAAGGAAGGCAGAGAAGGCCTTGCAGCTGGGACCAGGAACAAACGAGGTGTAAGTCACAAATTCAGAAAGAGGAACAATGACCACAACAGAACCAGTAGGACTATCTAACAGGCATCAGGGGATGTCGGGGAGTGGTGTGTCCAAAGTTGGATCCAAGATATCTCTTGGATTTCTGGAAAACCCCAAGAGCCTGAGCAAGGAGTTCAGAAGAAGGTTTTTATGAGTCTGAGTCACTCTGGACAATAAAAAGTTATCTAACACTTGCTGATTCAGCGTTTTTATGTACCTCATCCCATCTGTCTCCAGGACAGCCTACAGGGCAGTTGTTACGTTCTCCATCTCACCAATGACGATACCGAGGCAGACTCTGGCCTACAGAGCAAGTGCCAAGCAACCAGGGCTACATATTGAGACCTTGTCCTAAAATTAAATAAATAAATAAATAAATAAATAAATAAATAAATAAATAAATACTGGAGAGGTGGCTCAGCAGTTAAGAGCATGGAATGCTTTTCCAGAGAACCTGGGTTAAATTCCCAGTATCCACATGGCAATTCACAACTGTCTATAACTCTAGTTCCAGCAGAGGTCACCTCCTGGTTCCTAGTAAGGGCAGAGATGTCACTCAATAGCACAGTCTGACCCAGGGTTCATGTTCTGGAAAAGCACAGCCTTCCATCATGTCTCTTTGAAACCAGCCCTGAACCCTGATATTTTTTCACCTGTATGGTTCCTCTGTCAACCCCTGTCCATTGTGTCCCTATCATTGATGAAGTTGTTCCAGAAAAATCCTGCAAGCATGGCTGGCTGGTGTGAGGAGTTGATCCCAAGAGGAGTTAGCAGGACACAGGGGCTGGGAGGGGCAACTCTAGTGTGCTGAGGAGCAGAGAGTGGACCAAAGAGCGATTTGGGTTCAAGCCCTCCAGAAAACTCTGGGAAGGAGAGAGGTCAGGTGGAACTGCATCGAGTCTAGACAGCGTGGCTGAGGTACTTCTAGGGCACTGGCCCCCAGGACTGTTAGCATGCCCCAGCGAGAGCTGAGTACTGCCCTGTGGCCAATGATAGCCTCAGGCAGAGGCAGGGCCTGAGATTCTGGGGGTAGGGGTGGGGACGTACACATTCCATCAGCCCCACCAGGAAGGAGTTACTTAGCCTTAAGGTTTGAGGGATAAAATCCATCCTGCAGAAAAGGCAGCTTTCCTTGGGAAACACAGGTTACACCTGCACAGGTGTCTACTTATGATGCAGGCAGGGACTCTCATTCCTTGGCCTCGGAGGTTTCCCAGAATCTTAGTGCAAACCTCTATAGCTACCTTACTCTTGCCTTCTACATGTTTGCAAAACCAGCACCATGTGAATGATGTCAAGTCCTACTACCACCCTGAGATGGAGCTTAGATACTCTGGACTATTTCTCCTGCCTGTGTCTCCATAGTGCTGGAATTACAGAAACATGTCCCCACATCCAGCCTTCTGAACACTGTAAATCACCTCGAGATGACTGCTCACACCTAATACACTGTGAGTTCCATGCACAGCCTAGTTAGGCTGTGTGGTTTAAAAAATAACGGCCGGGGCGTGGTGGGACATGCCTTTAATCCCAACACTCGGAGGCAGAGGCAGGTAGATCTCTGTGAGTTCGAGGTCAGCCTGGTCTACACAGTGAGTTTCAGGACAGCCGGGGTATACAGACAAGCCCTGTCTCAGAAACAAAACAAACAAAATAATGGACAGAAAGAAGTTGAATGTGTCCACTACAGATGTGGGATTTTCTTTTTCATATATTCAATCCATGGTCTCTTGACCATGCTGATTAGGGGTCATTAGCTAGTAAAGACTAATGGTGTTTGTCTCTCTTTCTCTACCCCTCTCTCCTTATTTTATATCTTCTCTGTCTCTATACCTCTATCTCTTTTTCATCTCTCCCTAGTTCAGGAATACATACCTGCCTGCTCGTTTGTCTGTTCCTTATCCTATCTTCCTGTCTCTCTCTCTCTCCTAATCTCTCTTCCTCTCCTCCATGGTTATCTGAGCCATGGTCTCTCACCCCATTCCTTCCCCTTGTAAGCCTGCTTCATCATCTCTGTGACCTGGACTTCGCTCTGCTGTTCCATTGAAATCTAGCCAAGTACAGCCAGCCAGGAAGGCGGCCCAGCACCTTTGCATCCCAGTGCCCGGTGCACGGGAGAGGGAAGCTGAACTGGCACAGCTGGAATCGAGGTCCACTTCAAGTCTAACCAACTGTTATCAAGAGATCAGAGAGAGGGGAGACAGAAGTGGCTCCCATCGCTTCACATAAAGGTGTTGGGTCTTAAAAAAGAGATGTTGAGAGCCATCCAGAAGCACAAAGAGTGACCACTATATCCACTGCTCAAACATGGATTTCGACTGCAGTTCCAACTGTGGTCTCCCCCCCCCTTTTGTCCATGATCATTTGAGCCTCAGGACAGTGACTGAGGCTCTGGACTTGGGAAAGAACACTTATTGGGAGCCATGTGATGATCTTCCAGGAGCCCTGAGTTTAAGGCCCAACTGTTTTTATTTTTAGCTCATCTTGGAGAGTTGTACAAGTCCTTGGTTTCTCTGAATAGTTTTATCATCTGCAAAACAAAATTCTGGGTTCTCAAAGCTGTGATATTTTAGGATCTAATCTAGCACCTGCTGGGTGAGTGCTTCCTTCCCATCTCAGCCCAGAAACAGTATTGAAGTGTCTAAAAAAGCATTTGACAAAATTCAACATCCCTTCATGATAAAAGTCTTGGAAAGATCAGGAATTCAAGGCCCATACCTAAACATAGTAAAAGCAATATACAGCAAACCAGTAGCCAACATCAAACTAAATGGAGAGAAACTTGAAGCAATCCCACTAAGATCAGGGACGAAACAAGGCTGCCCTCTCCCTATCTATTCAATATAGTAATTGAAGTTCTAGCTAGAGCAATTTGACAACAAAGGAGGTCAAAGGGATATAAATTGGTAAGGAAGAAATCAAATTATCACTATTTGCAGATGATATGATCGTATATCTAAGTGACCCAAAAAACTCCACCAGAGAACTCCTGCAGCTGATAAACAACTTCAGCAAAGTGGCTGGATATAAAATTAACTCAAACAAATAAGTAGCCTTCCTATACTCAAAGGATAAACAGGCTGAGAAAGAAATTAGGGAAATGACACCCTTCACAATTGTCACAAACAA
>CM052701.1:126556037-126631420 GCA_028551405.1 Uromys caudimaculatus | reverse complement strand
ACTCAGTCACAAAAGAAGGAACATGGTATGTACTCACTGATAAGCGGATATTAGCCCAAAAGTTCAGAATGCCCAAGTTTCACTTAACAGTAACCGCTGGACTGAGAGTGAGGTCCCAGATGGAGGAGTTGGAGGAAGGTCTGAAGGAGCTGAGGGAATTTGCAGCCCCATGGAGGGAGCAAGAGCGTCAATGGGCCTGCCACCCCCCCCCCCAGGTCGTCCTGGAGTTTGGCCCACCAACCAAAGAATACACATCTATGGACCCATCGTTTGGACCACATATGTGGCAGAGGATGACCTCGATGGCCATCAGGGAGAGAGGAGAGGCCCTTGGGCCTGAGGATGTTAGAGGCCCCAGTAAAGGGGTATGTCAAGGTGGGAATATGGGGATGGGTGGGCAGGTGGGTGGGAGGTGGAATTCCCTCATAGAGGCGGAGATGGGGAGGGGATAGGGGGTTTCCAAAGAGGAGACCCAGAAAAGGGGAAACATTGGAAATGTAAATAAAGTATCAAAAAAAAAAAAAAAAAAAGAAGTGTCTAGGCCTCACAGGGAGGAAGTAGAACCAGAGGCCTCTGCATCCCCTACACACACACACACACACACACACACACACACACACTCCCTCCTGATCAAATCTCTACTGATGTGGCCTCTGCCAATGACTCAGTCTTTGCCCTATCTGATAGTCAGGGTCAATTCTTAGAAGTTGAAAGTCATTCTTCTGCAGTCATTGCCACAACTTCACACCAGGACGCACGTTCTAATTCTGTCTCTCCACCACAGAATCCGGAGGAAGAAGGTGATGATGCTTGGGGTTTCCCAGGGAAAGTCTGGGCTGTAAGTCCGGAGGCCAGGCAAGACCCCAAAGGGTACGAGGCCATGAACCAGTCAAGTCCCAGGGAGAGAACAGACCTGTGGAGAGGGGAGTGGAGACAAGCTTTGGGCCCTGCCAGCTGGCCTGTGGGACCTGGGGCTCTGCAGTCAGGTGCAATCCTCCAAATTTCACTTTCCAGAGTAACCACTGGTGTGGCTCAATGCACTTCTCGTCTCTACACAGCCTAGAAGATAAATAGACATGAAGACATAAATTAAGTTGGAGAGTGGGTCCATTGCATCACCAGTCATGTCTAATCTTTTGACATTGAGACATGACTTTGTCATCTAAAAGTTCACACTAAAGAACCATGCAACCAAGGTCAAACATGCACACTACACACACACACACACACACACACACACACACACACACACACGTGCACACACATGCATGCACTCACGCACACACAGGCACACATGCATAGGCACACATACATGCATGCACACACACATGGGTACACAAACACATATGCACATACATGCACATGTGTGCACACACACACACACACACACACACACACACACACACACACACACAACACATGCACACCTTCAAGTTGCCCTGCTAAAGGGTCCAGAAGCTGGGGCAATTGCCTGACATATGCAAGTCCTTGTGTTTAATCTTTACCTCTGTGGGGGTGGACTAGGGCTAAGGTGTTGTGACCTTACAGTGCCAGTGCACTTTACATGCTACTTTGTCATTTCATCTTGACAACATGGTAGGTGACTGCTGTTCTACTCCTCCATTTCACAGACAAGAAAACAGAAATATGATGTTGAGCCACTACCCCAAGATCCCACGGGTAGTAAATCACTGCACATTGAGCTCCACGGGGGCTGCCGATTCATCAAGGCCTGTGCTTGCATTCAGCAGATGTGCTCAGTGTGTGATGGGTCACCTCACATGTATGCACAGGAGGGAAACCTTTGGTCTCAGTGTTCAGAGCGCATGACACTCAATAGAAAGGGAAGCCTTTCTCTGCCACCACAAGTAACTGTGTAACCTAACCTGGCCACAGTCACCTTCGTCTGTGAAATCCCCTCACACTGACCTCTGCCCCCTTTAGTTCTTATCCTCTGCTTAAGTTCTGCCATTACTGTATTTCCCTAGTAAATGCCTTCATTGACTTCCAGCCCGTCTGCCCCACGCTCTTGCCACTCTGTTTGGCTCAACTCTCCCTTTATCAAGTAGAGCCAACCAGCACCAGGTCCATGTGGGCGAAATCAGCATCATTGGTTTATACCACTAAATCCCCATGTCCCAGTGTAACTAACTGGAGAGTGGGAACAGGCACAGTCAAGGCCCCACCCTTACCCACCCTCCAGCAAGTCGCTGCTCCCACCCCACTTGCTCTGGTCTTTTAAAGTATAATTTCAGAACGATGAGATTTTTATGTATTTTGGGAAATCCTTAGTTTTTCCCAGAGGTTTAAAAAAAACAAAACTAAGCCAGGCGGTGGTGGCACACAACTTCAATCATAGTACTCGAGAGGCAGAGACAGGTAGAGCTCTGTGAGTTCAAGGCCAACCTGGTCTACAGAGCTAATTCCAGTAGAGCCAAGACTGCGTGAAGAAATCCTGTCCCAAGAAACCAAAGCGAAGCAAAGCAAAACAAAACAACCCCAAGCAAACAAACAGAAACAAAACAAAGAAGCAATAAAAAAAAAAAAAAAAAAAAAAAAAAAAAACAGTGGATAGTAACCCTGAGCAGAATGATAGCTAACATGTCTTCCAACTCTGTTCTCCACGGTTCTAAACCCTGAGGAAAAGTTCAGTTCTGACCTCCATCTAGCCTTTCTGATTTATTAATATCTTGGCATTTTCATTTTAGAACTGGGGAAATGGTTCAGTTGGTATTATGCTTGTGATACAAGCCTGAGGATGAGAGCTAGGATTCCCAGCAGCCATGTAAAATAAAACTAGCTCAGTGGTGCCTGGAGTCCAGATCTGGGAAGGCAGAGAGAGAAAGGATTCTTGGGTCTCACTAGCCAGCCAGCCTTGTCAAGTTAGTGAGCTTCAGGTTCAGTGAGAGATCTTGCCTCAAAGAATAAGATGGACGGTAACTGAGTAAGACACTCACTATCAACCTCTGGCCTCCAGATGCACAGACATGCATCCCCGCCCCCAACACACACAAGATGTATAAACACACACATGCACACATATACGTACAGAGAGGAATGTCTACACACCCATACACTATACATATACAGGCACACATACAACAGGTTTTGGTTAGCTAGTTAGTTAATTAGTTGGTTAGTTGGTTGGTTGGTTTGGAAAAAAGGAAGGTTTTCCTTTAATCATTGTGACTGTGCACACAATGTGGGGTGGCATGCCACACATGGAGGGGTTTGAGAACAACTTTATGGAGTCAGTTCTCTTCTTCCACCTCTATATGATCAAGGGTCAAACTCAAGTCACTAGGCTTGTGTGGCAAAGCACCTTTACATGTGAAGCTGCCTTGCTGGCCTGAAAGCCTTTTAAGCTCGTGTTCTTAGAGATGATTTGTAGAACAGCTTTAAGCTTATAGGAAAAGAACCAAGAGGTGCATAGAATGCATAGGTATTCCCCCAGCCACCACCTCACTATTCCCGTACTGACTAATCTGTGACTACATGTTACATTTGCTTCCGCTGACAAGCAATGTGGAAACACTCTCATTAACTAAAGCCCACCCTTTATGTGGGATCTACCCACCAGGTTGCATGTTCTATATGTAACAAAAACATAGAATGACTAATGGGTACACATTTAATATATTCATTATGAGTAACCCCCCATGGTAAGTAGCAGTCATTACAGTATCATGCAAATCAGATTCACTGCCCAAATCCCCTGGGCTCTACCTCTGACAGTCACAGACTATTTTACTGTCACTATGGTTTTGTCTCTTCCAGGATTTCATAAAGTTGGAATTATAGAATTAGAGCCTTTTCAGACTTATCTATTTCAATTAGCAATTTGCATTTATTCTTTCTCTGTGTCTTTTTCATGGCTTAATTTCTATTACTATAATAATGTCACTATTATATAATTATACATTATACAATATATATATATAAATACATAACATATAGTATACCTAAGTAAATTTTCTGTTGTAATCATTCTTTGTGTATATGTATATATATTCATGTGTGTGTACACATGTGTAGAGGTTGAAGTTTGTCTCTGAGATAGGGTCTCTCAAAACAATAAGCAGTTTAGAGGAGGAAAGAGCTTATTTGGCTTGCAGTCATGGGTTTGAGTTCATCACTGAGGGAAAGCTAAGGCAGGAAATCAAATAACTAATCACGTCATATCCACAATCAAGAACATAGATAATGCTGCCTGCTTGCTCTCTGCCTCTTTACTCTTCTACGTCCAAGGCCCTTAACCTAGGGAATGGTGCTGCCCAAAGTGGACTGGATTCTTCTACATTAATTGCCAGTCAAGACAACTCTCCAAAGATATACCCACAGGCCAACCTGATCTAGATAATTCCTCAGTTGAAGTTCTCTTCTCAGATGATTCTGGCTTGTGGCAGGTTAGTAATTTAAAACTAGCTCTCATATCCACAGGACCTGGAGTTCATCAATTCCGCTAACCTGGCTAGCTAGCAGGTCTTTGTGATCCATCTGATTCTGCTTCCCCAGCCCTGGGATTACAAGTTCATGCCTTCATGTTGGCTTTTGCATGAGTGCTATAGATCTAAATTCAGGTCCTCATCCATGAATAGAGCCCTACTTACATGGAGCATACAGACTGAGCCCTCTCCCTGTTACCCCACTTCAGCAGTTTTTAGTGTACAGCTCAGGAACATTAACTTCATCCTCATTTATGCTGTCCTCACCATTGTTTGAGTCTCAAGCTGGAACTGGATGCATAGTAAACATTAACTCGCCATTCCTATGGCTCACTTGTTTTTTTACTGATGAGCAGCAGCATTCCACTGTCTGGTTGAGCCACAGTGTGTTTATCCAGTCCCCTATTGAGAGATATCTTGGTTGCTTTCAAGATTTGCCAGTTCTGAAGAAAGCCACTTCGAACATCTGTTGCAGGCTTTTGCATGGACATGAATTTCTAAGTCACTGGAGAGTGACTTAGAGCCAGGCCCAACACACCACACAGGTCGTTTGTACTTAACTGCCACAACAACCCTGAGACCCAGGGCTGCTACCCAAATTACAGATTAGCAAACTGAAGCTTGAGGAAGCGGGAACACACAGCTGTGTGGCTAATGTCACCTCTCTGTGAACTCACGCGGCCTTCTGATTTGGAGACATGAGCTGGGGACAAATATTGTCTCTAGATTACTCTCATTCTGCTCCATTTTGATTCTTTGCTCCTTTGAACAAAATAAACATATCTGCTTTCCAGTACAGTTGTTCTAGAAGGGATGCTCTTTCCTTCCCAGTCACAGTCTATCACTGGAATAGCTCTCCCACTCTGGAGTCACAGCCTGGTTTTGGCTGGTACACAGCCACCATATGTCCTGAGTCCTCTTCTTCACTTGGCACCTGCCTGGGATTTGCTTGAAAACAGCTGGATGTGGAAAAGCAAAGGCCTCAGGGGACAGATTCCTTTCTCTTATAGGAGGACCTTCCTCTCCTGGTGGCCCCTGTGACTGTCAAGTCCCTAGGGAGATGGAATCCTGGTGGAAGCCACTGTCCTGAAGTAGCAACCTCTGTGGTGGTTCCTGTGGTGCTCTAGGCAGATGAAAGCAATGGAGCTGAAGCTCATGGGAGTCCTGTTACCCTGGGATCATGAGAAAACACAAGCAGAGCAGAGGGCCACCCAACCATTAGCTCAGCTCCCAGGCCCAGTCCCAGGCCTCTCTATGCTCCCGCCGCGGCCAGTTCCCTCCGTCCCCAAGCCCCCTTAAGTACCAATAATGGAAGTGCTTACTAGGCCCCGCAACAATTCACCCTTATCTTTTATTTATAGCTGACAAAGCTCCAAGCAGGAAAAATATAATCACACTTTAAATAATGGAAGTTGTAGGTATTAGAGCTACATGGGCAGTTACCGGAGCTGCCGAGATGCCTCCCCACAGACCTGACGGGGGCACACCGACTGCATTTTTAATTTTTAAAACATATTTCTTCCCAAATTATTCCGAGTTTCCGAGGAGCCACATTTATGGGGGTGATAAATTACTGTAATAAAGTGCCTCTTCTTCAGATATATAGGACAAAGCCTTGCCGTGCACAGCCCAGCTCAGGCGGCCCCGAGAGAGTGGCGGGAAGTCCCACTGCCTCACTCCTCGCTTTAATTATTTGGCCAATGTGTCCTACATTTTTAATGCAGTCACAAGTTTTCTTTAAGCAAAGAATTCAAACAGGCCACCAATTTGTATTTGTAGTGGCAATGTGCATGAGGCTTATGAATGTGAGCGCCTATGTGTGCACCCTTGGGTAGATAGGCCTGTATGACTGAAAATGTACCTGGAGAGTGTGTGTGTGTGTGTGTAAGCTAGTGGATGCCCAGATATACATGCCCATACATCCACAGGCATGAACACATGTACACATTATGTGCATACATGTGCATTAGCTAAGCATGCACATAGACGCCCCCTTACAGCCCTTACCATCTGTTCTGCATCGAGCTAACTGCTCCTTGCCACTTTCTTCCTTGTACAAGGAAGCCCAGAGTGTGCATCACAGGCTTGGAGAAGAAATTGCCTCTTATTAGCTACAGGACCTTGGGTGGGCCTCTTGGTACCTCAGTTTCCCCATCTGTAAAGTGAGTTCATACTAAGAGCGTTTATCTCTCAAGGCTCCTGGGAAGATTAATGGATTTGGGACATAAAGAGCAGCTCACAGGCAGTGGGCACTAAGTATGGATCATTTTCCTTCCTCTCTTCCCTCCCCTTTGCCTGCTTTCCCTTCCTCCCTCACTCTTAGCCCTGCATGAGACTGAGTATGCTCCCTAGTGACACAGAAAACCCAGCAAGCACGTGGAAGACCAGGGACCAAGTTAGGAAGGTTTCCTTTGAAGAGAACATAGCCCAGTGGAGGGCTTCAGACCCAACGATGAATCAAGAGCCATGGGCCACACCGTCAGCCATGATTCCCTGTCCTTGTGGAGTGTGTGGACTCATGGATAGATGTGGGGTAGAATGGACAGACATGGGGGCATGTGTGATACGTTTAGACACACAAACTCTATCTGCAGGGTCCCTCATCTCTCCCTTTCCCATCATGTCCGCCCTCCCAGGCTTTCATATGCTGCTCCCTCTGCCTTGAATTCCAGTCAATCTGGAAAAGCCCCTTGGATCCCACGTGGTACAGCTTGGCTTCTGAACCCCTTCCTCCCTTCTTAGAGACTTCCAGTAGGCCCCAAGTGTGACACTTCCTGGCTTCCATTACGTTGCTGGTGCAGTAACTGTAGGTGTGAGTCCCTCTGTCCCTACCAGCTCTGAGCTCCTCACAGCTGCTCAGCATGGAGGCAGTGCCTTAGTTGGTCCATCTAGCATATGGGATGATGACGGTGCCTACCCCTCCATGTTGCTGGGAGGGAATGATGGGTCGGTGTGTCTACATGGCTGTCCTGGAGCAGAAGCAGGTCTACATGACACTCGGCAGAGAAGGCAGAGCCAAGCTTCACTCGGGTCTGTTGTCTAGTGCTTGTGCCCCAGCCTCTAGGCATCTTTCCATCTGCTCCCTGTCTCCACCTCTCCTCTGTCCCATCTGTCTCTCCAGCTGGCATCTCTCGTCTTTATGACTATCTCTCCTTCTCTGTGGATCTCCACCTCTCTTGTCCCTATCGATGCTCTCTCCCCTAAGCAGGGCTATGAAGATTGTTCAGCATGCAAAGAAAGATGCAGTGTTGACATTTGACCTAAGTCAAAACCAAGCTCAACACTCATACCATCTGAGAGTTAAGCCTATGACCTCTGCTCCCTGGGTCTTGGTTTCCTCACTGTTTCCTGAGGCATTTGAGACAGACTTTCTATGACTCTGGAAAAGGCTCATCTACTGGATAGGCCTTTGCTCCTACTCTTTTGTTTGTTTGTTTGTTTGTTTTTTCAAGACAGGGTTTCTCTGTGTAGCCCTGGCTGTCCTGGAACTCACTCTGTAGACCAGGCTGGCCTCGAACTCAGAAATCTACTTGCCTCTGCCTCCCAAGTGCTGGGATTAAAGGCGTGTGCCACCACTGCCCGGCGCATAGGCCTTTGCTAAACAAGTATTCTCTCTCTCTCTCTCTCTCTCTCTCTCTCTCTCTCTCTCTCTCTGTGGTCTATCTGTCTCTGTGTGTCTGTGTATAGTATATGGGTGCTATGTGCATATGCACACGTTCCTGGGTATGTGTGTGCGTGTGCATGTGTATGCATCTGATGCACGTGCAAGTGAAGCCAGAGGCCAGCGTCAAGTTTCCTCCTTCCCCGGTTACTCTCACTTTTGGGAACACAGAACCGGGAACTCTATGGCTGGCCTAAGCTACCTACTGTGCTTAGTATGGTGATCTCCAGTTTTAGTCACGTCCCTGTAAATGACGTGACTGTGCTCCCCTCTACATCTAAATACGACTCTATTGTGTGTATGCAACACAGTTTCTTGTTCCATTCATCATTGCTGGACATCTAGACTGGTTCCCTTTCCCAGCTATTGTGAATAGTGCCACAATAAATACTGACTGTGTCTCTGTGGCAGGAAGGGAGCCTTTGGATGTATGTGTGGTGCTGGTATAGCTGGGTCATATGGCCATTCTATTTTTAGCTTGCACTCCCCCCAGCAGTGGAAGAGCTTACGGATGAAACTCCAGGAGGATGGTAGAGCTCAGTGGTGGAGCATGTGTTTAGCACGTGTAAGCCTGGGTTCAGTCCCCAGCACCCAAACCAAAGCAAAGCTGGACATTGCAAGTGTAAGCTTCAGGTTCCCAAAGCAAGCTGCCATCAGCTCAGCTGAGTCAGGAGGCCCTAGTGCATAGGCCCCCAGCTACGTGCACCCCAGGAGAGCTATCAGTGAGACCCAGAGAGACCCAACAGAGAATGGTAAATGTATTTAAAATATTATGGGAAGAATGTATGCGAGAAACACATAGACATACACACATACACACACACCACTCACACACACAGAGAGAGAGAGAGAGAGAGAGAGAGAGAGAGAGAGAGAGGGAGATTGTATAATTTGATTGTATGGTTCTCAGTTGCAAACTTTGTAGATGACAACTTAGTCTTGTAATATCAAAAAGTTGGAGATTCATGCCAGGTGGCAGTGCCACACACCTTTAACTCCAGCACTCAGGAGGCCAAGACAGGCAGATCTCTGAGTTCAAGATCAGCCTATTCTATACATCGAGTTCTAAGACTACAAAGCAAAGCCTTGTCTCAAAAAAAGAAAGGAAGAAAGAAAAAGAAAAGAAAGATAGATAGATAGAAAGAAAGAAAGAAAATGTCTTTCGAAGATTGGAGACACTTATTCAGCACACTACAGCTGGGACACCATGGGAACCAGGGCATTGACAGACACCTCCAGCCCCAGGTTCCTCTAGTGTCAGGTCCCCTGAATAGGGCACAGGGCCTAGAAAGGTGGAGGAACTTATGACAGATCACACAGTGGGTGTCAGCGCTGGACTTGAACCTAGGTCTCCCTGTTTCAAGGCCAAGCCTTCTGAACAGAGTGCTGATGGCTGCCCCAGGGACAGAGCCAGCCTCTCACTTGCTTTGGGGTCCGGTCAGAGAATGTCTCAGGCCTCTTAAGGACCCCAGGGGGCAGGGCACCTGTGGGTGGGGTTGTCCAGGGATTCAGCTAAAATAAGAAGTGGCTTCCTCTGAAAGGCCTGTGTGGTCTGTAAAGGGGAAGGAAGTGGAGGCCGGAAACTGGAGTGGGCAGAGCAGTGAGAGGCGGAAACTGCAGCCTGCACCACAGAGACCAAGCTGGGGCACAGCAGGCCCTGCAAGGCTGCAGCTTGGTGCCTGGGGCCAGTGGACCTGAGAGCTTGTGTTCAGGGTTCTTTATCTTCCTGTCCTCAAAGCACTGCCTTTGTCCTCCTGACACTCCTTAGTCTTCCCTGGCCTTTTGCTAAACACACACACACACACACACACACACACACACACACACACACACACACACGCAAGATTAGGCAACCACAGACCCTTATCATAGCTTGTAGTGCTTACTGTGGCAGTTGGTGAATTTTGACTGCCTCGTGTTTACAGGGAGCCAGAAATGCTGTTCAAGGGTGATGTCATCACATTTTTACAGAAACAATACTGGGATCCATTGATTTATTTTACAGGTGAGCAAGCCCAGGCTCAGAAACAATAACTAACTTTTCCTCCTGGTTCCAAGAAGAGAGTATAACCCACATCAAGTGGCACAGTGAAGGTATCCAGCCAGGGCCCATCCTCTTCAGCTAGAGCCTGGCAGTACCGTCAGAGTTGGGCCACACATCTGTAGTAAGAGGGCCATGCTACCGTTGTTTGTAATGCACCCCTGGGGTGGCTGGGAGCTACAGAACGTTCTAAAGAAGAGGAGAAGCCCAGTTGAAATGAGGAAGCATTTCTTGTAAATATTTCTGGTAAACGTGTGAAGACATTTTACCAAACTACGTACACAGCTTCTGTACTGTTTTGGGTTTTCTATTATTCCTCTAAATGGGTTTTTTTTTTTAATTATATAAAAATAATTTAATTATTTAAAAAATTTAATCCTCTAAAAATTTTATTTCTATATCCAGTGTTGTGGACTGAACTTAGGACCTCATGAATGCTAAGCAAACATGGTGCTGCTGAATATTCCCAGCCCTGATACTCCTTTTAAAATTTATTTTTAATGATGTAGATGTGGGTGTGTCTGTGCAGGAGTGTGTTCCTGTGAGTACAATTGCCCATGGTGGCCAGAAGAGGGCACAGGTCCCACCCCCTGCCCCCACCCCCCAAGTCTGAGTTACAGGAGGTTGTGAACTGCCTATCATGGGTACTGGCAGCTGAACTTAGGTCCTCTGCAAGAGCAGCAAATCTTAACTGCTGAGCCATCTCTCCAGCCCTATGCTCCTGCTTGAATCTAGTTTTACATTCTACTTCAGAAAGAGAACTGCTTTTGAGCCAGCCGTGTTGATGCATTCTGATAGTCCCAGTACTTTGAAGGCTGACAGGATGAAGATGAGTGTGACATCAGTCTGGGCTACAGAATAAGATCCTGGGGTGTGCAGGGAGAGCCTTTCAAAACTGAAGAGCTTCATGCCTGAGGTCTGACTTGGTGGCACAGTGACAAGCCAGCACACTGCCTTGACTCTCTACAAGGCCCCTTCCCCTTTCCATAGTCTCAAGATGTTGAGGTTTCCTGCTGATGGTTCTGTCCCCCAATCCCACTTCTCTTTATAAACAGAACCAGGAGAGATTTGATAATCAAGAAACGAATGAATGCAGGTGAGTCTCTTTCACGACCATCGGGGAGTGTAAAAGATTCAATTCCAGCTTCAAACTCCAGCCCCAGCTTCCTGTGTGCCAAGTCTATCTATCTGATGAGGGCCACCGACCATATGACCAGGGCTTGTCGTGTGTGGGTGGTGTCTCACTAAGAAGCCCCACAGCTTTCCTACCATTGCAATGAGCTTTGCAATAGAGGTGAGTTCCTGGATCCTCAGGTCTAGGCCTCCTGCTCTCAGCAAGGCCTGAGCTGCCCCTTGAGGCCTTTGAAGCTATTGAAAACTCTGCAGTGATAGCAGGTCAAAGGCCTCCTCCAGACGAGGAAGCGGAAGTGCTGCTGGGTGAGCCATGAGGGTCGCCTGGGACTGTTTGGTGCTGAAAGTGGCTGGATAGAAAGAAGCACCAGAGGGACAGGGAAGACCTGAAGTCACTTCCCTGTCCTCTCTAGACACTGGGACCTTCAGCTAAGAGAAACGAATGTATGAGACACCTTCTCTTCCCCATGGGTCTGAAGTGATATACAGAGGAGAGGAGCTAGACATGGTCTGCAGGAGGGACAGATAGAGCCAAAGGGGGCAGATCTCAAAGGCTACGTGGCAGAGTACAGGATCTAGTGCGTGGTGGCCACCTGGCAGTAATGACAGCTAATGAAGACCATCCAGGCAGTGGTCAGGGTGTGTGCTGCTGAGAACTTCTTGCTTTAGAAGGCCAGCTCTGCCTCTCTCCAGCTGCAGTATCTCAGAGAGATACTTGAATTCCTACCCCCATGCCCTCTATGTCTTCTTCTGAGGACTGGAAGCCTACTACTTAATGCAGAGTATCTCAGGATGGCCTGTACACACCAAAGCTTGTGTTCAAGTTTCATCTCCAGTATTAAGGCATTGAGGCATTGGGAGTCATAAGAAAGTAATGTTTTCCTCTCAAGATTGGCTATTACATAGCAAATTTAGCTTCCTCTGCTCCAGCCCTGGCTTCCGCTTTACACATTCTCTCTCCATGTGATGTCATTCAGTTTGTTGGGACACAGTTCAGAACCCTGACCTCAGAATTTTACCCAGAGACTGCCCCCACCCCCACCACACACACACACACACACACACACACACACACACACACACACACACACCATCTGACCACAAGTTTGATTACCTTTCTTTCAGGCGTGGGGCTAGGGAGTATTCCCACTTGTCTGAGCCCTTCCTCTGCTTTTTTCCTCTTGAAGAGGCCATTTGGCTTCCTATTGCTCCAGAGCCTTCGACTGCAGCAGAAAGAGGGACCTGGCCTGAGTTTGTTGTACTATGGTGGTGATGCCATGAAGGGACATGAGTCACTGGAGAGGGGGTTGCTCTGCCATTGAGTTCTTATCAGAAATCAACCATATTCAGAGTCCTAGGGTACTGCCCAGCAGGTTTTTGCTTTTCCAGTTCTTTGGCTCTGTGAAGTGCATCATGGGTAAGTGAGCAGGGCGCTGCCTGCTGGCTGCCTGCAGGTCTGCTCCTTCCCTGAGAACTGATTTCCCCAGGCTGCTTCACCAGCTAGGGTCTTGCTGTGTTGGGCCAACAGGAAGAAGATTGTTGTGGGTGAGAGAAGGGGAGAAATCCTGATTTCTCTTCCGATCTCTCTCCTGGTCTACTGCCCACCCTCTTTACTGAAAGGACAGGTGTGCTGGAGGCATTTTCCCAGCGCCGGCTGCTCTGTGGCTTCAGCTCCTACAGAACCACCCATCCATCCAAAGTTCCAGCTCCGCATGTGGTCCCTGCCAGACTGCCCCAAGCTGTCCCCAACTCCCTTTACATCCATCTGAGTCAAAGCAGCTTCTTCAGTTGCTAGACACCAAACTGCCCCACAGTTAGCTGTTGGCTTTTCAGGCCTTCTCCTCCTTGTAACCAGTTTGAAATATTCAGAGCGGCTTCGGTTTTCTGATTGGCTCTGATTTTTGCAGCGAGCATTAGGTGTTTTCTTTCTGCCTGTGAATGTGCCTCTTCTCCATCCCCAGTCTGTTCTGGAGGATCAGAGGCGGGACTCAGGTCCTGACATCTATAGAGCAGAGGCGGCTCAAGGTCCTCGATGCTTTTTGTAAAAGAAAGCCTGCTCCCAGGAAGTCCTGCCACACTGGCTCAGTTCTGGGACAGGGGATACTTTTCACTTCTTCAAAACTGGAAGCCAGTGGGGAGAGAGGACTTCGTGGAAGGGAGCAGAGTATCATGCAGCAAGGTGCCCCTTCCCTGTCAACATCTTCCTGGGACTCAGACAAAGGTTTGAGAACCAGCCCTAGAGGGGATGAGGGTGAATTCCATACTCAACAATGGCCTCAGAGCCCTGCTCCCAAAGGGGCAGCTGCTGGGACAACTTTCAGAGCAGAGAGCAGCGGTCCTACTTTGCAGCAATGTCTCCAGTGGCTGCTTACAGACATCCTGGAGTTAGTCTCCCCATTCCTCTTTGCGGCAGAGGTCATTTTAGCCATGAGGTCATGAGAAACCTGAAAATTCATGGAGCCCAACACTGTCCTGTGTGCAACACAGGGGCAAACTGAGGCTCAGAGTAGAGATGCTGCTACGTTGTTTGCATTAAGGGAGGTGACACAGGATGAACTGAGACAGAGCCCAAGACCATGTGACCTACCTAGGCAGCTGTGGGAGCATATATGTGCTCACATGTATCACATGTATGTTTACCAGCCATCACAGAGACTACAGGCTCAGTACTAAGGCTTACACATATGTAGACACACACATATATGTGTGTCCCAGTTACTCACATATACAATGACATGCTTGTATCTTACAAACCAGCAATCATATTCAGGATCTCACATGCACTTACTGTACTATGTCTCATCACCTGGGTCCAAGCTAATAACAGCAAATACACAGTTTACGGAGGTGGCCTCATGTTCAAGGACACATGCCACACCCTGCAGGCCTTTGTGTTTACCCCAGTGTGTGTGCAGAGCACAGCACAGCTTTTGGGTGTCATTCCCATGTGGGTGATCTCGACCATGTACAACTTCTCTCCTGTGTCTCCCCCTAACTCACAAGTGACCCTGTCCAAGTACAGATGTAGCTCATACCCTCACATGAGCACACAGAATGCTCTCCAACCTTGTCATTTGATTTTGAGTCCTAAGCTGGACTCACTACCAAAATCACAACTCCCCTGCCTCAGCCTCCTGAGTGCTGGCAAAGTGTTCTCCCCTTCACTTGCTTCTTCACAGTACTTCACAGCCATGTGTTTTGACCCCTTCTTGGTGGCCTCTTGGAACCATCTGGCTGACCTTGGAACTGAGGGAGCACCCTGGCCCACCCACCTTCATTCTTAGAGACTCAGTGGCTGAGGTCCCAGGGGAAGGGGAAGGGCTACCAAGAGCTCAAGGTTCTGGGGCCAAAGTTCTGTTTGCAGGCCCTGTAGGAAGTTGCACAATCTGCCCCAGCCATCCAGCCAGTGACTCTTTCATTGTCTCTGGCTTCCCTTTGGCTGCAGGCCCAGTCCCCAGCAGCCCAGTGACCTGTTTCTCTGGAAAAAAGGCAGGTGCTCCTCCCTCCCCCACCCTGTGGTGACCAGGGTGGTGACTTGAACCTCCAGAGCCTCCAAAGGCCAGCCTCCCCTTCTCAGCCAAGAAGCTAAGGCTCAGGCTAGATCAGGTTCTTGCACATATCACCCCACTAGCCCAATGGGACGTGATTTTCCTCGCAAACTCTTCACGAAACATCTCACAAAAACCTGACAGTTGGAATGGAGCTGAGCAGAGCCACTCTGGTGCAAGCCAGCCTGCACACCTTGGCTGAGGGATTGAAGATACCATATTGAAATGTCCCCAGCACATGGAGCTTATAGAATTGACCCATCAACCCCGACTTCTAATAGTCTTTTTGTTAGCATTCTGTCTAAACTCCACCCCACAGTTACCTGGCAACAGCCAGGTGGGCCTGACTCACTATAAAAGGGGTTGCTTGCCCCCTCTTCCCTCTCTTGTTCTCTCATTCTCTTCCCTTCTTGCTCCTGCTCTGTACCCTCCCTTCCCCATTCCCTCCCCACCCCTCCATGTTCTCATGGCCAGCCTCTACCCCCCCCCCCCGCCTTTCTCTGCCTCTACTACCCTCTTGACTCCCCTCCCCATGCCCTGAATAAACTCTATTCTATACTATACCTTCATGTGACTGATCCCTCAGGGGAAGGGGTGCCTTGGCATAGGCCTGCTGAGACACCCCTTCCCCCACACCTCAACCCCACCTCATAGAACACATTCCTTCTCTCTTTATCTTTTTATAAACACATCACCTTTTCATTTTGTAAAATCTTCAAGAAAATGCATGAGGGGAGTTGGCAAAACATCCGAGGGCTGAGAGGAGTCAGGACTGGTCCACGCTAGTTCTCCCAGTTCTCTCTGGGTCTTTACTCTGTTCCTCTTCAGCACAACAACAAAGGGGGAGGGAGTAGAGATAAACAGAACATTCCAGAAATTCCCAGAAATCTTCTAAAGCTATGAATAACCATGTTATGCCTGCTGCGTTTTCCTCCCTCATTCCCTCCCTCCCTCCCTGATGGGATCGTTAGATCCTGAGGAAGGAAGGTCATGGTGGCTTCTGTGCAGTTCCAGTGGCCTGGTGACAGGATGTCAGGGTCAGAGATGCGCCTCTGCAGAGGGTGTACCATAGGGAGAAGACACCATGAATAAAAGTCTGCATTGCTCTTTGATGAAAAAGGTATAGATGTGGAAAAGGAGAAACCAAGGTAGGACTCTTTAGGTATTAGCTTGGGCTTGAGACCATCAGTGAGAGCTTGTGGTTTAGGGGGAGGGTCCTTAGGTGAGAATACAGCATTTCAGAGAGGAACTAATCTTGGCGCCGAGGCCAAGGGAGCAACAGAGCAAACCTGGGACATTTTATTGTGTCAAGAAGCAAGGAAGTGCTCAACAAATGACAGAGGCCTGAGAGGACCCAGAAGCCAGCTATGGGGACTTCTGATGAGTGTGGTGCACTGTGAACATGAGAATAAGCTGAGATGGAGAGATGGCTCAGAGTTTAAGAGCACTGGCCCCCCTTGCAGAGGACCTGAGTTCAGGTCCCAGCACCCGCATGGCAGCTCACATTGTCTGTAACTCTAGTTTCAGGGGATTAGATTAGATACTCTCTTTTGGCTTCTGGATGCATGTGGCACACACATGTACATATAGACAAACACCCATAGACATAAAATGAAAATAAATCTTTAAAGTAGTAGTAAAAGCAATGGATTATAATGCATTGGATAAAGTAAGTCTACTCTGCTAAAATAAACAAATGAATTGATGAACAAAGAGAAAGCTCTTCCTTATTGTAGATGCCATGTAATAAAATGGGAAAAACATCTTGTAATTATTTCAGATAAGAAACATCTATGGATACTAGAAGCAACAGTATCCACAGGATATCTGCATACTGCTAAAGTATCTCCATGTATGAACTTACTACTTAAAAAATAAAATGTGATTTGGGAAACAGCTAATCGAAGGGCTTGAGGCAATGCCACTGCCCAACACTACTGCCATGAGGGAGTCAACATAAGGAGGCCGGGCCGAAGCGGGTGAGAGCACTTGCTGCATAAATAGAAGGACCTAAGTCCTTCTGTTGTCCCAGCACCCACATAAGAAGCTGAGTATGGCAGTGTGCATCCTGTGACCCTAGAGCTGTTCAAGGCAAAGATAGGATTAGAGAGGCTTACTTGTTACCAGCCTAGCTTCAGATTCAGTGTTAGACTACACTTCAAAGGAATGAGTCCGAGAGCTGTAGAGTAGGTTATTAATGTCTTCCTTTGGCCTCCACACAGAGTATGGGTATCTGCACACATGTATGTGCATATGCATACACACACACATATACAAAGAAATCAACACCAGATTCCCCCTACTCGCCAACAGAACACAGAAGAACAGAGTGACCTCAGGGACCATCCTGTCAGAGCCAGAATCCAGGCATAGTCACATGCGAACGTTCTACCTATGAGTGCCCTGTCATCTTCCCAAATATCACCTCGTGGAACCTAAAGCAAATCTAGGAACTGCTCTGGGCAGAAGGTAGCAAGAGAGACCTAGCAACCATGACACTTGCTTCCTGTCACTAAGAGACATCATGGAGCCACTGCTGGAGCTTCCTGGGGGGTTCTGGAGGAAGAACAGGGGCGCCCTCTGCACTGTGCCCGTGTCTTCCACAATTAGGAATACCTGCAAATAGAATGAGTTTCACACCCCAGGCAACAGTCTCACAATGTTGTAGGAAGCTCGGGGACAGATATTTCAAGAAAATGAAGAGGCAGAGGGTTGGAGGACAACTGGGCTAGGCACTTAGATGTTAAGCAAATGAGATGAGGACAATTATGTCTGAGAAAATCAGAAAGCCATGCAAGAAAATTGCATGCAACCTGAATACCAAAAATGCCTGAGTTGTCAACAAAGTTCGTGTGGTCACAGAATGAACCCACATATTCCTGACCGCCTGGGGGATGTGGCAAAACCCTGCCTCAAAATAAAAACAAAACAAAATGCCTCAATCTCCACTGAGCACAAAAGTGCAAAATGAGCCTAAAGGGACCCAGATCTTAGGGGAGGGAGAGGAGGGGCTGGGAAGAAAGTGTCTCCTTCCAAAGTCAGAACACACTGGGTTATAGCAAAAGCTAAAATGGCCATATGCACATGCTGTTTAGAAGCACACAGGTGGATACAACATAATTTTGTTTTATGTTTAAAAATGGGTTTCCTCCACCTGTTGGGGTGGTATCCACCTTCAGTGCCAGCATTCTGGAGGTTGGGGCAGGAAGACTGTAAGTCTGAGGATGCCCTGAGAACACCAAGACTCTATGAGAAAACAAAACAACAAAACCAAAACCAAAAAGCAAACGGGGGCTGGGGCGGGGACATAGCTCAGTTGGTGGACTGCCTGGCTAACATGAGCCTTCATTCCGTAAATCAGGTGTGGCAGTCAATATCTGTAATCCCAACACTTGGGAGATAGAAGCAGGAGGACCAGATGTTCAAGGTTATGCTCAACTTCATGTGAAGTTTAAGGCCAACCTGGGCTACATGAGATCCTGTCTTGGGGAAAAAATGTAATTGACTTTGGAAGTGGGAATCAAGGCAAAGAACAACAGGAGATGGCTGGATTTTAAATCTCATAGAGCAAAATGTATTTTAAAAAAAACTTTAATAAAGGTAAAAATCAAGCTATAAAAATATAATTACCCAGGAACTGGAAAGATGGCTCAGTAGTTAAGAGCACTGACTGCTCTTCTAGAGGTCCTGAGTTCAATTCCCAGCAACCACACGGTGGCTCACAACCATCCGTAATGGGATCTGATGCCCTCTTCTGATGTGTCTGAAGACAGCTGCAGTGTACTCATATAAATAATAAATAAATCTTTAAAAAATATAACTACCCAGTCTTGACACATCTATAAAACAACTCCCCCACCTAAGGCCCAAGGATCAAATCTCAGAAGAGAGAGCAGAAAGATCATAGGAGCCAGAGGATCAGGGATTTGCTATGAGATTATGTCTCTTAATAACGTCAAAAGCTATACCCATAAAGTTTTACTAACACGACTGCCTAGACAGTAGCTGAGCAAGGACAACAATAGACATGACAACATGGATGGGAGGAAGTCCGCAAGTCCTCAACTCTACACAAAGAACCTGCCTGTAGAAAGTAAGGAGTGCTTAGAGTAGAAAAAATAGTCTTCCCTAGGGAAGAATAGAAAAAATAGTCTTCCCTAGTGCACACACAGTCAGCCCTGAAAACATACATATGAGTGACATACAGACTGAGCAGGTTATATTTAAGAATATATATATATATGAACTTCAAAGAGAGGAAGGAGGGGTGGGTAGGAGCATATGGAAGGAAAAAGGGGAGGAAGAAATAATTGTATTATAATCTCAAAAAACGAAAGGGATAATTATATATATAATTAAAAGAAGTATATTTTGAATTAAGTAGTAAATTTGGACAATGAGTTGAGTTGACTGTGTAACAAAATCTATGAAAGAGTGCCCCAAATGCTAAATAAATGTTAATAAAACAGAAAAATTGATTGTTCCCCCCCCTGGAATGGTCAGAGAATCCATCTAAAACACAAATTTCCCACTAGATACCATGCAAAGCATAGCCAGAGACTTCTGTTTATGAAAACTCTGTGCTCCTGGCCTCTAGATTTGGACAAGGTAGGCAATCTTCCAAATATTTGGAGCTAAGAAAATGAATCCATTGGCAGATTCAAGTCAGAAGAACGAAGCAAGGACATATAACAAATCAAGACTGACTCTTCAGCAAGCTTTTAGGAAAAAGCTTTTGAGCCATTTTTCAGTGGGTCAGTGTCCTTCAGTGAGCTTTTGGAGAATTACCCTTTTTGTTTCTTGTGTGTGTGTGTGTGTGTGTGTGTGTGTGTGTGTGTGTGTGTGTGTGTGTATGCAGGCATATGCATGTGTGTCATGATGGATGGATGTATCAGAGGACAACTTCATGTGTCAGATCTCACCTTCTACTGTGTTGTTCGCCACTGTGTATACGAGGGTAGCTAACATGTGAGCACCTAATGATTCTCCTGTCTTTTCTTCCATCTCACTATAGGGATGCTGGGACTACAGACTTGGACTATCACATCTAGCCTATATGCGTTCTGGGAATCCACATTTTTATCTACTGAACCATCATCTCTCTACCCTGAGGATGACTTTTTGCTAAATCAGCCTTTGGGGGTTTCATTGAATCTGGCTAGAGACCATTCAGGCCTGTCTTCCCAAGCCCCATCTCACCCAAAGCCCTTGTATTTCTTCCCTATATATTTGATGGTGTGGATTTATAATACATTTTACAGATAAGAGAATGAAGGTTTGGAGAACAACATTGGAGACCAGACCTAACCAACTAGACCTGGTGACAGCTCTGTCCTTACTCTGTTCCTAGGATCTCCCAACTACTGGCGCCAGACTTTAATTACAGCCTTGCTGGCCCTCAGCTGATTGGCAGGTGAGTGTATCATCAGGGTTTGGGACTCTGGTAGCTCCCCACCATCTATCATTATCTATAATTATGTGAATTCTTGCTTCTGCGTGGGCCTGTGGAGCCAGAGTGTCTCTATGCAGTCAAGAAGTGGAAAAGAAGCTTCAGAAGGATTCTGGTAACCTGGTACCCACACCTGGGAGAAGAGATGAGCTCCAGGGCCCTGGTAGAGGCTGTAGAAAGGCCGAGGGGCACTGTGTTTGTCAGGGTTTCTCTAGGTTCTCTTCACCAGCTTCCTGCATGGGCAGGCAGTAGAATAGAAGGAAGGGGTACTTGAGGACAGCCTTACCTGTCTGTCTGTCTGTCTGTCTGTCTGTCTTCTCTCACACATACATACACTCACTCATGCACAGAAACAGTGTTCTAGACTGTAAATCTGAAGCTTCAAGGGAAGAAGAATTTGCCTCCAGTTTCATCAGATCCATTACATCCTCACTTCCAGGAAAAGACACAGAAGTCAGTGGTCCCTGTCCTCCTGACAAAGGTGGACAGTGGAAGAACCCTCTGCATATGGTCACTTCATAAATGGGTATCACCTGTAACTCTAAGATTAGAAATAAAGTCTCTTGTCTCAAGGGTCTTGCTTTCCAAAGGGGAGAGAGACAGTGGCCACACAATTAAGTGTGTCATGTCGTGACAAGTGCCATGAAGAGCATCTGAGACGATGGCCTGGCTAAAGCCCAGCTGAGCCACTTTCCCCAGGACCCAGGGTCCAAAGCATAGGTGAGGGAATGATACCTGACATAAAGAAAAGGAGCCCCCTTTCCCTGACATTGCTTCTCTTTAAATTTAAATATTTTAAACATCAAGGAAAGCATAGAAAGTTTGTGATAAATATTCATATACTTGCCATACATATTAAAAAATTAATCTTTGGGAGTGGTGAGATAACTTAGCAAGTAAAGGTATGTCCACAGCATAGACAAAAAGGCATAGCTCTCAACTACCTTGATACTGAAACATGACAAAGACATTATTTTAAAAAACATGTAGGCCTAGCCTGGGTAGTAGCAGCAGTATACACCTTTAATTCCAGCACTCAGGAGACAGAGGCAGGCAGATCTCTGTGAGTTTGAGGCCAGCCTGGGCTACATAGTGAGTTTCAGGCTAGCTAGAGCATTTATCTTGTCAAGCATAAACACACACACACACACACACACACACACACACACACACACACACACACACACTAAAAACAAAATAAAACAAGAATGCAGGGGACAAGCTGAGGGCAGGAGATCAACGCACCTTACCACACCAACACCAGAGAAAACAAAAGGCCAATTTAATAGATGCAGAAATGGCATTTGATAAAATTTGAAATACACTATGATTAAAACAGTGAAAAAGAAAATATGAGGGCTGGAGACATGGCTTAGGACTTAGGAGCACTGACTGCTCTTCTCAAGGACCCAGGTTCAGTTCCCAGTGAGGCACCATGTGTGGCTATAACCATCTATAACTCCATTTCTAGGGGATCCAATGCCCTCTTCTGGCCTTGTCCGGCCTCAAATATGCACAGGTAGGTATGCATATAGGCAAAACACTTAGATACATAAAAACAAACAAACAAACAAACAAATTAACTAATTCATCTGGTAAAGACAGCCAGCAACAACCCTGATAGTGAGGGACTGAACATTTTCTCTTTGAGGACAGGAGCAACATCAGGATCTCACTGCTGCCTCCTCTACTTAGCATTGTGTATCTTAGCTAGGGTAATGAGACAAGTAAGGAAGAAATGAAATAGCTTGGAGAACGGAAAGTAACTAACTTGCATTTGTCAAGAGCATGGTCATCTATGTAAAGAAATTCCCCCAAAAAATTACTGAAAAGAAAAAAATACAGATGATGAAGAAGATGGTAGGACCAATATGCAACACTCAATTATATCTATGTGTAAAAGCAATACAAGTAAAAATAAAATTAAAAATCAGTACCATTTATGATAACATCAAAAGCACGAATTAGGGAGAAAATCTAACAAAATACTATGTATGCATTGAAGACTAAAAATCATTTCCATGGCAAATATATTCATTTAGGTCATCCTGGAATTGCCTTGAAAATGATCTAAATCAGTGGAAAGATACAGTGTGTTCATGAGATCTCAGTGCTCTAACAAAATATTACTAGTTCTAAAGACTTGTCCCAGATCTTAAATTAATTCATAGTCAGCACAGTCATACTCAAAAGTCCGGAGAGCTTCTTTTAGTAAATATTGACAAACTAATTCTCATTACATATGAAAAAGCAAAGGCTCTGGAATAGGCAAAATCAAATGTTGACAAGAGTGACATTTTCAAGACGCATCATGAGGCTATTGTGAACAAGGCAGTGTGGCGGTTTGACCCCTGCATACATGAAACAGAATAGAGTTCAGAGATAGGCTAAGGCACATGTGGTCATATATTTGACAAAGAGATCCAGGGTAATTGACACAAACAAAAGACACAGAAATAGTCCTATGTCAAAATCCATATATAAACTATAATTCATATCCAAATCTCCAATGAAGCTTAACCCTCACATCATCCAACAGTTAACTGAGGATAGACTGTAGGTTCAAATATAAAGTTCCACAAAATAATGTAGGAAAAAACATCTTTGTGTCTTTGATAATGCTTCCTCAGAAATAATGCAAATGACATAAACCATAAAGACAAAACTTGGGACTGCAGGTGTCTCAGTTGGTGGGGTGCTTGCCTAGTGTGGTGGGTTAAATAAGACTGACCCATATAAGATTATATATTTGAATGCTTAGTCACCAGGGAGTGGAACTATTTGAATGGATTAGAAGGATCAAAAGATGTGGCCTTGTTGGAGGAAGTGCATCATTGGGGGATGGGCTTTGAGGTCTCAAAATCCCATGCCAAGTCTGTCTGTCTGTCTGTCTCTACCTATGGATAAGGATGTAATTCTCAGCTACTGCTCCAGTGCCTGCCTGCATGCCACCATGCTCTCCACCATGATGATAATGGACTGAACTTCTAAAACTGCAAGCAAGCCCCCAGTTAAATGTTTTCTTTTGTAAGAGTTGCCTTGGTGTCTCTTCACAGCAATAGAACTAAGACACCTAGTATTCATGAAGCCCTGTGTTCAATCCACAACATTCTACAAACAAAATGTGGTTGTACACTTATGTAATCCCAGCACGGGCAAATGGACACAGGATGGTCGGAAGTTCAAGGTCATCCTTGGCTACTCAGTGAGTTCAAGACCAGCCCAGAATACTTCAGACCCCATCGGCAACAAAGATAAAGCTTTAGAAATTGAACTTTATCAAAGTTAAAAACATCTACTTCTGCTAAGTCATTGCTAAAAAAAATGAAAAAACAAACCAAAGAATGGAAGAGAATGTCTGATAATAGTGCTACCCAGAATTTTAAAATAACACTAAATAAAAGGTTAAATCACTGTATGATAAAATGGGCAACAGATTTTATTTTATGAGTATGGGTGCTTTGTCTGCTTGCATGTCTGTATACTACATGTGTGTCTGGTATCCGAAGAGACCAGAGAAAGGAGTCAGATACTCTGAGCATCGAATTACAGATGGTTGTAAGCTATCATGTGGGTACTAGTACTCAAACTTGCTTTGTCTAAAAGAGGAGCCAGTGCTCTTAACCACTGAGCCATCTCTCCAACTCCCATGGGCAACAGTTTTAAAAGACATTTCTCCCAAAATATACAGGTAGATTCTGACTATGAATCTGTATAGAAGAGTAGAATAGAAACTTTCCCCTTAAAATGCCTCCTGAGAACCAGGCCTGGTGGTTCAGGCCTATGGTCCCACTTACTCAGGAGGTTGGTACACGGGGATTGTAGGTTCAAGGCTTGCCTGGGCAACTTAGTGGGACCCTGTCTCAAAATAAAAAGAGGACTGAGGATGAAACTAAGTGGTTGAGTACTTGCTTATTATGTTGGAGGCCCTGGGTTCAATCCCCAGTACAGAGGAGAAAAAGCATCTTTGGGTGCTCTGGATTGTGGTAGGACTTCCATGTGGGGTTGCATTGGGATATTGTGTGGAGACGAAATTGTGTACATTATCCACAGGGAGCTGTCTAGATGAACCCTGCAGGGAAGCCTCTACCTGACTTGTATGTTTTAGAAGTCAGTGTTTGCAAGCTGGGTGCGATAGTGTGCACCTGCAATCCCAGGACCCAGGGACAGGAGGATGCCTGAAAGTCTGAGGCCAGCTTGGCTTATAGGAGTTGCCAGACAGTCAGGGCAAAGTTGAGATCTTCAAATTATTATATGAAGCAAAGTAATTCAAACTCAAAAAGACAAAGGCATGCTTTCTCTAGTGAGTAGACCCTAGATTTTATGTGTGTGTGTGTGTATACATATATATGTATATATGTGTGTGTGTTTGTGTGTGTATGTGTGTTTGTATGTGTGTATATTCATGATAAAACAGAAAGGAGAACATGAGAAAAGGGAAATATGCAATAGAATACATGCAACGTGGAATTGAATGGGGACTGCAGGGCTTGTGGGAGGGGTGGGGGGAGAGAAGGGAGGGGCTGAGAAGATGTGACAAGGGGTGGCAGATCAACAAAAACTAACTATATATGGAAACACCACAAGGAAACCCAATACTTAGTTTGCTAATTTGAAAAACAAACAACTTTTAAAATATAGGATATTTTGGGTTTGCTGCCCAGCCATATTCTGCCTGCATGAGGTGAGCCCCCACAGAGGTGAAGGAACAGGCCAGGCTTCTCTGGTTGACCTGTCCCAGCCCTGGGCCTCTTTTGCTGGTTTGGAGGAAAAAGGCTCCGGAAAGCAAGGAGACAAGAGGCATGCTTCCCCCAGTGGCACTCTGCCCTGGAGAATCTTTCAGCAACCCAGACTCAGGAAAGGGCAGAGGGACTCTCTCCAGATGGACAGGGTGACCTCAACTCCGATTCAGTCTCTGTTTATAAATAGACTGGCAGCCTGGGCCAGGCTCCTAGGCTATTATCCCATCTTATTTTCCCCAAAGTACCTTAATGCACAAAGGGAGGTTGAAAACAAGAGATGTGTTAAGTGTGTCTTAGCTTTGGACCCAGATCTCCAGTCACAGGCTTGGGATGGCTCCACCTTGATGTCTTCTTGAGGGAAACTGAGAGTGGCACCTGGGTCAGAGAGGACATTTGCAGAGACTACTGCTTATGTGACCTCGTGGGAGAGATAATCCCATCTTTTCCTTTTGGTTCATCTTGGAAAGACCCTCCCCTTTGCAGAGCTATTTTCTAGTCTATAATTGTGCCAAGGTTGACTGGAGGCCAGAGTTGGCTTGACAGCTTAAGAGGGGGCTGGTCCCACTAGGTCCTAAAGGTAAGTGACATAAACCTGTACTCATCCCACCCTCTTCTGGCTTGGAGGACTCCCCCAAGTTCAGACTACCTCTGCCCAAACACAGCTGCCCAGGATTCAACCACGCTGAGGAGAAAGCACCAGCTCTGTAGATTTCCATGTGAGTTCAACTCTTTCCTGCTGTCTAGCCTTGGCCAACTGCCCCCCCTCTTCAAGTCTTCATTTCTCCACCCAGAAACTGCAGGTGCTCATCAGACGGGCGGGGACAGGCTGACTGAGAACATTTGACAATGGGGCCAGCAGAAAGTACTGCTCTAAATGGGAGCTGAGAAAGATTTCCCAGCATTCCTTCTCCTTCTAGAAGAACAGTGTGCTGCATGCTGGCCCTGGGACATGGGTGCTAGCTAGCTTTGGCTAGGGGATATGCCATGGTGGGTCAGCCCTGGTCCTTGCCCTTCAGTCAAGAAAGAAAGGTCAGCCATACCAGGCAGTAGCAGCATGTAGTGTTAGGTGGTGCCCAAGAGAGCCACCCAAAGAGGGAAGAAAAACCCTGCCTGGGCCAGGGAAGGCTTCCCTGAGGGTGGGCTGCTTGTCAAATCACTGACCAATTACTTGAAGGCAATCTGTAGACCCCCTCAGTGTCTGCTCGATGAATATTAATATTCTAGGAAAGTGCTTTGATGCAGGCCCTGATGGATGAATAAGATTTTGTCTCACCAGTGGGAGAAAGGACACTCCAGGGAGAGGCAGCAGCATGTGCTAAAGTCTAATGACCAGAAAAGGCCTGGCATGCTTGTATAGGGATGGAAAAGGGACAAGTCCTTACCTGCACAGCATAAATGCTCACAACCAACAGCTCTAACAAAGGACAGGGTAGCAGGAGGAAAGCAGAGAAAACGTATTTGATCATAGTTTGGCACAACGCAGGGGCCTTCAGACTGAAGTCTCCAGAGCCAGGATGAACCGTTTGTGTGTTTAGCGTCCGTATGAGCGTGCACACACACGTGCAGGAATGTGATCGGGACAGCTGGAGGGAGCTACGGAGATGGGCTAAGTGGAGAAAAGGTCATAGGTCATATTTCTATTCTCTCTCTGGACCCTTAACTGTAGCATTTCTTCCTCCTAGGTGTGGGGCAGGATGCTTCCTACACAAGGTCATTGCGAGAGGCTCCTTAGGGCTCTCTTACCCAGAGAGGCAGAGTAAGCTGGAGTGACATTTTGAGTTTTAGGGCTGGCACTGTGTGTGTGTGTGTGGGGGGGCAGTCTAGGCCTATCTTGGAGGAAGAGGAATTCTAGAGTCTCTGGTTTATCTTGGGTGAGGAGAAGGGTGAAAGGTAGGAAGCAGAAGGTCCAAATGAAAGTTTGCTTATGAGCTATTCCCTTTGGGATAGTTTTCATGAGATGAATAGGGGAGAGTGGAAGAAAATAACAAAATGGATACAAATGCCTGCCTTCACCTCCTAAGCGCTATGAACTTTTCTGGCATGTTCAGTTGTAGGATTCAAACTCAGGGCCTCATGAGTGCTAGGCAAGCACTCTTTCAACTGAGCCCAGGAGGAGTCTCAAATGGTTTAGGTGACACATCTCTGATGTGGCATTCCACACAGATGATGAACAAACAATGTCATGGAGATTTCTGGAGTCAGGATGCCCCAAGTGTGTGTGTGTGTGTGTGTGTGTGTGTGTGTGTATGTATATGTATATGTATATGTATATGTATATGTATATTTGTACTCCTTTCTTCAGAGTAACTGGTGTGGGCCAGGAAAACAGGTGCAACCAAGGGGTTTTAGAGAGAACACAGGGAGACTGATGAAGGTCCCAGGATACAGGGTGGGTCTGACATAGCTTTCAGCCCCATCTTCCTGAGAACACTTAAGCTTCCTCTCAGTTCAGAAAAACTCAGGGTACTTAATAGTGAGGTGTTCAGTTCCATCATAAACTCTACTTGTTTTACATGCTGTGTGACTCTGAGCTGGACATAAGCCCTCTCTGGGCTCACAGTCTCCTTGCAGTAGCAGAGAGCCTGCTGAGCTCTCCCTTGGAAATGAGCCATGTCCCTTGCAGATCTTCTCTCTCCTGCTGACCACCCTGGCTGGGCACGGCAGGAAACCCCAGTGCTTCTGTCTTGGACACAGCTGCATGTGAACTCCAGTTCTGGGATATACTGAGTGCTTAACTTTGCAGAATTGCCAAATGCTGAGTCTTCCTGTTCTCACTACCTGGTAAGATTAGTACTGTGTACACTGAAGGAAAACACTCCAGAGATGAGACACAAAAGTGTTAACATGGGGTGCTTCCTCTCATGCACCATGTAAAATCTGAGTTCAGTGGGCATCATGGATTGTTCTCCCAGGGTCCCATGAACATTAAAGTGGCTCCATAAGCAATAAATAGCCATGAGCTTGACAGTCTGGGGAAGTGGGAATGGATGACCCTAGTAACTGACTTGAATCTCTGAAATGAAGATGGAGAGACAGATATGGAGACTGTTGAGGAGAAACATGAGCAGATGTGGTGAGTAAGGAGTGTCTTGGGCAGAAGAGTACCACGTGCCCAGCCTGTTTTTGGAAGCCTTCTGTGGAATATGCTGGCTGGCTCTCGTCTACTGTGTCTCCCAGTATGCACTGGGATGGGGTGACTTCATAGGACCCATGCCTCTTCTTGTGTTTTTCCTAGTTTTGAATATCCTGCTGAGCCTGACTTTTGCAGGCTATCAGAAAGGCTTTATTACAGTTCCCAAGTCAAAAGACTTTTAGCCTAGAAGGTAATAGGCTCAGGAGATGTCTGGGTCCTTGACCAATGAGAGAGAGTTCTTGTTTTGGAACTCAATCCACTATTGTTCCTGGACACCTAAACCAACCATCTCTTTCTTGCTGTTGGACTGGCCTAAGCTGTCCTGCCTCTCAAACCTCTCCACGCAGAATTCCTTACCTCTTGAAGTTCATTCAAGAAGACCTCCAGCCTGCACACTGGTTTTTCTTTCTCTTCCTCCCCATTGGGGGCTGGACTGGGCTGCAGCTGGTTGGGGTTGGAGGGCTCTCCCAGACCAGCTCTGCAAGGACTCTCAACACACTGTTGTAGACAGAGTCTGCATTCCTTTCCCCTTAATGTCTCCTCTGAGAACAAGGAGAAACCTGAGCCTTCTATCCACTGCTGACCAGAAGAGGTGGGCCGGGCTGGGTGGAGGACCTCAGTTCCTGCCTTCCCTGAGAACGGAAATCCAAGGCCTCCCTTCTCTGTTTGACTGCAAGTCTTTGAAGTCAGGGAACCAAGCACTGGCCTTTGCTAAACCCACCTAAGGAGAGGGGGCTGCAAGAAAAAAGAAATTACCACTGATCAGAAAGGTTCAGCAATTTTCCTATACCCACTCAGTGCAGAGGTCTTCCCACCCAGGTTTCTTCACTGCCCCTCAGACTTCTAGGGCCAATCAGAGGTGTAAGCCAGGAAGAGAAAATAGTTCAAATCCAAATGGGTTTCTCAGTACCCCTCAACTCTTAAATTCCTATGCCCCAGGCACAGCTGGGATCATCCATTGCCTGCTGCGCCTCTGTTCTGCTTGGGTGTGAAATTCTTCCAGCAGCAGTTATTTGTCCGGTTGATGTAAGCCCACACTCCACTACACACCGGAATCAGGAGCAGAGCTCAGTGGTAAAGTGGGTGGCTAGTGCATGCAGGGCATGGCTTCAGTCCTCAGCCCAACCCTTTCTGCTATCGTTTAGAAAACTGAGTCCTTCTTTATTGATTTGTTAATCTTGAAGAAGGAGAGTGTACTGGCTGGTTTTGTGTGTCAACTTGACACAAGCTAGAATCACCAGAGAGGAAGCAGACTCAGTCAAGGAAATGCCTCCCTGAGATCCAGCGGTAAGGAAATTTCTCAATTAGTGATCAATGAGGGAGGGCCCAGTCCAATGTGGGTGACACCATTCCTGGACTGGTAGTCCTGGGGTCTATAAGAAAGAGGGCTGAACAAGCCATGGGAGTAAGCCAGTAAGCAACACCCCTCCATGGCCTCTGCATCAGCTCCCGCCTCCAGGTTCCTGTCCTGTTTGAGTTCCTGTCCTGACTTCCTTTGATGATGAACAGTGACATGGGAGTAAAAGCAAATAAATTCTTTCCTCCCCAACTTGCTTTTTGTTCATGATGCTTTATCACTGCAATCAAAACCCTAAGACACAGAGGTTGGGAGGCAGCCACAGAAGCTGGTATTTGGGGATTCTGGGCAGGTTGCCTACTTTTCTCTGCTCTGGGGGGGCGAAGGGGGAATAGGTACCCTACTCTTTCCCTTCATAATGGTCGCAGTCTATCTTTCACAATAGCAGACAGACCAAGAGACAGCAGGACAAATCTATAGAGGTATCGTTTCACAGACTATAAGGTTAAAAAATCATACAAGCACTCAGCTTTACCGATATCTGAGCAGAAAGGTAATACCAAATTAATTAAATGAAATAAACACAGACAATGAAAGAGACTAGATTATGACGTGTATAGACCTTGATATTAGTGTTATTTTCTGCTATACGTGGGTTTGGTATCATTGGGGATCTGAAAATGACATCCTCAAAACAGAGGCCTTAGCCACAAACTACTGCTTGGTGCTCTCTTAGCCTCTCTTGAGTGCTAGGGTTACAGGGTGGGCATCGTGGCCAGCTGGGCAAGGGGATCTTGAAGGGGAGATGGCTTAGTTGTAAAAGTGCTTTCCTTGTCAGTGGGAGGTCCTGAGTTTGATTCCCTGTGAACATTCTAGGCGTGGTGGTGTGTGCTCATAACCACTGGAGAGGCAGAAATAGAGGATCTCAGAGGCTCTGGCTAGATCCTAGCACAATTGATGACCTCTGGGCCAAGAACGTTTTCTTGTTCTCCTTTGTCACACAAGACAAGCTATAGGAGCTAGACTCTCTCTTCTCCTAAGAGGATCGTGGGAACCAGATATTCCTTTTAACAACGCCATTAGAACCTCTCCAGCTCTCTCTTTGGAGCTAGCTGTGAAGACACCTTGTCTGATAGTGAATCACATAATCCTCATTCCAGAGGCATCCTGCTCCACACTCAGGAGGAAAGAATGCTAGGAAAGGCCTACAAGAATCTGTACCAACAGGCCTAGCTGGGTCCAATGCTCTGCAGATAGACTTTTGTCCTATCTTGGCTCTGTTCATTGCCATCTGAAAATGGACTTTTATCTGAGTCCACATGGTCATCTATGTGTCACCAACCTGAGAATAAAGAACAGCTGAAGTGCATAAGATGGCTCAGCAGGTAAAGATGCCTGCTGCCAAGCCTGCCAACCTGGGCTGGAGCCCCAGGACCCACATACTGGAAAGAGAGAACTGACTCCACAAAGTTGTCTTCTGACAAAAGACAGACAGGCAGACAGCTAGACAGACAGACAGAAAGACAGAGAGAGAGAGAAAGAGAGAGAGAGAGAGAGAGAGAGAGAGAGAGAGAGAGAGAGAGAGAGAGAGAACAAATTAAATAAATAGCAGCAGCTTGTGCTGGGTCTTTGAGTCTTCCATCTGAAGGTGTCTGTGTCATATAAAACTAAGACAAACACATTTATTACCCTTTTCCCTCATTAATCTTCCTCTGCCCTAGGATATCAGCTGAGACCCTTTATGATAGTCCTGGAAGGGGTTGGGATGTTCTTTCCTGGGGTGTCTCCCTTGACCCCATCCTATCCCAACCTGGTAAGGAACATGTTCTCACTTTCCAGGTCCTGACGAGGCGTGAAGGAACTGGCTTAAGGTCACATCACTAGGAACCGGGGAGCTGGGCTCAGAGTCTGGGTTTCTAACTAGACTCTCAGCTCCAGTTCTGCCCAGAGGCGTTGTTACAACATTATGGTATGCAGCTCTAGGCTTCAGGAAGAATGTGTGGGGCTAAACAGCTGCCTGTCCCAGGGCTCCGCTGAGCAATTCTGCTCAGAGCCAGAGGCTCTGGCTCCCAGCCACACAGTGCTTAGGTCTGCCTCCTCCATCTTCAGAGGCTCTGAAGCTCTCAGGCTCAGCACCTCTTCTTCAGAGTGAGCATGTACTACTGGAGCCTTTCCATGGAAGTCACCCCAAAACAGCCAGGTGCCCGGAACCCCAGTGGGACAGGGAAAGGGTTTTCTGTCTCGATGAGGGGTTCAACTGATAGCTTCCCTCTTAGCATAAGGATGCTGCTTCGGGACTATAGGTGGAAAGTGGCAACACCAAGACAACCATAAGCCCCTTCCTAACCTTGCCTCTAAGATCCCAGGCCTTGGGCTGGAGAGTTGACTCAGTGGTTTAGAGCACTTGTTGCTCTTGCAGAGGACTGGGGTTCCATTTCTAGCACCCACATGACAGCGCACAACTATCTGTAATTTCAGTCTTAGGGGATCTGATGCCCACTCTGGCCACCTTGGGCACTGGTGCACATACATCCACGCAGGCAAAATACTCACACCCATAAAATAAGAAAATAAATATAAACATAAAAAAAGACTCCAGACCTCAGTTAGGCATGGTGGCTTACATCTGTAATCACACCACTCAGAAGGTAGAGGCAGGAAGTTTGAGTTCAAGGCTAGTCAGGATTACATCGTGAGGTCTTGTCTTAAACAAAGATCTGTAGTCCCAGCCATCTTCTTCCCCATGACACCTCCAACATGGCACTGGTATGTGCTGGTGACTGGAAATATTGCATTCTCCCCAAAGCATATCAGGGCTGAAAAGCCACACCCAATTCCCACCAGTCCATTCGCTTCATGTTTGGGACTGGAGGACCAATGGTGTGTCACTGGCTTACATCCAAGGAGTCCTTGCTTGCATCTGGTCTGAGAGCAGCCAGTCTTTGGACCTTGGCCATGCAGGAAAACCTTAGGCCCAGAGCAGAAGCTCCCACAGGACATGTGGGAAGGTTACTCAGGACCCTTACTTGCTCTCAAAGCCAAAAGGACACTGGATGCCCAGAGAGAAACATTCAGGCAGGACAGGTTGACCTAGTTCATTTGTCTCCTAGACCTTCACATGTGGCCATGCAGAGAGACAAAATAAACAGAGTCAAGCCCTACCAGATGTCCCTTATAAAATGATGTATGTTAGGACTAGCAAGATTGCTCAGTCAGTAAAATGCTTGTCTTGTAAGCAGAAGGACCAGAGTTTGATTCCCAGAACCCAGGAGAAAATTCTGGATGTAGGAGCATGCACTTGCAATCCCTGGGTAATTGGAAGGATGAGCATCCCTGGAGCTTACTGGCTAGACAGCCTCACCTAATTGGTGGCCTCTAGGCTAGTGAGAGACTGCCTCAATGGAAGTTGATAACATTTCTGAGGACAACGTGAGGTTGTTTTCTACACACCCCCATACTGGATGACATGAGTTTGGCCCCTGGGTCTCCACATACACAGGTACAGGTACCCAAACACACCCTCCCACACATATTGGATGACATGAGGTTGGCCTCTGTCTCCCCACCCAGATATAGGTACCTACACACACCCTCCCATATCCTCACACGGGATGACACAAGGTTGTCCTCTGGTCTACTTTTTGTCTTTGTTTTTTGAGATAAGAGTTTCTCTGTATGGCCTTGGCTGTCCTGGAACTCACTCGGTAGACCAGGCTGGCCTCGACACAGAGATCCACCTGCTTCTGCCTCCCAAGTGCTGGGATTAAGGGTGTGCACTGCCATGCCTGGCAGCATTGTTTTTTTGTTTTTGTTTTTAAATCTGTGAACTTTCCCATCCAGGACAGGATGCCCACATGAGAAAACTCACTTGAAGAAGGAGAAAACCAGGTCTGAGAAGGCCTGTTGTTTATTTATGGTTTTTGCTGGGCCAGCTACTCTTCCATTCAATATCAAATATGGAAGGTGGTGTTTTGAGTATCTGAACAGCAGCAGGTAGCACCAGGTCTACCCTGAGTGTGTAGAGATTTCTGGATACACTGAGTTCTCAGGCTTCCAATGAGATTCAGGGGCCAAGGGGAACCCTTTTTCACCCTTGACCCAGGGGAGGAGAAAGACCAAGTCTCTACCCATGACTAACATCAGAAGAGCTGTGTTCCAATAGCAAATATTCTCAGCTTTAAAGGCCCATTTATGGGCTGGGGAAATGACTCAATTGGTAAAGGGCTTGCCAAGCAAACGTGAGGAACAGACTTAGATCCCCAGCACCCATGCCAAAAGCCAAGGGTTGTGACAGGTGCATGTGATCCCCTCACTGTGCAGCCAAGAGAGGAAGGTCTCTGGGAGTCACTAGCCAGCCAGCCTGATCAGTGAGCCTCAAGCCAGTGAGAGACTGTATTTCAAAAAGAAAGATGCTGGCTGCAGAGATGGCTCATCAGTGTGGAGTACTTGCTGTTGTTGCCGAGGACCTCAATTCAATTCCCAATACTCACAGAGTCTATAACCATCTGTAATGCCAATTCTAGGGGATCCATTACCCTCTTCTGGCCTTTGTAGGCATAAGACACACATGTAGCACACATACATACATGCAGGCAAAACATAAAATTAAATTGATTTTAAAAAGCAAAGCAAATGGCTACTAAGATATCACGTTCAAAGTTGACCTCTGACCTTCAGACCCGGCTACACCGACTCCAGGGAGGTGTCCAAAATGGCACTCTGGACTCTTTGCCAAGCCTCCTAGAAGCTGCAAACTGCACACTCCTGCAGAGGAGCAGTGCAGCATAGTACTTCCAAAACTCCTGTGTTCATAGGCTCTGCAGAGGGTTCCCAAAGCAACGCTAAGAAGGCTAGTAGAGGGTGTCCATGAAAGGCTCGGTTCTGGGTGCTCATTGTGGCTCAGCAGGATTTGAACCTGTAAGCTGAAAACTGGGAGTGGTGGTAGTGTTTTAATCCCAGGACCCAGACTGGAGGATCCCTGGGCTTTTTGACTGGCCAACCTAGCCTAACTGGAGAGTCCCAGGGCACTGAGACAGTGAGAGACCTTCTCTTTAAAAACAAGAAAACCAAACCAAACCAAACCAAAACCAGACAATACCAGAGTGTATACTTCTTGAGGAGCAACTCTCATGATGATATCACACACACACACACACACACACACACACACACACACACACACACACACACACGCACACACACACACACACACTGTTAAGGCTAGTACTTTAAAAACATGAACCAATGGTGGATTGAGTAGAGGTAGAAAAATCACATGTTCTGAATCTCCTTCATTTTCAAATTTCCCAGAGAGCACAGCCTACCACGCAGTCCTAGAAGGCAGGGTCTACAGTACTGTCTTAGTTAGGGTCACTATTGCTGTACACAACACCATGACCAAAGCAACTCGAGGAGGAAAGAGCTTATTCAGCTTACTTGTCCACACCACAGGTCATCACCAGATGAAGTCAAGACAGGAAGCTGGAGGCAGGAGCTGATGCAGGGGCCATGGAGGAACACTGTTTACGGCTTACTTCTCATGGTCTGTTCAGCCTGCTTTCTTAAAGAACTCAGGACCACCAGCCCAGGGATGGCACCACCCACAATGGACTGGGCCCTCCCCCTAAGTCATTAATGAAGAAAATACTGCCTACACCCTGATCTTATTGAAGCATTTTCTTACACTGGTCTCCCTCCTTTCCAGTGACTCTAGCCTATATAAGGCTGATAATAAAACTAGCCAGCACAAGTACTCTTGGAGACCATTTTGCCAGCTGAGAGTGGAGGTACTGACTACTTCTCTGGCTAGAGAGTTTCTATGCTCTGGGACACACAGATGTTGAGATGTGGAGAAGGGAGGGCCCAGAAATCCAGAGGCCCAGTTCTGCACTTGATATAACATGAGATCCCCCCAAAGGCCTTTTCAAACAGGCAGCTATCCCCAGGTAGAGAGGGCTAGGGTGCCACGTAACTTTTCCTCTACCCCAGCCCTTCAGGAAGATACATGCTCTGATCTTCCAATCAGAAGCATTTTGGGGGTGGGAAGGTTGCTGTGGATAACCACAGCAGATGGAAGGATAGAGCAAATAAGAACTACAGGCAAAACTCGTACTCTCCCACCATGAAGCTGGCAAGGCTCAGCTTCTTGGAAAGCAGAGGCAGAAAGCTCGCAGGCATGAGTTCAAGGCCAGCCTGAGGAATTTGAGACCGTGCCCTATCCCCACCCCCTATCAAAACCACATAAGTAAATTCCTAAAATCCTACCACCAAGAAGTATGGAGATACTTTGCTCCTAGAATGTGGCAAGGTACAGTCTGGTTCTGGTTCCCGTGCCTCCTTCTCCCAAACTGCCCTCCTTCCTGTCTACATACTGCAGGAGTGCTTCCACTCAGGATCGCATACCATCTGGAATAACACCTGTTTCCTTTTGTGAGCTGCTGTGTCTTTATCTGCGGCCCATGAATTGCCACCCCCATTAAGGGGATAAAGAGAATAAAAATCTCCCTCAGAGGTCACACCTTGCTGATGACTGGGCCAGCAGAAGATCCTAGCTGCTTCTCCAGGGAAGGTGCAGAGAGAGCCAAGATGGTTTCTCTTCCTCTATTGCACAGTGATAATGAAACAACACAGTATCATCCTGAAAGTCTCCAGGGCAGACACAGAGCCTGCCCTGAGACCACATTCCCAGTGTGGTTGGCAGTGGGAGGCACAGGCAAGCCTAGTAACAGGGAGGCAGCCATGCTAAATCTGGGAGGCATTTTGCAAGTACCTCTTCTCGGTGACTCATTTTGGGACTCACTAAAAACTCCTGTGAGTTGAAAACAAAAGTAGCCCAGGCTGAGGTACTTGTACCTCTCCCTTCTCCCCTCCCCTGCAGAGAGATGGGTGTTGCAGGGAGGGTGAGGGTCTCAGAGTTGACTAAACTTGATTTTATGTCACGGCATGTCAGCATGGTCTACAAACCATCTGTATGGTCCACAGCCAAAGAGAAGGAAGTAGGGGTGAGAAGGAAGGTTGGGAGCAGGGTGGGTATACTTCTCTCACCTACCCCTTAAGACTGAAGATAGATGCCTCATGTAAGCCCCACCCATCCTGTTCTTGCATTATAGTTCACTGGGTGTGTGGAGGTATGTGGGCTGGGCCCCTAGTTCTCTTAACACTTCAGAATGGATTGCTTGTCTACAGCCAGACCGCTAAGGTTCATCATTGGCTGTAAGACCTGGGACATGTTGCTTGACTTTTCTGAACTTCAGTTTCCTGAAAGTAAAGACATTGCATGAATTTGTGGGCTCAGTGAGGCTGGGGAAAGTCCTTTCTGGTGGTCTGATGCTGCTCCTTAGCTGTTCTGCAGTTTGCCAGGAGAGTTTTTACAGCAGAGAGCCCAGTCAGAACACAGAAGGCCTCTAACCACACCCTCTCCTGCAAAGGCTTCTGCTCCTCAGTAGAGACCTTCACTCTTCACTGCCTCTTAGCACCCCTGGTCCTTCTGCCTCCGCCCTACTTAACTTTGTTTGTTTGTTTGTTTTTTGTTTTTTTTTCGAGACAGGGTTTCTCTGTGTAGCCCTGGCTGTTCTGGAACTCACTCTGTAGACCAGGCTGGCCTCAAACTCAGAAATCCACCTGCCTCTGCCTCCCAAGTGCTGGGATTAAAGGAGTGCACCACCACTGCCCAGCCTGCTTAACTTTGTTTATCCTACTGTCTGCTTCCCAGAGAAACTCGGACTTCCCAGAGTGGGCATTAAGCTTTCATTTTTAAAAACAACAGTTATTCATGTGTGCCTGCACATGCCACAATCCACAATGTATATGTGAACAACAGAAACAACTTGTTGTAGTCCGTTCCTTCTTCCCAGAGGCGGGGACCAGCCTGGCTGCTCTGGGCTGGTAACCATGCCTTTCTTTCACCAGTGCCCTAGAGTCAGGTTGCCTAGCAATAAAGTGCTGAAACTAGAAATCTGTCCTCTGGTTCCAGACCAACTACTCACCACCTAGGGGACTTTGCACACAGGCCTCATTAAAGCCATCTAAGAAATGGGCACACGGGTAGCATGCCTCCCTCACAGTAGCTGAACACCATGAGGCAGGCAGAGGGAGCCGTACTATAGGTTATGGGCCTGATTACTGTGGACTCAAGCAGAATAGGTAACTGAACAAACTCAGCAGGATGCTGTCTGTGCCCAGACATGTGCAGCAGATTAATGGACAGCTGGCAGGTGCTCTGGGGACACAGACAATCTAGAATAGTCAGAAGCAGCAATACCTGTCCCAGCCAGGAGCATCCCTTCTTGAGGGGAAGTGGGAGTCACCTTAATTGTGCCCCAGAGAAGTTTAGACATCCTAGGGGGATTGTTAAGTATTCATGGATGAAGGTTGTTGTTGTTTTTTTAAAAACACACACCACTCACTGTGCATTTGGAGGATGTGTGGAGGTTAGAGACAATTTGTTGGAGTTCTTTCCTTCCATCATGTGGGTCTGGAGGATCAAACTCAGGCCCCCAGTACTTGGGGCATTTGGGGGGGCCCCTAGTGGAGCCGTTTACTCCTTCTAGAACCTTCTGCACATTGATGCTTTGCTAGCCTGAAGTTCCCAGGAAGGCAGTATCCCTGGGAAATACTGGCGCTTTGGGGGCAGGAACTTGGATTTATCCTAGGGGCCTACTTCTGTAACTGTATTGAGAACTGTTTGTACACTGTTTGTACTATTTGTACACACTGGGCGCTCATTTTATTTTATTTTATTTTATTTTATTTTATTTTATTTTATTTAGACAGCGTCTCATGTAGCCCAGGCTGGTTTGGAATTTGCTATAAAGTCATGAATGAATGAATTTCAAACATTCCTGCCTCAGCCTTCCTAGTTCAGGGATTACAGGTGCCCAATTTCCCCAGTGCTAAGATTAGGAAAGCATTCTATCAACTGACTTTATCTTCTGCTCCACTCTGTGGATGGGTCAATTTCAGTCCTGCGAAGGCAGTGATAGGAGCAATGTCAGCTGACGGGGAATCCATGGGTGTGGGGAAGGGTCCACGAGTTTAGTTACCTAGCGAATCTGCATCTTATAAAGTCTAGAGCCTGAGCGAGGGGTTCAGTGGCCAGGATTTGGAGTCTGAGCCTCAGTCTTCCAACCTGGGCTGGACGATCTAGTACCCAGATTGGGAGCGCGCCCCCGGCGCCCCCTAGCCTGCGTGGCGGCCGCGCGCTCGGGCGCAGGGGGCGGCGCGGCTCCGCGGCGGGGAGGGGCGGGCGCGCGGGCGCGCGCAGAAGCGGCGGCAGAACCCGGCGGAGTAGCTGTGGCCGCAGCGCCGCCAACTCGCGTGCTACCCGCTCTCCGCCCGCCGCCGAAAGAGCCGCCAGTGCTGGTGAGTGGCCTTGGACCGGCGAGGGGCGTGGGCCAGGGCGTGGGACCGTCACCCGAGGCGTTGTGGGCGCGCGCGCGTGCCCGGGGAGTCAGCGGGGACGCCCGCAGGAGGCCGAGGTGTCGGCGGCGGGCTCCATCCGCCCCGCTGCGCGGGAGTGCGTGCGTGTGCACATCAGGGGCCCCGGCTGTGAGTTTGGGGTGGACCAGTGCGGGTGGACGGGTTCGGCTTCGGTTTATCGGTTTATCGAGTGTTTACGGTGGCTGCCAAGGAGTACGTGTGCCCACGTGTCTGAACGTTCCCGAGTGAGTGTGTGCACACGTGCACGGGCAAAAGTGTACAAATTCCATACGAGTGTGTGTTTAGGATCCAGGCTGCGCACTCCGCACTGCAGGCCAGTGTGTGTGATGTACCGGCTGACCCTGTCCGGAGAGTGTGCTGGGCCGGATTCTGTGAGTCCGCAGATCCCCAGGTTCTGACTCCGGTGGAAGCCGCTGAGCCCGGCCTTGGCAGGATTCTGCATGGCCACGCAGGCTGAGGAGGGGGCTGCGCTGAACTTGAATTGAGGTTTTCAAAATATGTCTTAGTTCCTTGGCTTTGTTCGTGGCTGTCTCTAGCTAGGCCAGATTTGGACTCTGCCCCCTATACCTAGGGATTAGGCCCTAGGGAGACCCAGGGCCCCAGATACTTGCCTTCTCTGTAAGTTAATCGTTTTTCCCTGATTTATCCGAGCCCCAGAGGCAGAAACAAATGGGTGACAGCACACTTGGGACACGTCCTCTAAGGGCTGTCCGTGAAGTTTTGATTGACAGTTTGTGCGTGTGTGTTTGAAAGTTTTACCTGCTTTAAAGCAAACTTTAGAAAGTTTCAGTTCAGAGTTTCACTCCACTTGCAAAATGCTTGACTTTTTGAGGGGAAAATGTCCTCACAGGAGCCTGGTGTGTGTAAAAGGGCATGTTAAAAACCCTATTGCTAATGGGAGAAGAATTTCATTGAATGGGTGCCTGACTCCCAACAGGAGGGACTTAACCAGTGAACTTTGGACGTCGTCTTTCAAGCAGACAAAACCTGGAAGGAAACAAACAAACAAACAAAGACCCATGTTCTTTTTTTTCCTCTTTGTCCTGAAAACTGGAGAAGAAAAAATATCCCCACCTTCTGGATGTGTTGAAACTGTTCCCCTCCCCCACCGGGGCCAGACTCTCCCTGGATCCCCCACCCCCAAATAAAATATGCCTGTGGGGAGTGGAGGAGTGAGTCACTCCCTGGCAGAGGGCCCCACGGCAAACATTTGGGAAGGTTCTTGCCTAACTAACTTCCCAGAAGAAAAGGCCTGGGATTTAAAATGGTCCCTGTGGTTGTGAGCCTCGAGCCCCGTCTGCTTCAGAGATGACTACCAAAGTCATTGGCTAGTTTTAAAAAGCCCAAGCTTCGGACTTAAGCGTTGGCTAGCATTTTGAGCTGTTTAGGTTTCCAGAAATGGAGATGCTGGCCTTCCCAGGTGGCATATGGTGTGGGAAATGAGAAGGGAATGCGGTTGAATCATTTACAGAGTACCTACTTTGTGCTGAGAGTGGTTCTGGGGATCCTTAACTGTCCTGGTATTCCACTCTGTTTTGGGGTTTGTGCCCAAGGCATCTGAATCATAGATCAAACATGTCCCAGGCCACCAAGGAGAGGGTGGTGGCCAAAGTCTGAGCCACCTGCCTGCCTTCTAGGCCTTCCTCCTTCACTGGGCCCAGGTCTTTACATTTGATTTCCTAAGGTGCACAGCCTAGGCACTGAGGACTTGAACACTCATGTTCTCGTTAGGACTCACCATAAGTCAGAGGTTATTTGAGAAAACAGACACTAGGAGAGATGAACCGGCTGGCAGAGTTTTGGGAAAGTCGCACCATGACCCCTGTCCCCCATTATTGAGGATATGCTCTGTGCTGGGCTTGGTATACAAAATTTGAAGTTGTTTTTCTTTTTTTCCCACCAACAACTGTTATGGTATCCATTCTATAGATGAAGAAACTGGGACACAGAGAGGCTGTAGAGGAGCAGTAGACCCAGAATTTGAACCCAGACTTATCTGGACAGAGTCTGTAGTCTTCCCGGGAGCTTGTAAAGTTCAGGTAAGTTGATAAATGGCAGAGTCAGGATTTAAATTTGTATCTCTGATTCTGGAACGTCGGCTACCTTTATTGTGTTTTGCTCTTTTATTTGGCATGTTGTAAAGCTCAGTGATTTATGACAGACCAGGTTCTGCAGACCTGCCTGGTTCCAGAATTTGGGGAAAGGTCCTCCCAAAAGCTACTGAGCCGCCAGAGTGAAGGTACTACAGTCTCTCCAAGTGCCAAGGATGGCCAAACCATTGTCAAAAGGAGAATATTTCTCTGCTCTGGTTGGACCAAGGATGAAGGTGAGGGTGGAGGACTTGATGAGCCATTCAAGATTAGATATGGGTTACAGCCAGGTGTGGTGGCTCACGCCCATAATTGTGGCTGAGGCAGGAGGATTGCTTTGAGTTCTGGGCCAGCCTGGACTTATATAGCAAGTACCACGTGTCCCAGGATTATACACCAAGACCCCGTTTAAATAAATAAATTGATTAAATAAACACATAGGTACAGGTTGGAGACAAAGCCGGCCTCAGCCCCAAGAAGAGCCCAGCCTCTGACCTTGTAGGGAGATGGAGAGTGACCACCTCAGAGCCTTACTCTCCATTCTGAATATCTGACCCGATCATTTTTTTTTTTTTTACAAAGACTCCTTGACACCTGTCATTCAGAACTGGGTCCTCCAGTTCACTTCCGAATTCACTTCGTTTCTGGTGTTTCAGAAGAGGACTGTGTGTAAGGACGGACCTGCGTGGTTTGGGCTGTGCCTGTCCTGCTCTGTGTCCTTCATCACTAGCAGGAAAAAGTCGCTTTCTCTCTTCCAAGAGTGTCATCTGCCAAGTGCTTTGTGATGCAATGCCTAAGTGTAAGGTGTGAAATAATAGATGGTATGGGAAGGCTCAGCCACGCTTCTGGCATTGATAGATTCCTCTCCATCTCGCCTGTGATTTGTGGAGGTAAAAATAGGCCTTGTTTCTATGTTTTTATTTATCTCGTTTAATTTTTGCTGATGTCATCATAGGCAGCAAAGTTCATGTACTTGGGAGTTTTCTAGTCCTTAGGACTGGGGCTCTTGGAGCAGGGGGATTGTGGAGGGGTCATTTAGGGTGGTCTGGGTTTTTGTAAAGGGTTTTATAATTTTTGAGTAGATGATCTATGCTCTTATTTCTATCACCCAGGTAAGGTCATCTGTCTGTCCTTTTTCTCTCTCTCTCTCTTTGGAAACTTTCCCCCATTCCTGTCTGAATTTGGTGTCACACACATAATCCATCTTCAGGTCAAACCTGTGGTCTTCTCAGACCCGAGGTCCAGACAGAAGTAGCACTGGGGAACACCCGTTAGTGGTATAATTTCCTGTGCCATTAATCCTGGGAACTTGAACGTGTGATCTGGCATTGTGACATCTGTCACTCCAACAGGACTTGCTATGTGAATACAGACCCACATATACGGGGACTCCAGTTCTGAATTTTAACCCCCCACAGACGACTTCTCATGTGGTCTGGCAGCTGAGGAGCTGGTCTCCTAGGCAGGCTTCTTGGACTGTGCTGGCTAGAATCGCAACACCCCCTAAAACCCTTGTTCACCACTCCTGGAGCAGTGCCCTGAGGGGGCCGTCAGATTGCATGTGGGGCCACTGGATTCATTTAGTTCCAAAGGCTTTACCCACAGGGGACTGTTCTTTCTCTTAGACTTCTATGTGCTGGTGACCTCATAGAAAAGAAAAAGGGGGCTTTGTGTAGGAATTCCAGCGAGTGTGAAGGAATGCCGACAGGAAAGGGGTGGGTAGTTGCTGTGGGAAGCCTTAGTGCCTGCCTCCCCCCCCCCAATTGTTTAACCCTCACTCTTCAAAATCAGGGTGGCCCTGGAGAAAGAGTCTTTTAAGGGGAATCCTCCTTTGTCCGTGGCCCTGTCATCCGTCAGAGAGGCTCCTGGGGTGCTGCCCTACACACACTCTGACTGCACTCTCAGTGCAGGTAGCAGACAGGTGGCATTTGTTCATGACCCATTTACTAACACCTACCCTTCGGCCCTTTAAGCTGGGGATTTCTGGGAAGGAATCTCTCTGCAAAGGGACGTGGTTACTTTCCAATGACCTGTTCTGATGTTCAGTGTCTGGCAGTGCTAAGGAGAGCAGATCACCAGAGCATGGGGTGGAGATGACCACAGGAGGCTACTTAGGGTGAACTTTGGGATTGGAAACTGCCCAATTGTCCATTTTACAGAATGGAAACTGAGGCCCTGAAAGGGAAAGATACTTAAAATCAAATTAAAAATGTGAGCCTTGTGGGTGGAAAGAGGAGAAGTCAGTGGTTAACAGCATTGGCTGCTTTTCCAAAGGCTTGGGTTCCATACCCAACACCCCCATGGCAGCCTATAACCACCCACAACTCCAGTTTCCAGGCACCTGATGTTGCCCTCTTCTGGCCTCCAAAGGCACCAGGCACGGACATGGTGCACAGACATACATGCAGACAAAACACCCAGACAGATAAAATTTAAAAACAAAGAATTTGCCAGTCATAGTAGACAGCAGTGGTTTGGAAAGAGGCTGGTTTCAGTGCTGGAGTGGTCCTGTGGCATCTCAAGAAAAGGTTTGGTGCTTGTTTTCTTCCTACTCATTCACCACAGGGCAAGACAGTGAGTCCCCTCGGTTTGGGCATGAAGCTGGAAAGTCTCTGTGGTTGTTAAGAATTGAGGCAGATATTTTGTTAATTATTTGTATAGCTTGGCCCCGCAGAGATCTGTGTTGATAGCACTGGTCATCACAGACCCCAGTGGGACCAGAGTCCTCACTGAGGACTCTCAGTCCTTATTGAAGTCTACTGGGCCTGAGGGAGGCCACATGTACTGTGGGAATCTTCCTGGGCCATTTGAGGCTGTTAGATTGGCTTTCTCTAAGGGGCAGGCAACCCTCATTTCCAGAATGGCTGTCCCTCCTCAGAAAGCTTTTGAGGAAAGTTGTCCAGCTCCTCATACCTGAAGCCCACTAGGCTTGTGAGGGGAAGAGAGGCCAGTTGGCTATGGAGAGCCACTCTCCCACAGAGACCTCTGGTTCAGACTCTGCAAGGCCCAGCCTCTGTTGTTGTGTCTGTCCCATGGGCTGGGTGTGTCAGATAGCAGCTTCCATTTCTCACACAGCGGGCTGACTTTAGAATGTAGATATTGAAAAGTAAGGTGCCTGGGGTGAGGCCTTCTCTGAAAGGCCACTGAGCATGAGGGATGTAAGCTTCTCAGAGGGGAGAGACAAACCCACCCTGCCTTCTTGTCATCTGTGTGCACAAAAAGGCCTTGCCCAAGAGTCCTGTTGAGAAAGGAAGCTTATAGAGAATAGTCAGCCTAGATGTCTGCTCAGACCAGAGAGTCCTTGGAGTGAAGGCAGATTCCAGTCACCAGGGACTGGGAGGAAGGGGCGTGGGGAGTAAGTCAGGGCTAGATGAGTGCAGGGTTCCTTTTGAGGTGATAAAAATGGTTTGGAACTAGGTAGCAGCTATGGTCGTGCAACATTATGAATGTACCAGATGTTACTTTACAATTGTTAATTTGGGTATAGTTCAGTGATAGAGCCCTTGCCTAGTGTGTGTGAAGTCCTGAGTTGGATCCCCAGCAAAACACACACACACACACAGACACACAGACACAGACACACAGACACACAGACACACACACACACACACACAGACACACAGACACACAGACACACACTTTAATATGATTTTAAAGGAAAAAACAAACCAGAAGAGATTCTGTTGCTTAAGGCAAAAAGAATTCCCATCTTTTTATAGGTAGGACTAGTGAAGTGCAGAGAGCACGCCCAGCCTGAGCTCCTTCATAGCTGTCTATTCTCCCAGCTTTCAAGCCCTGCATCATGACTTCTGGGCCTGGGGGTGGGAGCAAAGCCGACTGTCTGCAGTCTAAAGCAGGCTGAGTGTACTCTGGTCTCAGAACTAGAGAGTCCTGTGTTGGCTAGTGTGTGACACACCCACGTACTCAAGAAACACACCCTGGAGAGATGATGCAGTGGTAGTTAAGGATACTTGCTCTTGCAGAGGACTCCTGATCAGTTCCCAGCACACATCAGACAGCTCACAAGTGCCTTTAACTTCAGTTCCAGGTGATCAGATGCCCTCTTCTGGTCTCTTTGGGCACCTGCATGTACATGGTACCCAAACAGACAAGCACATGCACAGACACACACACTCTCACACACACACGCACGCACGCACACACAAATAAAAATAAATTTAAAAATATTTTGAGACAAGATCTTAGTGTAGCTCTAGCTGATGTGAAACGTCCTATGTAGTGTGGGTTGGCCTCAAACTCACAAAGATCTTTCTGCCTCTGCCTCCTGAGTATTGGGTTTACAGGCATTTGTCACCGTGCCTGGGAAATTAATTTTTTAAAATAATGTATTTTTTATTTTATGTGCATTGGTGCTTTGCCTGCATGTGGGAGGATGTTGAATCCCAAAGATATTTGTGGGCTGCCATATGGGTGCTAGGTGGTGAACCCAGGTCCTCTGGAAGAGCAGCTAGTTCTCTTAACCTCTGAGCCATTTCTCCAGCCTTCCCAAAAATATTTTTAAGACTCATGTCTCAGAACTCTGGGTCAGGTAGGTAAGGCTTGCACAGGGCTCTATCACAGGATAGAGCCCACCCTTCCCCAGGTGGGGGCAGCACCCCTTTGATCATGACTGCTGGAGGCAGGTTCAGAACTGAGTAGGAGTTTGTGTACGTTCTACAGGAGGAATCTACAGGGGGCTTCACTCTCTGGGGAAGCAGGAGGAGTTGGAAACATGAGCTGCATTGTGGTAGGGAGATAGGAGGTTCTGTTGAGGCCCCAAAGGACCATGATGAGGACAAGTGGTCCACAGGAGCTATGGGACCTGGGAAAACATGAAACTAGGAGCTTCCTATCCATCCTGCTAGAGGCTTCCCTGTGCCCGGTGTCCGATGTATGTCATGCCCTAGTCCAACTTTTATATGCAGTAACTTCCTTAAACCAACAGTTCTATGGTGCGGGTGCCCATATGCCCACTTCAGGGACAAGGAGACACCCAGAGTCCAAGGTAGCCGGTTTTCTGCTGTCAGCATGTGTGCTTTGAGGAAAACCACAGCAAAGGCCTTCTTCAGAGTCAGGGACAGTTGTGGCCCTTTGGAAGTGCCCACTATGTGGGCTGGGAGAGGGTAACCAATTCTGACCTTCCAAGCAACTGTCCTGGCCCTGTGGTGACAGTATACTGTATCTGTTGTCTGTCTAATTCAATTGGGAATGTCATTCCTTAGGGCAAGACTTGGTGTATGGCCACAGCTGTGTCCTCAGAACTTGGCACACAGTAAGAGCAGAATGATCAGAATATTTCTGCACACCAACATGATGACATGGTATTCAAGCATTTCAGATTTGGGGACATTTCAGATTTTCAGATTAGGGTTATTCAATTGGTAAAGTCTATGCAATATTCCGAAATTCAGTTCTGAAATCTGAAACACGGGGTTGGAGAGATGACTCCGTAGTTAAGAGCACTGGTTGCTCTTGCAGAGGACCCAGATTCAATTCCCAGCACCCACATGTCAGTTCATAACCATGTCTGACTCCAGTTCCAGGGGATCTGACACCCTCTTCTGACTAACGTTGGCATTAGACATACAGTTGGTTCATGGACATTCATACAAGGAAGAAATCTGTACATCATACACACAAATAAATACACACATAAATAAATTTTGAAACATTCCTGGTCCCAAGCATTTCAGATAAGAGATAGTTAACCTGTGGGAGGAACCTACACTTAGAACAGCTTGTACACTCCCGAGTTACGGAATCTCCTTCCTGGGGCACTTCTTTGTTCAGTGTCTATACAGGAGGGATTGGCGGGAGGCACATGCCTTTCAAAGCTGGTTTTAATTTTGTTGGGGGTGCTAGGGATTGCACCCAGGTCTCCTACATGCCATGACAGTTACACTCCCAGCCTTAAACTGTGTTTCCTGTCACGTAGGCTTCGTTGTTAGAAGGGCGTGTCCTTTGTGAGGTGGCATTAAGAAAAGGAGCGAGTTAAACTCTCCCGTGCAAGTTCTAGAGTTGCTGATCCCCAAGTGGGCCTGCTCTCCAATTCTGCCTCAACCCAGAAATGGAGGAACCTGGTGTGATAAGAGGAAGCAACTCTCTTGTTCATTTGGCCTTGGTGGGTGTCTATATGGTAGCAACTCTGAATACCACATGGCAGTAGACAGCAGAGGCAGGAAGCCTGCCCCAGGGGCTTGGAGGATCCGGCAGGACCCCTGAACTGATTTACCCAGGGCCTTAAGCATACACACACACTCTGGCTATGATGCAGAGTGTCTACCATGCATGTTTTGTTCCTCTTCTGCAGGAATCCCAGGGGTCCTTTTTGTTAGTTTTCAATGCCAGCCTCCTCAGCTAGTCTATAAGAATAAGATTGGCGTTCTGTCTGTGCAAAGTCTGTGGACAGGGTTGGGACTATGGCTCTTGGAGCCAGACTGGTGGTGACAACATGGTTGGTGGTTTTCTGTGGGGAGTGCCCTAGACTTGGCACTGGGATCTCCCAACAGGCAGGTTCATGGTGCTGTTCAGCTCAGGTTGAAAACAGCCACCTAGTGAAACACGAGGGATTGGACACGCCCCTCTGTTCCCCATCCTAGGAAATGCAGAGGAAATGCCTGTACCCTTAGCTGACAGCTGTCTTTTATACATACTTTTTTGAATCTTACATCCTCAGACATTGATCATCTATAGGTTAGGCATAGGGCGACCACACTTTTCTGGTCTCTTTAAGGGCAGTGATGTGTTTGAGTATTTTAGTGTTGTCTTGAGACAGGAGAGGCAGTTCTAAAGAAGCATTCAGCCTCTGGCATGTGAGTTTCTGGATCCTCTGATTGCTTTTGGGGCAGTGTCTCTGAAATCACATACTGCTGAAAATTCCTGTAACATATGGTCACAGTGATGTGCTAATGTTAGCAATCGAGATACTTAATTACATAGGGAGAAAGCCCTTTTCCTACTCGCAAGGGTTTACTGGAGAGCCTGTGTCTCAGGCCTGAGGGTCCTGCACAGTGTAAATCAGACTGGCAGATGGAGTATCCTTATCATGTGTGAATTTATTATCTAATAATTATTTTTTAATCTGGTCACAATTTTATCTGGCAATTTCTTTAACTGTCATTTATCCAACTACATTGGCTCAATCATAGTTTGTGCTTGACCTGATACTGGGACCCAGGGATACAAGAACAGGAGTCAAATGGCCCTGAATCTTTGCTGTGTACCACAGTACCCAGGTGTGCTGTGGGCTGTGGGTGAATCTGCATTTCCCAGTGGGTACTGTGAGAAGTGTACACGTCCTACTGTGTGCATATCCACAGAGGCAGGCGTGTAGACTGCCCAGCATATACTGGTTTGATTAGATTAGTTCTTTGGGGCCTGGCTCTTCTTGTTATGATCAACTGAGTCAGCCACTGCTCACATGATGCTCGTGATGCTGTCCCCTGAATGAACCAGAAACAACCCAGATGCCCCAGGAACCGATGTGAGAACAAGGCACCCCTTCACACATCACGTCTCAGTTCAGCGTCTTGCCACCACCCAGCATTTTGAGACAGAATGTGAGATCTCGTGGTTGGCTAAATACATAAATATTTTATGTCTCGATATTCTGAGAATGAAGCCCAAATGCACAGAACTGCTGCACATCAGTGCTATGGATCATATGTTATAATAATCTGATGACATGTTGTTTAAATATTTATGGACTGATGCGACATAACAATGGGGGGAGAGGGGCGTCTGGGAGCAGAGTCATGGCAGATGCTAGAAAGGAGGAAGCATATTCTCTCCATCCTGAGATGTGTCACGTGTCGCTGGGGTGTGGGGCGGTCGCAGTAGCTGACATTTATCGGTCATTTGCTGTGTGCTGTACCTGTCAGTGACTTCATTTTATTTCATCATCACAGTATCCCTTGGAGAACGGGATAATTAATAATGTCGCGTTACAGATGGGAAAGTAAGGCTCGGGGTAAAACATGTAGCTAGTGAACAGCTAGGAACAAGCCTAGGTTGCCCTGATGCTGCACTTTAAGGCCTTAAAACTGCCATTTTTCCAAATGGGTGATGGGTCACATCAGAAAGGCTCCTTGTCTGTCCCTTCCCACTGCTTGGAGGACCCCTTACGACATGCTCGTTGGACTTTCCATGTTACTGGAAGGGATGGCTATGTCTGTAGAGTGACAGGCAGGAATCAAAACCATGGGCACCCAACCAAGGATGGGCTGCTACAGTTGAGCATGTGTGCCCAAAACACATCCTCAGATGTTCCCGGAGCTCTTTTTTTTTTTTTTTTTTTTTTTCATTCTCGATTCTGCAGTTGTTATAGGCGAGTTCTCTGCAGATTGCATCCCCGGTGCAGTCCCCCACCCTTACTTTGACCTTACCCCTTGCTGCAGGCCAGTGAGTAAAGTTACCAGGTCCTCACTTCCTGTTCAGCTTTGTCATCCCTGCCTCCAGGGAGCCACCTGACTAGACCAGCCAGTGAGATCATTCCCTGGTGACATCTGCTGGACATTCTCTGGAGCATCCTGTCCTGAGTTAGCTTATTTTCTTAACCACTCATTGTCCAGGAAGCTCCCTCAGGGCACAGGCCTCCAAGTTGTCACCTCAGTACAAGGCATATAAACTGGAGTTCAACAAACAAGACTCTCAAGCATCCTCTTGGAGGCGACAGTCTCAGACTTGGTAGTGCCTTCCACTTCTGCCAGGACTTGGAGGTATTCTCAAGGCCCCTAGAACCATAGGGGCATGTCAGGGTCACGTAAGTGGAAGATGAGAGTACTGTAATTTGTGAGGCCCAGTGTAAAATTGAAATGCAGACCCCCCGTGTTAAAAAGAATCAGCAAGGAGGGAGGGGCTGGGATGTGACTTGTCTGGCATGCACTAGGGTCTATCCTCAGATGACATACACTTGGAATTACAGTGTTCAGGAGGTGGAGGCAGGGCGATCGGAATTTTGGGGTCATCACTGGCTACTACATACCATGTTGTGGGCAGCCTTTCTTTGGTATTTACCTTCCTTCCTGTCATGATTTTTATTTAGTGTTTATTTCTTGGGCACAGGGACTCTCAGGGTAAGCGCAGACCCCATTCTGTTATTCCCTGTGGGGACTACCTGACTCCCACTCAGCCATGGGTGACAGGGATTGATGTGAGGGCTCACTGGGCACCTGTCCTATGGTGGCAGGACCAATGTATACTGAAGGTCCAAAGCCCACACCTGCCCCAGGGTTCTCCCAGACATCAGAGGTAATGCTAATAGTGGACCCAGGGTATGATAGGCCACACTTGGCTCCCTGCTGAGAACAAGGCTGGTTGACCATGATAGTTTAATGACTGTCCCTCTTAAACACCATCTTCAACAGAGAAGGCCCCTTGTCAGTTCTCCCTGGAGGGTTGGGAGGCAGATCATTTAGAGGAGTTGGTCTCTTCATGCAGACTGCTGATCCCTGGAATGACCACTACCATTGAGCCAGCTGGTTCTCTTCTCTGGGCCTTGTTTGCTAGACAGACTATAGAGCCAACCATGGCTGGATATTACTATATCCTGTCAGCTTTCCTGTCCTTGAGTGACAAGAGTTACCAATGAAATAACCGGGTTGCTGAGGGGATCAGAACTTGGGGGTCATCACCGGCTATATACCATGTTGTGGACAGCCTAGGATTAGATTCTGTGAGAAAAACACCAAGCCAGATGCCCCCCCACCCCCAGAGACCCAAGACATCAGGAAGTTATATTGGATGCCTCTGCTAACAGGGACATGTTTCTAGTTCTGCAGTTAAGTGAGTTGAGAGCAAGTAACCAGGGGAGCAGAAGTTTAGCTTCTCAACGGTTTCTGTGTGAAATTCTGGAGTGGGGAAATAAAACTTGCTTAGTTTCAACCATGCAGCCTGGGACCCAGCCAGATTCTTTGTATGTTTTGCCTTCATTTCATTGATTAATCTTCCTGATCATTCTGCTAAACTCATCTTTCAAATTAGGACAGCTGAGGCTCAGTGTCAGTAGGAAGCCTTGAGCCAAAGCTGTAAACCAAGCCCAAGGCTGGCATAGCCTCCCATCCCTGCACCCTGCTGTGAGTGTAGGGATGGGGTACTCAGTGCTTCTGCTCTGCTTATGCCTCTGAGTTCCCATTCTGGCTCCTAGCAGGGAGCAGATTCCAGGGGTAAGCTCCAGCTTCAGCCATGCAAGACTCAGCCCGATCTACAGCCATCCCTGCCCAGAGACGGAGGAGGTGGGCAGTTGATTTGGACAAGGCTGGTACAAACCACTTGTCCCCACTTTGCCCACAGTAGCTCTTGGTCTGTCACCTCCTCCCAAGGGGCCTGAGTTTTCTTGTTTGTGAAGCCAGGGGTGATACAAGTTTATGTTTTTGGTCCTCAGTCTCATGCCAGGTAGTGGGCAGGACCATGATTTACTGTGCTGGCAAGTAGTGTAACCAACTTACTGACCAACTCCCTTGGTAAGAGCACCACTAGACTAGAGCTTGGTGGTACCTATGGTGTTCAAGTTGCTTTCAGACACATGGTAGGTCACTCAGCCTCACCCCCTACCCCACCCCACCCCTCCTCACTCCCACCCAGTCTCCTTCCTCTCCTTTAGTCATTTATCTTTCTGAATGAGTGGTGCCCTGTTGCACTGTTCATGTCGTGAGTCATGGGGACAAAGTCCTTGCCTTCAAGCAGCTGGTGTAAGGAGCCACGTTACTGGCTTAGAACGCTGGGGAAGTTCTGAAAGGGAAATGTCCGAGGGAAAGACTCACTCTGCTTAGGCCTGGTGGGATTCCCTGGCCTGTGGGGTTGGAGTACCCTTGGGTCTTTCTTCCCTGAAGAGAGGCAGGAGAGTGTGGGATTTTTCTTACCCTCTGCCAAGACTCATGATTGCTCGTCTAAGGGCCACTGGCCCTGGGCTGGGCCGACTAGGGAGTCACGCTGAATCCTAGTTGTGACTTGACGAAGCAGATGATATTAGTTCCATTTTACAGACAAGAGTAGGAGACTGAGCATGGCTGGGTCATTTGCTCAGTGCCACACATTAGGGCCTCAGCCAAGCCAAGATTTGAACCTAGGCCCTGGGCGCCAAACCTTCCCTTCTAACCTCTTCATACCTGTGTCCGTGGGTGGCGTCATTACTCCAGGTAGCAGAGGAGCCACAGGTGCCACTCAGGGCATTGGGTGCCATGCGATTGTGTGGTCAGGTCACCACTGGTGCTGAGAAGTGAATGTTCCTGTCTGATCCAGTATTGCATTAGCTCCTTGTTGCAAGGCTATTGGGAAGATGGGGTTGACCTTGTGCTGCGATGAGGAAGCTGAGGTCCAAAGAGGTTCCACAGACTGCTGAGGTCACACAGCCTCGTGATCTGACCCTGGGTCTACACAGTGCCTCTGCACAAGCATTGGCTTCTACCTTCAACTCCCGTTTGGAACTGAAGTGTAGCAGACACCTCAGTGGCTTGTTCCTGAACTGGGAGGGTAGGTGTACGGAGGAAGCTCTTTGCATAATTGTGGAAAAGACACCTATGCCACTGCAAAAACACCTTTGAAGTGCTGCTGATTGCTGGGGCAGATGAATGACGGCATTCTGCACGTGTGTTTGTGATAGTGAGGAAACTGTGTCAGATCCCCCCCGGGACTGTCAGCCAGGGTACACTAGGGCTTTACGGCATCCGGAACAGACAAGCCTTTTAGAGGAAATCGTCTCCAGGGCCATCCTATCCCACTGTTGGCAAACAGGCCTAAAACAGCCGAGGAAGCCGTGTTGGGTATTCACAAAGTGGGGAGCTGGCATTTAGACGCACTTATTTAAAGCAGGAGTCAGGGAGGCAAAAGACTGAGCGGCTTGTCGCCTGGCTGCAGCCTGGGAGCTGAGTCTTCAAGGGTTTTCTTACCATTTACAGGTTTTGTTGTTTGTTGTTGTTGTTGTTGTTGTATATTTGTAAAATGAGGCTTCTGCTGGCAAAAGCAGGTTTTAGCGTGTGCAGTGGTGCTTTCAAGACCTAATAAGGTCCCAAAGGAGGGTGAGTTCCAGCCACACTCTCCTCCCCCAGCCCTCTGTTCCATCTTGCCTCATACACTGTGGGCACAGGGTACCATTCATCTTGCTTCCCATTAACAGAATTACTGCCATCACTTCTGCAGGACAAGATGGGCCCTTTGGAACTGCCTTGGGGACAGAGGCAGGATTGGTCGCCAGGCAGTTTTGCTTAGACGGGAAGTGAAAGAGAAAAGAGCAAGCATGAACAGAACTCCCACACAGCATAGACTCCCTGGGTGATGAGGACTGCAGGATTTAGAGAAGGGGACCCTCTGCTCATGCACCCTTAGGGGCCATGACAGGGCATGCGATAGCTTAGGTGTTGCATAGAAGTACACAGATATGACCCTGCTGAGTGCAGAGAGGGGGAAGGAGAGCATCCAGCATTTATGGGGTGCTCCTACATCCCCCACATTGGGTACCTACCCACCTTGGGTAGGTCTTGGGGTGTGGGAATCTTTGTGCCCATTTTCCAATGAGCAGCAGAGGCCCAGGGTTACATAGCTCCTTAGTAGAGATTCTGGGCTATGACCTCTCCCTCTCCCACCCCACCCCCACATACCCCAAAATGATTTTTCTATTTAGAAATAGCCTTCCTGGAGGCTTCAGAAAGTAGCAGAATGAGACCTCACCATCTGACTGTCATCAGCCTGTCCCATCTCACCCTGATTCCTTGTGCAAGTGAATTGACATCTGGGGCTCAGTGTTGTGCCAGTGTTGACCCAGGGCCATGCTAAACTCCTGTAGTCCATTTGCACATCTGAGGGGATTTCAGGGTGTGGGACCGTGAGAGTGAATAAGAGAGCTGTATCTGCACCCTATGTACCCATTTGCTACAGGAGTAGCAATTATTCACAGTGACTCCAGCTCAGATAGATTGATTGAGGTTGCCTGATATACCCAGCTGAGGTGGCTTTGGAGTCTGGGGTTGATTAGATATGTCTGCTGTGTCTCACCAGAAAGAAGAGAAGGCCTGACACTTTTACTGGGCTCTAACCTTAGGGGCACTGTTGTTCTTGGTCAGAACTCCAGTTCTGGATGATAACACACAATTAACTCCAGAAGAGATAGGATGACCTAAGCACACAGTTGGAAATCTATGGGTACTAGAAGGAAGGATTGATGAAGGCTTCACAGTCCCTATGAGATTCTTCTACTGTAAATGTTTGTAAAAAGCATTTTAAACTTCTAGGAATAAGGCTGAATTCCCTCCATATTTAAACCAGGTCTATCTGCTGTGCACCACACTTATTGCCTGAGTGCCTCTGAATCAATGACTTTAGCTCTCAGTCTCAGTCTCCTCATCTTTAAAGTGAAGCTCATTCTCCACTCGTAGGACAGTGGTGAGGGGTGTCTCAGGAGATGGAGGACTTGGAGTGCAGATCCATCAGTGACAAATTGATATTTAGAGTCAGGCCCTGCCCTTGCACCTGCCTTGTGCCGCGTTCTGGGCTCCTGTGCTGGCCTTGCATCTCAGGAATTTGGCTGAGGCCGTACTGCCCTGAGGTGGACTGAGCAGGACAGTCCCGCACCCTTCTCCTTTTGTGCAACTCCCGACCTCCAAGGATGGTTTTGTTCCCTTCCTGGACTAGGAACTTGTCTATGGCTAGGACAAGCCCACTTCCTGTGTGATCCTGAACATAACCTGGTGCAGCTTTCCATGACAGTCCCCAAGGGAAGTAGCAGTGTATCCCAGGCCTGGTTTTCAGGGGAGCAACTAGGCCTGGAACTCTTGCTTCCAACTCTAAGAGTAATAAATATGAAAGCCCGAGACTCAGTCCCCACGACCACAAGGTGCACTCCTCCAGAGGCACAGCCCACTAGGGGTGCCTGAAGATTGGTGATATAGTACTGTAGGTAATATAGGCTATCGTCTATTCTACCACACTGCCACATACCCAAAGTGACCCTGTGAGCCCCTGGCATTGTTTAAGACACTCCAGGCCATCGAGGCTGAGGTGGGGATGGGGATGGATTGATGACCCTGGCCCAACCCCCAGCACATGTAGTAAGCACAGTTGGGTGCTAACTCAGAGTCCCACTACTGTACCTGGTTTACAGGGAATTCTGTTTGTCTGTTTTTGAGACAGGGTCTCACTGTGTAGCTTTGATTGGCGTGGAACTCACTTTGTAGACCAAGCTGGCCTTAGACTCACAGATCTGCTGCAAGGAAATTCTTTAGAGGAGAGAGTTGGACTCCACCTGTAGTGATAGGCCATTGGAAGGGTTTGGAGCCAGGGCATCATGGTCTGTGGCAACTGGGGGCAGGGCACTGCAGATTGCTAGGGTGGAAGGGGAAGGTAGAGGACAGAGCTAGCCCAGAGCGAGGGGTGAGCCTTTGAGCTCCGAGGGGGCCTGCAAATCACATCCTGTGCTTCCCTGTCGTTTACTCACCCTAGGTTTTAGGAGGGTCTTCTGCCCAAAGGCATAGGGCCAATGATGGAGGGCGTCATGTTCTCACCTCACGATGCTCCTTGTCTGTGGATTTGGGTGAGTCAGGTGCCCACAGGAGTCACAGGGAGAAGGAAATGGAAATCACAGTGGTACAAATCCTTAATGGCAAGTCGAAGGGGCCGTGAATTCCCAGCAACAGTATGAGCCCCATTGTGTGTCCTGACTATGTCTAGAGACAGGTGAGGGGGCCCAGCTGACACCCCACAGTTGACAACTCTCTGAACAGTATGCTATTTGTATATCAATATTTGCTGTATTTAATCCACATCAGCTCCCTCCACTATTGTTACTACCTTGTTATCAGAACATCGTTCAGGGCTTTCCCTACGCTACTGGCTGGTTCTTGTCTCTAAACAACTTACTGTATAGTTATGTGGGGTTTTTTTGGGTGGGGGGGGAATAAGGTTTTGCCATGTGGTTTAAATTGGTCTGGTACTCACTGTGTGCCCCGACTGACCTTGAGTTCACAATTGTTTATTTAGTGGTGTTAGGGTATGGGGTGGTAGTATGCCATAGCATGCATGTGGAGGTTAGCAGACAGCTTGAGGAGTCAATTGGTTCTTCCTTCAGCCATGCCACCTCGCCAGCCTGATGCCCAATCTTTAAAGTGAACCCACAACTGAAAGAGATGGAGTTATTTTCCTAAAGCCACACAGCAAGGACGTAAGCCCTCGGCTGTCTTCTCTGGAAGACCCTGGGCTACTTCTGTCCAGAATCAGTAGCTCTAAGCAGGGACAACTTTGTGCAAAGACCTGTCAAGCAGCTTGGGGTCACCTGAGATGGGGCCATATAAGTAAGAGGCCTTAGGTGTTGAGCCCAAGAATGACCACTTTATCTGGGAACCTTAACAGTCCATAAGGGAGAGGTGTGAGCAACATAGAGATTAGGTAGGTCATGGCCTAGCCAGGATACAGTAGAACCAACAGAACCAACATCCCAAAGTGCATGACTGAGGCTGCTCCCCCCACCCCCCAGGAGATGCCGCTCATCTGGGTTTTGGGTGGGAGGCCCCTCACCTCAGTTTCCTCAGTCACACTCATAGCTTTCCTGTGAAAAACAAGGTCCTCTCCGACTTGCTGGGGACCATGTGAAAATAACTGATAAAATATGTAAAGCTCACGGCAAAGGGGAAGAAGTGCCATGGATGTGTTATTTTTTCCTAAATCCGGATTTCTTGTGTTAACTGTCCCCCACCCCCACCCCCAATCTTGGAAACTGTCTTGATTCCCTGAGATAAGAGAAGCTGGAGCTGATGGGAGTGTGTCAGTCAAGGTCTGGCCGTGCAAGCCACCTGCCACTGAGGCATTTAATTTCCCTGGTTTCCCAACTGTGTCACGAGTCCACAGGCACCCCTAGTGTGCTGTGCCCCCCAGGGACCGTACCATGCGGTCCTGGTGAGTCTCAGTTTTTCCTATTTATTTACTGTTTGTCTCTAGAAGAGTCTGGGGTCATGCTCTCAGAGCAGTTGCTCTGGGGCTTAGTATCCACCTGTGCTTACTGCATGTGCTGGGGTTGGGCCAGGGTCATCAATATTCCAACTCCCCACCCCCATTCCTCTCCCCACCCTTGCTGGCCTGGAGTATCATAGACAATGCCAGGGGCTCCCAGGCTTACTCTGGATATGTGACAATATGGTAGGATAGCCTGTTAGGAGAGTCTTGCTGGTGAGAGGCTGGGCAGCTGCATGGTGGTGAGAACAAATGTATGTTGTTCTGTGTGCCTGCTACATACACGGGCTGGAACTTCTGGTGGGCCAGCCTCGGACATGGTGTCAGGAGAATAGCTTTCCTACCAAGAAGGAGTCGGAGTCTTCTGCAATTAAGCTGGACAGGGGTCTCCCCCTGGGTCCCCTGGGATACAGTGAGACTAGCTGGACTCCAACTTAGTCCACTCCTGTGCAGTGTTGCATTATGTCCTGAGTTGTTTGCAGTGTGATCTGTTTAACTGTCCCAGTGACCCCGTGAGGCCAGGTCCCCTGATTTCCCCCACCTGACTCAGTCTCTGTCCTTATCTCCTCCTGCCTGCCTGAATGACAATGTCTATTGGCATCTATGTCTGTCTCCCCCTGGGAAGGCAGAGCCTCTCCATCTCGTCCATCCCGTGTCCCTTCACCCTCAGGCATGATCCTTTAAAAAAGTAAAAACGCTTCAGAGATGGCAGAGTGAGTTACATCTGTCTCAGAAAGAACACTGAGCCCCCTCGGAGGACAAGTGGTCTCTCGGCCGCATCCTTAGGGCCCATAGGAGCCCTTGCCTGTCTAGCCTCAGCTACCCCTCCCCTGCCCAATTTTGAACTTGGAATTCTGAGTGTGCCTGTGTGTGTCCCCACACTTTCACACTGCCCAGAGAGACTTCCAGTCCACGCTTGTGGCTTGGTACTGCTCTCAAGAAGTGTGTCCTGTGACTGCTGCAAGAATCTGGGCATTTAGCCCAGAAAAGAGTGTGTTTCCTGGCTTCCCGAGAAAGGGGCCCACCCTGCCCCTCTTGGGGTACATAGAATGGAGGGGGGGCAGATGGGCTTTTGAGCCCTGGGAGGCACCTGGGAGGTACCAGACCTTATCATCTGAGGCCACCTGCTGCCCTGTGCCCATTGGCCCTAGCTGGGGAGTGTGTCCTGGTATGGGAGCGTCCAAGGAGAAGAACACGGCTCCCTTTGCTCTCTGGTTACTGCAGGGCAGATGTGGATGTGATGTTCTCAAAGCACAGGGTGACCCTTGTCCGTTGGGTCGTCAGGCCATTAGGGCCACATGTTTTGAGAGCTCCTCCCTGAGCTCCAGGCATCTGATCCCACGCTCTGCCGTGGCCAGGCTCGGGTTTACGAGGTGAGTTTGAATGGAGCTGGAGATGCTGGGCCCTTAAGTCTGCACATTGTGAAATTTCACAGTTGCTTCTTGTCACTAGAAAGGCTTATGCCCCCCCACCCCCTGACCTGGGACTGTCTCCTCCCTGGTGCTGGGACATTGCCTGTGGCAGAGGGCCTTTGCTGGAATTGCCACGGGTTGCAACAGGGAACACATCTTAGCTTTCTCACAGAAGGACATGAGGAGGCCCAGCCTCACTCTCCTCAGCCAAGGCTGAAGGGAATCTCTGCTACAGTGGCTTAATTCCTTGCACACTGAATCCAGAGCCAGGCCAAACCTGGAACTGCGGAAGATATGTGGACCCAGCCCCAGTGAAATGAGAGAACGGAAGGATAAGCCTGGCATTAACAACTTTCTGATGTCAACTGTCCTTTCTCCTGAAGAATGGTGATAATGGATGGAAAGTTTAGATGCTGGGAAATGCTGGCAGTCTCATGTCTGTCTTCAGATTTTGGGGGAAGCATTTACAGGCCTTGAAATTCCCTAAGTCCAGGAGCCAGTGCCTCGGCTTTGTGGCAAGCCACATCACATATGACCACCAGTCTGCCCTGGTTTCCTAAGGCTGTCTTAACAAGTAAGCTCAGACTGAGTATAACACAGTGCTCTCATATGCTCACTCTTGCCTGCTGTCTGGAACCAAGGTACTGGGGATGCTTTTCTCTGAAAGGAGAGTTGCTTTGGCTTCTGGTGAATGCTACCAATGTTGAGCTGTAGACCTGTCATGGTCTGCCTCTCTTTTCATGTACTATTCTGTCTGTTCATCTGTCTGTCTGTCTCTCTCTCTGTACGTACATTTACATTTCCTTCATAGAAAGACCGATTGGATAAGGGCTCATCCTAATCCTGCATCACCTCAGTTTAACTCAATTATAGTTGGAAAAAGCCTATGACTAGGCCTCAATTTACAGTCCAGATAAGATCGTCCTAAATTGAAGGTGGAAATGGTGGTACACGTCTTTAATCCCAGCACGTGGTAGGCAGAGGCAGCAGGATCTCTGTAAGTTCAAGGCCAACCTAGTCTACAGAGCAAGTTCCAGGACAACCTGAGCTGCACAGAGAAAGCTTGTCTCAAAAAACCAAAGATAAATAAATAAAATAAAAAATCAAAAAATTGAAATGCCTTAATTCAAACACATACTGAGTCTCTCCAGCCTTCTGTCATGTCTTCACACTGCACCCCATAGATGGATGGTGGTTCCCCTCATGACTGTGGGACTGATGATGACTATCTCTGCCCAGCCTCCTTAAGATCTCAGACCATGTATGGCTAGTTTGGGAATAAATTGAAGTTAAAAATCAAAAGTTAGATTTCTGTAGACTGCTCATCCATTTTGTACTATTACAAAGTCAAAAAGTCCTATGCTTGAACTATGCTTAGGTAAGACTGCTTGTACTTCCAAGGTCCTATTCTCAGGTTCCAGATAAATATGACATTTGAGGGAATACCATTCTGTAAAGAGAGGGGACATCTGGAATGAGAGGAATCTCTAGAGCCTGCTGCATTCCTGTGGAAGAGACAAGCATACGAGGACCCAAGCATTGGAAGGTGGGAGGGAGGGACGGAGGGAGGACCAGGATCGCACTGCGGGGGAAGGTTACTCCTCTACCTCCCCTGCCTATGGAATGGGCCTGGAGACTCAGGACAGGGTCCTAACTCCAGAGCCTGTTCACTATGTGCCTATGATAAGTGCCCAGATTACATCCAGCCTTAGCTCAGCCTCCCGAATGGTTTGTCTTTAACATGGGCCATCATTTAACACAGGCCTTTGGAGGCATCAGCTGGGGTAATTGAGGATCCAGAGCTTCTCAGAGCTTAGCATCAGTCCTCCCTCGGCTGCTCAGGAGGAGGAATTCCTCTCTGGAGAGTGACAAGGCCCTACCATTCTGTTCCATTCCCAGCCCCAGCAGCCAGCAAGGCTTCCCCTGCTGTGGATAAAGGAAAGGATCTGGCCCAATATGTTCATCAGGGAACCTTATCTCTGTGGCCAGGCAGTTCCGGGTATCCCAGCCATGACACCTCCCAGAGAAATCTTGAGTGAGCACACACATCCTGTACCCAGACTAAGCTTCACCTCTCCTTCCCTGTGAAGAAGTAACAAGGTCATGCCCACGCCAGGAAGAGAAAACTAGGTAAACTTGAGGGTGTGAATCCTTCCTGTACCCAATAGAGGGCGTGGGCCTGGCACACAACAGATGGCTTATAAAGTCTTGCCGAATAGAAACTTGCCGCTGTCAGCACTAACTAACCACACTGCTCCTGAGTGCCTGCCGCCAGGTCTGCCCACAGGAATTCTTTTGTGTTGTTCCACGAACATACATGCCTTCATGAGTGGAGGCTCATGGAGTAGCCATGAGCACAGGAAAACTGCTTCGGGCTTTGAATGCTCACAAGACCCATTGGCATATACCAACACTTGGCACTCTGTAAAAGAACACCAGGAGTCCCGGGAGTTGATCTCCGCCCCTCACATGGCTAGCGGTATGTAGGTAGACTCAGGGCCCTGTGAATCGGAGTAAAACTCCTCTGGTTTGCAGATCCAACTCCACCGCTATCACTGTGGATTCTGTCCCCAGCACACAGCTGGGTCTTCCTAGCCTCTAAGCCTTTGCACAGGCTGTCCTTCATTAAACATCCATCCTTCTCTCCACTCACAGGAACTTCCTGTTCTGAGGAAACACTCTGTAGCCCCAGAGCCCCTTCTGGGGGTCTCTGCTGAGACTGAGGCCTTGTGTAAGTGGACGAAGGGTCATCTTGGCTCCTAAGAGAAGTGGGAAATGCAGGTGGACTTTCTTAGTGATTATTCCGTGTTGATAAAACCAAGAATAGAGCCAGGGGAATTCCCTGAGTGCTCAGCACAGAATTCCCTCTGTAGATTCCAGTGCCCAGGGAACAGGACACCTAGGAAGGTGACTGCTGCGTAGTTATTCCAACTGCCCTTGGACCTGCCTGGGTGGCTGTCCACATTGTTTCCAGATGCCTGTGAAGGAAGCATGTGTGCACCCAGAGCCCAAGGCCACCTATGCACCCAGAACTTGACTTGCGTCTCCATTTCTGACGAGGGCCCCTCTTAATTTCACAGGCAGAAGATTCTGCTGGATTCACTTCATATGTTACAAAGCCACACTGGATTTGTGTGGGGGGCGGGTGTCAGGGTATGTACACTTGTTTGCTATGGACACACCCGTGTGTGTGGCAGTCAGAGAAGGACATCAGATGTCTATTCTGTCACTTTCTGCCTTATTTCTTTGAAATGGTCTCTCACTGTACTTGGACCTAGGCAGGCAGCCAGTAAGCACCCATAATCCTCCAGTCTCTGCGTCCCACAGCACTGGGGTTACAGGCATGTGTGGCCACTCCCATCTTTTTTATGAGATACTGGGGATTAGAACTCAGATTCTCACGTTAGCACAGCAAGCCTTCTGACCCACTAAGTCACCCTGGATTTTAGACTTTTACTTTGCTCTCTCCCTACCCTCTCTACAGAGATGAGTTTATACCTCTCTGAACCCCAGCTTCTTGTAGAGACAGCAGTGCTAGCCTCATGGGGTGAGTTGATTCATCCACATACTTGGTCTGTACATGGCATAGGGAGGGGATGAATATGTGATTTAGTGACAGTTTCTTCTTAGCGTGACTTTTCCTTACTCAAGAGAGTCGAGAGAAACCAAATTGGCTGGCTATTTGTTTAAGCCAAAAAATGTTGGAAGAATTTTGTTTGGGAAGACAGACTTGGGTTTTCGGTCAGAACTATGCTCCCTCTGGAATTGCATGGTTGGATGTCCAGGCATATTTTAAAAGCTTGGTGACCACCCAAGTCTTTGAGCCTTCCACGTGGATGCTCCGAGGTCACACTCTTCCGGAATCCCTCACACAGCGGGTCTGCCCGTTGCGTCAGGAGTGGCACTTCTACAGAGCAGCTATGTCTGACTATGAATAGATGTTTTTTCCTCTCTTTCTTGGACACATGAATGGCAGTCTCCCTCCTGCAGTCCCCGAGGCTGACCTGTGTGTAAAACTCCAATACGGACATCATAGTAGGGTCATCCATTCCTGTTTGCATGGACACCTCTCAGCAAGGCTCAAAGAGACAGGTCGATTGCTGCTGTGACTCAGGGGGCCTCCTGAAGGGCTCCTGGGCCCTGGTCTATAAAGGCTGCTAAGTGTACTGAAGAAATTGGACTTCACCAAAAAGCAGCAGTAGCTGAGACTGTCTCCAAACTGTGCGGCTGCTGCCTAATCAGGGCCTCTAGTCACTGTGCAGTGTTCTCTTCAAACAGGAAGAATGCTAGGGACCAGCCAGCGTCCACTACAGGGTGGGGCTGAGCTGTCAGGTCAGGTCAGGTCACCTGACTTTCACCTAGCTCAGGTAGACTGCCTCTGTGCTTCACAAACTGGAAATAAAGGCATATCTGTCTCACAGGATACTAAAGGGATCCAGTTAGTTATCATTCAGGCACAGGGAATTGCGCTTGGGACAGAGTGGATAAATGAGGGTAAACTAGGGCCCCAAGAAGGCCAGGGACTCATGGATGGTCACGTAGCTAGCCTGTGGGGCAGCCAGGGCTGCAGCACATGATGTGCTGTCTCGTGGACACATCCCTTCCTGCTCAGACTTTCTCAACTGTCTTCTGCAGAGGAAGTCGCATGACCCTCAGCCACAGGAATTCTAGCATCAGTGTCTGGAGTCTCCTTGGCTGGCTGGGGCCAGTCTGCCTGCTATCTGCTATTCAGCTGCAGTTTTCCCATGTCTTTCTTATAAAGCTTTGGAGGGTCTCTCCTGTCCTTGCAAATAGAAAAATTAACCTTTTAGACAGGAGTCTGAAGACTTAATATGGGTCCCTGCTGTGTGCCCCTGAAACAGCCCCTTCCCCCTCCCCCGCAGCCTATTGTCTTGTCTGTTGTCTGACCTGCCCACCTGTGATTGCTGCAGAAATAGGCCAGCCATGTGGTGTTACCCCAAACACGGGTGGCCGTGGATGGTCAGGGTAATTGCTGATTAAACAAAAGCCCATGACGCATCCTTCTAGGAAATGAGGCACACCCCCAGAAATGCCACCCGCTTCCTCTGTCTTGCTGCCTCAAAGGTTATCTGAGTCATCAGCACTTTCCCCGGTCTCCCAGTACACTGAAGTGCACCGCCACCACTCTGAGCTGAGGCTATATGGCTGGGGTGTCGCCTCTGTAGGCACCAGGGTATCAGGCCTGAGTAGCTTCCTTGTTTCTGTTGTGCACCCAGCCTCAGACAACTCCAGTCTAGGGTATGGGTATGTGACTCTTATGGGGTGGTGGGGTGGGGGTGGGGGGAATGGTGCCCACAGACTTTCCAAGGTACAGAGTCCACATCTGTGAAATGTGTAGTTGGAGAAGCCAGCAGCAGTGTATGGGGGCTAGACCATGTTCAGTCCTCTGGTCTTCTTACCCGAGAGACCCTGGCTATCACCTGGGATCACAGGGGGCCACAACAGGTGTTGACATACTGTTTAGGGAGGTTTGAGGGAGATTTGGCCAGGCCAAGAGGCCTACAGGAGACCACTCTTATTTTATCAGAGGCATTGAGAGCCCCAAGGGGAAAGATATAGAACAAGGGAGCCAGGAGCCCAGACTAGAACCCACAACACCTGACACTTAGTGCTCCTGCCCATCCTCTTTCTGGATGACTCAGCACCAACAGGGGGACTGTCTGGCTAGCATGGGAGCTCCTAGGCAGGAGCCATAGCAAGCCAGTGGGGCCAGGCCACTTTGATGCCTGAGACCTGTTGTGTGTCATAGTCCCCTTTAGTGTCCTTTCCTCATCTCACTGATGGATCCCATTCCTGCTTCTGTCTTCGAAGGCTGTCATGGGCTCCCATAAGGTGGTGTGGGTGACTGTCCCTCTGCAGACCATCAGGAGTGCTACATACAAAAAATGTATCATTGGTTACCAGGATTGGTTTATGTCTCGGACCCATACTGTCCAATAAAAAGAGGGTGCTCAGTGTTGAACAACAAGTGACAATAGCCAGTTTGTCAAACACTTACTGTGTGCCAAACACCACCAGGGATCTTCCTGTAAGGTATGATAACCCTCTCATACTCAAAGAGCTTAGGTGTGTGCCCATGGTATACAGAGGGGGGCTGGGGCTCAGAGAGGGAAATAATTTGCTCAGAGACACGCTGTACAGCAAGAAGTCCTCAGCGCTTGTGTCTTCCCCATGTTCCTGTTGTTCTGCTGGAGCACCCCTTTCATCCCTAGAGAATGTTTAACAAAGCAATCTTGGAGATCTCTGTACAAACCCTTGATTTGTACTATTTGCTAATTTCTTCCCATGGTTAAGTTCAACTGTCTCATCAAATCCCTAAGAACTTACCAAGAAGTGTCTCAAGCCAAGTAGCAGTAGACAGCTCTGCACACCTTCATGCCCCACCCTTGCAGTGTAAACCCCCCCACCCCCACCTTACTCCCACCATGCCCCAAGGCCCTAGAGCCAGGAATATATATACCTGGGCTTCAAGGAATATCTGTGTCTAGATGCCCTTAGATGTCCCCCACACCCAGGTCCTGTAGTCTGTAAATCACACAAAGACCTGGCAGGTGGCTGAACCCAGAGGACAGGCCTACAGCTAGGATATGCAGGCCTACCAGCCCCTCCATGTGCCACTTCCTGCCAGGCCCAGAGCAGAGCCCTGTAAATGCTGGATACAATGGACAATAAAAGTCGTCGGAAAATAGTGACTCTCCTAGGACCACAGTCATCCCTGCCACAGGCTGCCTGCCAGAACCACGAGCCCTGTGATCATGAGGCACGATCGTCATGTAAATATATAGGGTCTCTTGCCAGTCCCAGCCAAGAGTTATGTTATTGAAGCAGTGGGGGAGGAGCTGCTTAGATTCATTCCGGTAACTTGTGAAAGGCTATCGCCATCTCTAACGTTATTCCAGCTTCAGGAGGATGAAGAGGGAGCCAGGGTAGGAGGTCCACCAGAGGCCCTGTGCACCCCCCCCCCCCCCCCGGGCCTGGGGTTCCCAGGAGAGTGAGGAATGGCTTTCCGGTGAAGGATTGTTTGCAGAATTTGTGTTGCAGACATCTGTTCTTGAATAAGCACTGTTTGGCTCTGAAATTCATCCTCACAGAGTCACAGTCACTGTACATGAGCTCCTGTGTGAACTTGGGCCCTGTGAACAGTCTGCATCAGGTGTTCTCACAGTCTTTCAACAACCCCACAGGGTGGGTCCTGAAAGGCCCATGTTTTCAGAAGACAGATGTAGCTGGGGCACCGGCCCGCATTCAGGTAGCTGGACAGAGGCAGCATGGGATTTGAACCTGGAGCTCTCAGACTCCAGAGCCTGGACTGAAGAAGCCTCCTTGATCCCTCCAAACAGCATAGTGAGTCACTTTGGTCTGGTTGGCCCCAACCCCCCACATTTGCTTCTCAGAAGGCAGGGATGTGGCTCACCCAGGGGTGGCTGCAGGCCTGAGTTCTCAGCCAGGCTCTGCCGCTCCAGCTGGAACACAGTGGGCAGCGCTGTTTCGTCATCTGTAGGTGCACAAGACTGCCTTGCAGGGTGACTTTGTGAGCATACTCACTGCTGGTGTCCTCAACTGGTCTGGCCCAGCAGCTAGTAGTTAGGGAAACTCTGGGTGTAGAGTTCTTTCCGTGCATTTCTGCCACTGTGGCTGGGTATGGGAGCCCACAGCAGGCCTGGGAGCCCCCACATGGCTATGAGTCTGGCAGCGGCATGCAGAAAGTGTTCTCAGGCCAGAGAACAGATCCTCTTTGCTCTACTAGGCCTAGAGGAATTGCTTTCCTCCTAGAAGCAAGCATGTGACTGGATATGAGACTCATATCCAGTTCAGTTTCAGGGCATCCCAGTGGGTCACAGACCCTCCATCACCATTGTTAAAATATCACACAAAAAGGAACATCCCTAGACCCATGTCATGGGTGGGAAATCTGCGGCCCAGAGACAGTCTTGGACTTTCCTGTGGCCAAGCAGCCCTGTGAGCACCCAGGTTGTATGTCCTGGGCCACCATGCCATGTATGCCACACCATGTATGCCACAACCCAGAGCCAGAGTCCCTCAGGTGGAGTTAAAAGTGGCCACATATCAGGGGCTGGGGAGATAGCCCAGTGGATAAAACATTTGCCAAGGAGCACAAGGAACAACATCTGGATCGCCAGCACCCAAATCAGCACCACACCTGAAGCGGTGGGGTGGTCTAGCTTGGGAGGCAGACAGAGGAGCCCTGTGTCAGCGAATGAAGTGGAGAGTAGAGAAAGAAAGATACTGACTACAAATTCTGGTCTCCACACACGTGTGTGAACATGCACCCAAACTCATATATGCTGCACCCTCACACGTGCAAAACAAAAACGTACCCTTTGAAAAAAATGGCTATGTGTTCCAGATCTAACTCAGGTCTAGCAAGTGTCTGACCAGGAGAGACATAGGAAGCAGCTGCAGAACTTGTGATTAGGTGGCTGTGTGGGTGGACAGGATTGGACTAAGGAGACAGTGTCCTTGGAGATTGTGAAGGGAGCTCACTGTCACTCTCAGGAGGCCCTTGCCCACCTTACCTGGGACCTCTATGAACCAGACTAATACGGTCATAGAAGACACAAGTCTTTGAGCACCTCCTCCTTGGAAGAGTTATATAGCCCCGGACCTGGCCTTGGAGTCCAGCCCCTATGGATGGCTGGCCTGGGCCCAGCAACTGTCACCAAGGGAGCAGGCAGTAGGCATATGCCCGACAGTTGGGGCCGGCAGGGAAGGTGTATTGGCAGGTGGCCGAGCCCTTGTGCCAGAGTCTGGCACAGCACGGCCTCTGGAGCTTCAGCTGCCATATGCCAGTGTCAGTCCTCACAGCAGTGCTACTGCAGATGGGGTGCAGGGTAGAAGTGGCTCTTGTTCTGGAGAAGGCAGGTGTGGCCTGTGGAGTGAAGCCTGGAGCAGGCCTGGGGGTAGTAGATGCTATCCTCACACCCTATAAGAACACAGAGGACATGGTGGCCCGTAGAAGGGCCACAACTTGAACCCAGCCTGCCACTGTACCTTTGACTCTTCTGTGTCCTCTGCTGGGAATCCCTTTCCCCTCAATCCAGCCCTGCACACCTATCCAGCTATTGAGTCTTGGGGGATGGACGGGTACTGGTGGCAAGAAGCTGTGTGTGACCACTCTTGCCTCTTGAGGCACTGTTAGATGCTTTTCTGGCCTGTGGCCCCAGTGAGAACAGGGGCTTTTTGTCTATGGCATCCTGGGTCTCCCAATTGTCAGCACAGTTTCTGCGTAGAGGAGGCAGCTGGAAGGGCTTGGAGGAGAGGGGGAGGAGAAAAAAGCCTGGGAATGCTCTGAGACCGCAGTTCCTGGACCTATGGCCTTGTTTTAAAGAGCAAAGCACAGTAAGAGAGTAAGGATGAAGTCAGAACAAACAATGACCCCACTGTTTCGGTGTCTGTTGGGAGCCAGGCTCAGAGCTGAGCGCTTCTGACCCCTGTAATGTCATATAGTCCTCTAGCATTCTGGGAGAGTGGATGCTCTCCTTGTCCTCATTTAACCTATGAGAAGACCTGGGCACATAGTGGAGGATGTGGCAGAGACGGGACTCAAGACCAGCATTGGTGTTTGACGAACCTTCCTTCTTTCATGGCCAGCAGATAGGCCTTGTCCAGTATACAAATAATAGGAAGAACCAAGCTTTCATTTATATTAAAAACCCGCCCTTTATACATGTTAGTGTGTCTGTGTGTATGAATACATATGGGGGCCCAGAGGACAACCTCAAGGGTTAGCCCTTGTCATCTACCTTATTTGAGTCTCCTGTTTGTGGCTGCATGCACTAAGCTAGCTGGGCTGCAAGCTTCCAGGGAGTCTGCTGCCCTGACGTACCATCTCACAGAAGGCACGCTGGAGGATAGACACACAACCATGTCCAGCTGACTTGGGTTCTAGGGATCTGAACTCAAGTCCTCACACTTGCTCAGAGAGCCTTTTCCCCACTAAGCCCAGGAAGAGCTAAGCCTTTAAAGGGTCAACAAAGACTGTTATGCTTGGTAGAACACGGGGATTAGGGAAGAATCTCTCTTCCGTCCTGGCATCCAGTGTCCAAGTGCCAGGTGAGGGGATAGCCTGGAGGGGAAATCCCTTTGATGGAGTTGTCTGGGGCATGATCGACTTGGGGACAGGAGAGCTGATATCTCTAGGCTGATATTGGCCCTACTGTGTTTATAGTTCCAGTTTCCTGGTGGATAAAATGAGGAGCTGATCAGGCCATCCCAGAGCAGGTTTTCAGCTACCAGCTTTGGCTTCTATACTGTCTGGTGGCAGTGGCCACCAGACGGTACTCCCTGGTAATCAGGAGGCTCTGTGGGGGTTGTGACAAGTTCCATTCACCATGGAGGTAACAGTCCCAGCTATTTTTGGAGCAGTGCGAGGTGGGGGAGTTTCCTTTTGGTGATGTCTGGGGACAAGAGTCTTGGGATGGGGAAGTCCCCAGCGTAGGCAGAAGGGGCCATGTCCCTCACCCCCATTGGCACAGAGAGGCCATTTGGATCCCTGGAGGCTTTGGGCACCGTACCAGTCCTCAACCCTCAGCTAAGTAGACTTGCCCTGGGGCTGCTCACTTTAGGAGGTACCAGACCAGCCAATCTCCTGTCCCCCTTTCTTGCTACTTGTACTCCTGGGGGCTTGCCCAGCTAGTGACAGGGAGCCAGACCCTAGAGACTTCCAGATCCTGAACTCAGAGGGTTACCAGACCTAGCTGCACCTCTGCTATCCACTGCTTCCTCAACTGCCTGCCAACAGGGGCAGCCAGAAAGGGCAGCACTGCCACTAGCCTGCTTTTTTGCCACTGCTGTGGGGCATGGCAGGTGCTGCCAGCCAGGATCCTGTTAAGCAGGCCCCAGGCTTTGCTAGAACTCCTAGGGTAGTGGTGGAGACAGGTGGAGCACATGTCCCTGGGGTGGAATCTGAAGCCAGGGGTGGCCAGGTGGTCCCTAGGGATGGCTGGCACTCTACTGGGCCTAGGGGCAAGCTAGGGACAGACCTTGAATCTGGCCCCTCTTGGGGCTACTCTGCTGGTTTTCTCCACCTTCTGCTGTTGGTTGTAGGAATAATTATGTCTGAGAAAGGTCATGGGGATAGATGGATTTCTACACTTCAAGAATCTCTGCCCTGAAATGTGCCTCTGTGGCTCTGGCTCCTGAAGTCACTGACAGCCTTTATTTAACAGTCCTCTGTGCCCACTGAGCCTTGGAGATGAGTGACTTGGTCTCTACCTTTGAGGGAAGGGAAACTTCATGAAGAACCAGAGCCAAGGGGCTAGCGACATACTTCGGGCAACGGAGGGAATCTAGGCATGCTGCCCGGAGGAGGCTGTGCAATTGGGTATTGGGATAGGAGTGAATTTTGCCAGGAGACCATTTACTTCAGACATAGAAGAACCTGCTGATGTCTGGAGAAAAATTCATTTCTGAGCTAGAGGCTCAGCAGGAGTCACTGAGCTGATAGGTTTCTTACGAACCCTGGGGTATGAGATCCTAGCTTCTGGCTCCTGGTGATTTCCAAAGATCACTTCAGAGTTTTGAAGAGAGTCAGGGCTGGGGCCACACAGGTCTCACTGTTTACCAACTTGATAGGTCATCTGACTTCTCTGTGCCTCAGTTTCCTCATCTATTAAATGGAGGTTCCAGGCATCCAGATTTCAGCTTTATCTTGAGTAATTTAATAAACCAGGACCTTCCCCATAGGACTCCACCCTCTCACTCTTCCTCTAAGAAAAGGTTGAGATTGTTGGAGCCCCTTTGTTTCCCAGGAAAGGAAACTGAAATGTGACCAGGAGCCAGTGTTGATTTTTACAAGTCCTGGGAACTTGTGTCTGTGTGGTATAAGGTTTGTTTTGAATGATAACTTCTGTCTGATCTTCAACCATAGGGATCACAAGGCTTTGGGGGACTTCTCCACCAGCCAGTGAGAATTTGTCTAGTCAGCTCTTATTTGTACCAGACCTGGGCAAGGCCTGGTGGTGGTGACGGTTGGTACTCCACCACGATCAGCAGAGTAACAATCAATGGGAGGCAAGAAGGTAGTTTGGTTCAACCCGACTTAGTAGCCAGTGTTGGCTCAAACTTTAAGAGTCTGACCCAAGTAGTTTATTTTAGGCGTATTCAAGCATGGCACAGTTTGGTGAAGTTTCCTGGTGATAATTAAATCAGTCCTGTGTGCACAATGAAGCTTAAGACATGACTACATGGAAACTCTTTGTAAAGTACATGTGAAATAGTCAATAGAGGTGGGTTCTATAGATTGACTAGCTCAGGATAAGGGTGTGGGGGCATCTGATATGGTTCTATAGTGCAGAGACCACCAGACTATCAACCACATTCGGGCAGATAACAGATTATGCATCTCTGCTTTTGTGTTTTTAAGCCTGTGTGTTTAACATTCCTGGTTCCCTTGCTGCATATCTTGTGTGCACAAGGACCTCGGTGCCTCCCGCAGGCTAACAGCTTGAAGATGACACTATGGTCAGTTTCTACTCTTGATGGCCAACTTCAGAAGCAGATGCAATGACAAAGGAAGTAGTCCGTGTCCCCAAGGGTTGGTTTTAGGGAAAAATCCATGTGGACCCTGTCATACTGGGACAGGAAAAGTTGTCCTTGCTGCTATCCAGTTGCTTACTATATCCTCAGAGAGCACCTAGCAAGGTTTGGATGCCCCTTCTTTCTACAGAACTTTGAACTCAGAGGGAGGATGACACTGTCCCAAGATCCCACAAATACCTGAGTGGGAGGCAAGCCAGAGACCTGATCTGGTAGTGAGTGCGACCTTGTGAATTAAGAGGTCATTGATGGGTCTTTTGGGCAGAGGCTGATACATGGAGAAGTCTGAGAGGACTGGGGTGCTGTGGGAGAGCAAGGAGGCTCTGTGGTGTAGCTATGCCGCGGGGGTCTGGGAGGGTGGCATTATAGTGAGCAGGCTAGTGCCCGCTGGTCATGCCTTGAGAACATCTCACTGTGACCTGTGGCCTTTGCCTAGGAAGCCTTGCAGACTGTTGAGAAATACCTTCAGGGCGGGGACGATGCTCAGTGGGTAAGAACACTTGCTGTGTAAGCATGAGTTCAGATCCCCAGCACCCACATACTATGTGCATGCATAGTCACGCCTGTAACCATAGCACAAGTAGGGGCTTTGGGGAGAAGGAGACAGGAAAGATGGCTGGCACTTGCTGGCTACCATCCTTGTCTCAGGGAATGAATCAGAGAGTAGAGGACACCTAAAGGCCTCCTCTGGTCTCTACACATGTATACATAATCTGCACACCAGAAGACATACAAAAATCAGAAACGAGAACCCTCCAGTGGTAGAGCCAGGGGTTTTGGGGGCTGCAGGGTCCTGGGCAGGGTTATGTCTAGGAGGGGATTTGAGGGAGGAACACTTAGGAGGCAGAATCAACAAGATCACAAGGCCTGTGAGGGAAGGTGATGCTCTAGGTGGAGCCTGGTTCTGGCTGAGATGGGGACTCTGGAAGGGCAGGCCTTAAGCTGGTTCGAGCAGTGTCAGTGTGGCTGTGGCTGGGTCTGGACTACCCCAGAGAGATCCTAGGCTGGCAGGAGGAAGATAAAGGTAGTTCAGTGGGCAGGGGTGCACGGTGGGAAAAGGTAAAGGAAAGGGAGGGGAGAGAAGAAGAGAGGGGGAGCCCTGTGCTCCAGGGAACTGGTTCCATGTCTTTCAGGCCCACCTTGGAGTGGCCCCCACTGACTGAGAAAGAGGCCCATGTAGGACCTCACTGTGGCATACACTCAAAGAAGCCAGGTGTTCACCGACCATGGAGCTACAGAGTCTAGTAGTATGTATGGTCTGGAGGGGTGAGGTTGGGAAGGCTTAGGGGGACACAGGACCCGTCTGGAAACCAGACACCATCTGTGTCTTTTCTGGCTTAACCAGCCCTCAGAATTCTGTCCTGAGCTCTGACTGTTTCCTGTCAAGTGAAAACCCAATAACATCTGCTTAACCCAAGACCAGTGGGGAAGGGTCACTGGCCTGGGAGAGTGTACATTGGCCATAGCTGTATCCCGGGGTTGGGTTCACTTATTCAGTCTATCCTTTTGTGCATTTGTGTGCTCTTCCAAGGCTCTACGGATGGACACAGGAAGACTTGATTTCAAGTGTCAATTGTTCTATTGTCCCCTGTGTAACCTTGGACTGTCACTCAACCAATGCGACTTTCATTTCCTCCTCTGCTTGTGGATTCTAGCAGTCACATGGAGTATACATAGTGCCCAGCCACCATGTTCCTTTCAAGTTCCCCAATAACCCGTGCATATGTCGCACACTCCAGTCTGCCTCTCACCATCTGGACTTCTTCTTCGCTTTGAGAAGCTGGTCAGATGGTCCCCTGGTCACTTTGTAGGTTTACTTTGACAAGTTGTGGTCCTTTTTGGAGCCTCAGTCTTCTCATCTGCACAGTGGGGGTAGTGGCATCTCAGCGTTGTAAATGGTAAAGACCCGTGGATGTTAGCTAATGCTGAAGCTGTGTGTAGCAGCTTGACCCCATAAGTGGCCAGGGACTGGGACCTGCTGTGCCTCCTTGCTGGGCCTTGGGCCTCCAGCTCTAGGCCTCACTTTGGGTAGTGGACACCCAAACTAGGTTTCTGTCATTAGGATCTAGGTGGACACATCTGCTCTGGACACAGTCATCTCTCACAGAGACAGCGTCTAGGACCCACCAGCCTTGTGAGGGTTGATGTTCAGCAGCAGATAAAGGTTGAACTTTACCCCGAGATGAAGTCCTCAGAATTTGGGAGGCAAGTCTCAGGTGGCAGTCCTGAGAGAAAAGCCAACTGGAACTTCAAGTCCAATCTTGTACAGCCTCCAGCCTCCTCTGTCTACTTAGGGTTCCTGCCATGTAGGAGAGGGCTTCGTCCAAGGCCAGGCAGAATGGCCACAGTTCACCTGAAGGAAGACATGTGCAGTGTGCCTTTGGGCAAGTGTCTAACCCCTGACTGAACCTCAGCCCCCATAGATACCATTTGCGCAGGCAGTTACCCTCCATTACTCTGTGAGGCACTTTCCACAGAATGTGTGATCCACCAAGATACTTTCAGAGGTCCATCTGCCGGTTCACCCATTTGCCATGTGAGGAAACAGGCGCTAGCTGTAGGAACGTGGGGTCACATTTTAACTCAGCGCTCAAGCTCTCTAGCATGTCCCTCTTGAACCCCAGGTTGTTCCAGGTCTGCCTAGTAGATGTGTGACAGCTCTTTGTTGCTCTCCACACCAAAGCCAGGAACCTAGGTGAGGGGTCACATGGTGTGTGCACAGCACACCGCCTGCCTCGGAGCACAAGCATTTGCGCACTTCAGAGGAAAGGCAGACTGAGATGGTTCTGCAAGGCCTGTGGCTCTGGGTCACATTCCACAGATTTTTGACCCCTGGCTTGGCCTTGGCAGCCACTGACTCATTGTTCTGCAACTTGGCAGGGACTAGAGAGAGGATCCTGGAATCCCCAGGGTGATGGGGCCAGGAGACTCCCAATACTACTCAAAGCATGTACCTCTCTGGCCTGTCCCTACACTCCGTATCTCCCTCCAGATGCCCTTCCCTGCATCCGACTCTGGAAGAAGCAGAGATTTTTTGTAGAAATGTGCAGCGTGAGGAGGTTGGGTATTACCGAATGCAGCTTTCTTCAGGCCCTGCTGTGACTCCCTGGGGACCAAAAGCCCTGGAAGGAGGGTGAAGTCTGAACCCAAATTCTCATCTGTAGCTTACTGAGCATATATGGCTTCGAGCCTCAGTTCCCCTACCTATTATGCGTTTTCCAAAAGCCTTGAGGATGAGTGGGAAAGACCTGGCCCATTAAGGCAGGCCGTCCTCCCATTCCCTGCTGGACTCCTTCCATCTGGATTGTTCCTTTTGGTGCTTGTCAGGCTGGGCTGTCTTCCTCTCCACCCTGGGGGACACTGTGTGGCAGGTGTTACTGGGCTCTGCATGGGTCTGCCTGTCACTGATTGAATGCCGGGGCGTGGGGGGCTTTTCTAGAAGAGATAATGTAGACAGTAGCTGGGTGTGATCTGGAGCACAGTGCCTCTGCAGGGTCTGCCCAGTGGCCTCTGTTGGATGTAAGACCTCTTGTGAGCACTGGCCCTAGGGTGTTCTACACCCCCCAAACTTGTGCACTGGCCCTATATCATGGCTCTTGCATGGAGACAGGGCTCATTCTACAGAGTGCCACTGAAAAAGATGACAGTGTGGTAGCCTCAGGAATCCTAGCCCACTGCTTCTCCATGCTACCTGAGGGAGCCTTTCAACCTCCTCATGCCACAGTTTCCTCCTTTTCTCAGTAGCCTTTAGCTCATGGACTTGTGTTAAAGTGTACAGGATGAAGGGCCCATGCAACAGTTGTCATCATTATCTGTTATTTCAGAGGTGGCTTGGGCCCCTTTGTCATAGTCCTGACACCTCAAGTAAGATCCATGTAACTGTGTGGAGGCCTGATCCAGGAGGAGCATGGCCTTCCTAAACAGCTGCCAGGCAGCTCGGTGAGATTTGCTCAGGGTCCTAGCTAGTTTGTGAAAGAGTGCAGATTCATAAGCAGTTCCCCAAACCCCCAGCCCCAAACACCTGGGGGCTGGAGCTAGGCAAGGCAGGATAAGGGAGGGGAATTCAGAGACAGAGTCCAGACTGGCAGAACAGATAACATGAATGGCCAGGGCTGGGTAGCCTCTGGGCCCATTCTGGGGCCTTCTAAGATAAAGATGGAACCCTCTCCTGAAGACAGTTCTCCAACTTTTCCCCAGAGGTCCCCCTAAGGGCAGAGGACGGTGAACATGTCACCCTGAGGGATTCAGAGGGTGTTGGCCGCATCAGCTGCTAAGCCTGAGGGAGCCTCTAGCTTCCTCTTCAAATTCATGCGCATTTTACATCGGGCTCACTCTTATGCCCAGTTTGTTGTCACAGGCTTTCCCCCTGAGTAACAACAGAGCCCGAGGAAGCTTCTCCGTGCTTATCTGTTTATCCTGGGGCTTTTTGTACCCAGCTTCTCCACCATGTGTGTGTGGGGGGGGGGGGGGGGGGGGGGGGGGGG
>CM052701.1:126511684-126555537 GCA_028551405.1 Uromys caudimaculatus | reverse complement strand
GGGGTGGGGGTGGGGTAGCAGAGTCCACAGGAAGTGGTAACTGTAGGAGATGGAGGTGGGGAAGGACCTCCAGTCTTCACCTTCCAGCCTTTGCCTGGCAGTGCTCTCAGCTGCAGCTCTCACCTAGCTAGGGTACCAGGGTTGTCCTGTGGAGGGGGTACTGCAATTTGGATGTTTAATGCCAATCATAGTGTCTCTATGCTACAAGCAATTCCTTAGTGTGTCTGTGAGCTGATGGCCCATGAGCCTAGAGTAGGCTCCTAAGCTGGGATGGTGGCCATGATGAATTGTGCTGACAGTGTGGTCTCTCTGAGGGAGAAGTAGCCAGTGCTCCATTTCACAGGGCGTGGACTTGCTCCTGAGGGCAATAAGAATGAAGGTTGGCTTTGGGTTGAAATCGGCCACTCTGCTGAGTGAGGTTGGCCTTGCAAGGTGTCTGACAATGTGGACTCTTTGTAAATCGAGCCCTTTTGTGCAATGCATATTTAAAACATTTTGCTTCGTAGAAACCCAGTCTCCTGTAAGCTCCCTATACACATGATGTCAGATGTCTTTAAAGGTGAAATTCGTTTACAGGAAATGTCATGCTGATGAAGTGTGCTTTTTAAAATCATAGAAACAGTTGCCTTAAAATTAATGATGCATCACCAGTGTGAGGGAGAAGGGCCCATCCAGTGTAAAGATGATTAAAATTCAGGTCAGAAGTCTGACTTAGTCAGGCTAAATTTTTTAATGAGATTTCAGAAAATTAATTGGGCGAATGCATTTTTATCCTTCTAACGTGTAATTTTATGTTCCTGTTTAGGGAGTGAGCACAGGGGAGAAGAGGGTTTGTCGATGGCCGAGGCATATCATGGTTCAAACATTTTAAACTCAAATTAGTGAGGGGGGGTGAGGGGGTGGGGATTGCTGGCCTAATTTGATCTGACTTGGAAAAGAAAGCCTGGGTTTCTCTGGGTTTTCTGGGGTAGGATGAGTGTCCTAAGGGAGTCATCTCCCATTATCCCCTATGTGTCCTGCCTGGGCCTCAGAAAACTAGTGACATTTCTAGGAAGGGTGCGGTGGGGACAGTGACCATGGACTTCAGCTGTCTCCTTGACTCCTGCCGACAAGGCTGCTCCTGCTGTCTGTGGTCATGCTTATAGAGACTGCTCCCTCTTCCTCCTCCTCCTCTTCTTCCTCCCTCTGCAGCGCAGGCCTCCTCCTTGGGGCCACTGTGCTAGGCAGCAGTGTGTGTGTGTGTGGGGGGGGGTTGTTGCAGGGTCAGCAGCCTGCCTCTTCGTAGCCCAGGTCAACTTGCAGCCTCCTCTGCCTTTGAGGGTTAGCTGAGAGCTGTCCCTCCCCAAAGGAGTCAAGAATGACTTCCCATTGAGGCATCCCTCCCTGCCCACACTACAGCCGTAATGAACAGATGACAGGCTCAAGGTCACTCAAATGCATGGCAAACTGGATCATGCTGAGGGCAACCCGGGTTGGTAAACAGAGCGACATACAGACCTGACCTGGAAGGTAAGAAGACTCTACACCCTCCCTCTCTTCTTGGAATTATATCAGGGTCAGGGTTCTGAGGCTGAAGAGCCCTTGTGTGGTGAGATGCCTAACACCTGAGCAGAGGCTGTCCCAGGAGCGCCCCACCCAGCAGTTTGCTGGCAGTCTCCCACCCCAGTGACCTGGACATGCCCCCTGTTCAACACTACAGGAAACCATTTCTCTAGTGGGGATGAATGGAGTGTGATAGAAAATGCAAATTTGAGTCATCCATGTGCAGATGTGAGCTAGAACCTCAGCCTCAGTCACCCCACAACTACCACCTCACATCCATTAGACTTTGGAGCCACTGATGAATTGGGCAGTGTGGCCTCTTGGTTGGGCAGACTGTCACAGAGGTCTTCAGCCCACAGTTCATCCACCTATCCTAATGAGAAGAAGGCCTGTCTGTTCACAGAACAAGTAGCCTTGGTACTCACCCCTCTACATCCTTCACTGTACCAGGGGGACGCTGAGGCCCAAGAGAGGAGGACCTCACCCAGGACGACCATCAGCACAGCCCAGGGTCAGACAAAGAACTCGAGTCCCTGCTCTACTGGCCTAGGCCTGCAGGAAGTGTCCCTCCATAGCCTGCCAGGCATTCATGGCAACTCTCAAGTACCACAGAGTAGGTACTTAACACACAACAGCACATTGTCACTTCCGAAGGTCTACTTCCATCCAGGGGCCCAGGAGCCACCTTGGTTCTTTCCGAGTGTGACTTCAGCTGTGCTCCTGCAGTTGGCAATGCTTCACTCTTACTGGAGCCTAGTAGGAGAAGCAGAGAGTGGGAGCTGGCTCTGCTGCACCCCACCAGCCCTCTCACTTTCCAGAGCAGTGGGGAAGCAGTGGGCCCCACTCTGGTCTCTCTGAGGTGGCGGCTGTACTGTGACAGGCATGTAGAGTGCTCAGGGACGCTTGGCCTCTGAAGTGCTCACTTGGTGGGTAGGTAGTGTACTGGCAGTTCCTTAAGAGTTTGACCTGGCAGACATCATCTTCCTCTGGCTTGAGTCTGCAGGCAGAGTCTCTCCAAACCATCCTCCACTGGTGTTCAAGATTTCAGAGTTAAGTCAGCCCAGTGTTGATCTTGCTGAGGGAAGCAGGCAGTGTAAGCATGGGCTGGAAGGAGGGTATCCACAATACAGTCTCCTTGTGTTGAGGTTTGGTCTGTTGCTATGTATTGTAATGCTAAGTGCAGGGGGAGCCCCCAAGGCCTGGTTGCCCCAGAGACAAGAGAGTCCCAAGTAGACCCAAGTGATGCTATGTGACCTTGCCCTCAAGTTATTTCTGGTCGGTGAATAAAGATGCCTACAGCCTATAGCTGGGCAGAATTGAGACGGACAGGGCTTGAGGTTCCCAGGCTTGGAGTCAGAAGAGACCTTGAGGAGAGAGAGGAAGGTGGAGAGAGGAGAAGCCACCATGAGGTAAGAATCTTAAAACAGTGGCCATGTGGTTTGGCTAATTGGAGTTAAGAGCAGCTCAGACAAAACATGGCAAGTTATACAGTGGGATTATCAACTGGGAAATAGACATAATAGCATAGAGGATAGCCCAGATCTAGTGCTGATTAAGGCCTATTATAAATATAAAGGTTGTGTGTCTTTTTTCCAGGAACTGAATAGTCAAAGGCAGGGTAGAAACCCAGGATTGAGATTAGGTATTTTCAGCAACATCCTTGGCCAGGTCCCTCTGTTCCATCATGGCTTTCAGTGCTGGCTCTGCAGTCTCCACAAAATCTGCTTTCTCTGTGTCACTGTGATGGGGCAGGCTGTCCAGAGAAGCTCAGATGTAAACCGCACACCTGAAGCTTGTGTCCCCTTTCTGATGGGGCATGGCTGTCCTGGCTAATGGTGACTGACAGTGTCAGGACAGTGACTATGGAAGGAGAGGCTGGTGGGTCTAGAGTGAGACCAGAATTGTTCTGACACTTGTCACACACTCATGCCTATGTCAGGCCTATTGTTGGGGGTGGGGAGTGAAATCTCTAAATCTCTTCTTTGCATAGAAGGTGCTATTGGGGTGCTGGGGTCCTAGTGGTCCAGCCCTAGGCTTTTCACCTCAGCCTGGCTGATCACCAATTCCTCTGTCTCCTGCAGAGGCACCCAAACACCCTGTCTTTTCGCTGCTCACTGGCAGACTTCCAAATTGAGAAGAAGATTGGCCGGGGACAGTTCAGTGAGGTTTACAAGGCCACCTGCCTACTGGACAGGAAGACGGTGGCTCTGAAGAAGGTGCAGGTGAGTTCAGGGCCAAGTGACTTCACTGTGACCCTAAGGTTACTCTTAGGAGACTCAAGTTTAGCCCCATGTAAAACATAAAGGAAAAGAAAGGCATGCACACATTAGGCACCTACTATGTACAAGGATGTGTTCAGACATGGTAGTCTGACAGTAGCCCCGTGGGCTGGGATTATTGTCTCATTTTTCAGAAATGGGGAAGACAGTAGCAACTCACCAACATCAGACTTTGCCTCAGAGGGGCCAACCTGCCCTCTGTGAGCCTTCTAAGTGGAGGGGAGGTATACAGCAGCAAGGTCAGGCTAGGGAAGCACATAGCTTGTGCCTGGAATCCCCACTCCACCCCACCCCAGCTGCCTAAACCTATTATTTTGCTGGTTCTCCTACAGGGTGAGTGCCCTGGGCCTGGGGGACCCTGGACAGAGAGGGTAGCTTAGCCAGGCACCCATGGGAGAGGATGGGAAGATACTGGCTGCATAGTGTCAGCGTTGACCTGTGACCCTCACATTCTCTTTGGAGCACTGGGGCATCAGGCTTCCGCAGTTGAGATACTATCTGCTCTTGCCTTTCCAGAGGGCGTTCTGGGCCATTGTACTTCTTTTTCCTAATGTCTGCTGGGCTGAGACATTGGCAACAACTGCCTTTGGTCTGTCCTTACAAGTCTTATGCTTCAGGTTTCTGGTGAAGGAGCACTGACAACATGCCACTTACCAGGGTGCGACCTCAGCAAGCCTCAGAGGCTGTGTGGGCCTCAGTCCTGGCTCCGTGAGCTGGATACAGTGACTCTCACCACATAGGAGGCATTAAGGACCAAGTGAACCCGTCAACATAACATAGCCTCTGACTTCAAGAGTTGGGACTCTCGCTCCCCTGGGTCCTTGGCAGGGCAGGGTGAGCGGGGGCTTGCGTGAATCCTGTTGTTGGCACTGGTTTTAACTGTTCTGTTTCTGGCTTCTTCTTGCCCTAGATCTTTGAGATGATGGATGCCAAAGCCAGGCAGGACTGTGTCAAGGAAATTGGTCTCCTAAAGGTGAGTAGCCTGGATCAGGCCAACCTTGGTTGACCAGATGTCCAGGTTACTGCAGGTCAAGCATCCTGGGCCTATCAGGATAGCACATATGAGCAGTAGGTATGTCTGAGATAATCCCCTCCTTCCCAGTGATCTCCGAGTTGATTTCTCCAGAGCCAGAGATAGAACTTTCTGGACTAGACTTGGGCCCTAAGCAGGAGGGTGAGAATGTAAGAAAGCCTTGGGTCACACTCCTGATGTCTTCCTTTCTAAGCTTTGTGACCTTTCACAAGTGGCTTAATAAGTAAAGATTGACATGCAAGCCACCTGACATGCAAGCCACCTGACTTCAGTTCCCACATCCATGTAAAGACAGGAGAACTGACTCCACAAGATTATCTTCTGATCCCCACACAGGTACCATGGCATGCACATACTCACACATCACACACACACAGTAATAATGAAGAAAAAGTGTAGGGCTGGAGAGATGGCTCAGCAGGTAAGAGCACTGACTGCTCTTCCACAGGACCTGGGTTCAATTCCCAACACCCACATGGCAGCTCACAACTGTCTGTAACTCTAGTTCCAGAGGATATGACACCCTTAAACAGGCATACATGCAGGCAAAACATCGATGCATGTAAAATGATAATGGTGATACAATTAAATAACAAAAAAATTTAATAATCTCTGAGCGCAACTGAAGCTGGGGTTAGCCCCCATTGCCCTTCTCAAAACAACCACAAAACAATTCAGGAGACAGAGGAGAGTTTGAACAGGGTGCTGGGACAATCTGGACCTGCTGATGAGAAAAAGCAAGCTGTAACTCCTGCCTCACACCATACACACACACGGGGTTGTGAAATGGATTAGTCTGAAAATAAAATTAAAGACTAAAGTCAGGAACAGCTCTGTAGTTTGTGAGCAGATTTGAAAGTTAGAGCTAAGCCAGATGTGGTGACATCCCCGTATAATTCCAACACAGGAGACTTGCCAGTTAAAAGCCAGCCTGGGCTACATAGTGAATATCAGGCCAGCCTGGGCTAAGCTACAGAATGAGATCCCCAAACAAAACACAAGCTAAGGCTATAATTGAAAGTTTGTAGAGGAAGGCTGCAGGGACTCATCATCAGAGGTATCCCCAGATGCAAAGGGCATTAGCCATAAAAGAAGACTAGAATCATTTGTCTGTAGCCTCCATACAAAGATGAGAATCCAAGTTACAGATGGGAGACAATGCCAGCACACCTTATCGCCTCATCAACAAACGTCCTGTGCATATGTATGCTGACAGACCAATGCTGATAAGTACATAATGCCAACCCCACTGTAGCGGTATTGGGAATCCTCTCTTGCTCCCCAAGACCCAGCCATGTAGGTACAGTGTCACCACCAGGGAGGGTCCTCTCCGAGATGGAGCTGATTTTTACCACCCTGCCTGGGCTCCACTCACTTCCTTATTGTGGAGTCCAGAATCGAGAGTCAGTCAGAGGTGCTTAGGGTGGGAAGGAGTCTTAGTTTCTAAAGGAGGCTGAGACATTGAGAAAGAACAAAAGAGCAGAAGGAATGCTTCTGTGAACCCCTGAGCTGAGCCTGGGCAGAGGCTGGAGGGGCGTGGGGGGCAGGGCAGTACTGGAGCCACACCACTCACCGCTGGCGACTCCCCCTTCTGGTGCAGCAACTGAACCATCCAAACATCATTAAGTATCTGGACTCCTTCATCGAAGACAATGAGCTGAACATTGTGCTGGAGTTGGCTGACGCGGGTGACCTCTCACAGATGATCAAGGTCAGGGCCTGGAAAGGGGCAGCCTCCTCTCAACGGGCATGGGCCGGGGCGGGGTGATATGGAGGCTTCTCCATGTCCCAGCGATAGTTTGGCCTGGCTCTGACCTCAGCCCCTTTGTGGGTTATCCTTGTCTTCCTTTCAGGCTTGAGGGGGTGCACAAAACAAGGTAGAATGATGCCTAGATAGAATGGTGCCTTGGTACAGGCTATGGTACACAGAAGGGACCCTTTGGGCCAACCACACTGCTCCAGCCCAGAGCACTTGGGGGCGCTTTTCTCAACAGAAGGAATAAGGACAGACAGTCAACACTCCAAAAGTCAGACTCTATATTTCTGTTTTAGGATTACATTGCTGTGATGGAACACCAGGGCCAATAGCAAATTGGACAGGACAGGGCTTATTTAGTTTACACTTCCATATCACTGGAGGAAGTCAAGACAGGAACTCAAACAGGGCTGGAACCTGGAGGCGGGAGCTGATGTAGAGACCGTGGAGGGTGCTGCTTACTGGCCTGCTCTTCATGGCTTGCTCAGCCTGCTTTCTTGTAGCACTCAGGACCACAAACAAGCCCAGGGGAGGCCCTCCCATATCAATCACTAATTAAGAAGGTTTGCCTACAGCTTGATCTTATGGGGGCATTGTCTTAATTGAGGTTCCCTCCTCTCAGTTTGGGTCAAGTTGACATAGATTGACCCCTTGTCATCTTGACACACAAGCACATCACTGTTAAGTCCACAGCCTTTCCTTTCTCATTCATCCTCAAGATCACACATTAATATCAACTTCATAATAGAAAACATTTTACAAACTTAAAAAAAGAAATCCCACAGTCTTTACAAATTCAAACTCTTTAAAATGTCTCTTCTTTATAAGTTTAAAGTCTTTCAATGGTAGGCTCCTGTAAAATAAAAAGCAAGTTAAGCACTTCCTTACTTCAAGGGGGAAGAACCAGGCCACAATCTGAACAAAGGAAAACCAAACTCACCAACTGTATAAAAACTCAGAGATCAATGTCTGGGCTCCACGCAGGATCTTCTGGGCTCCTTCAAGGGGCTTAGGTCACTTCTGAGGCTCCACCCTCTGCAGCATACACAACTGGTCCTCTAGGCTCTGACTGGCTCTGCTCCACTGCTGCTGCTGTTCTTGGTGGTCCTCCCATGGTTCTGGCATCTCAAACTATAGTCTTCTGCTGCAACTGGACTGCACCAATAGCGCCTCCTGGGCTCTCTTCTTGGTGCTAAGCCTCAAGTACTCTTCATGACCCCTTCAGTTCTGGGGCTTTAAATGCCTTCACCAATGGCCTCTCCTGGCCTCTCATGGGGTCAAGACTCAGCTGCTCTCCATGTTCCCTACATTCCTTTGAAGCCACCTGGGTGACTCTTACACTACTAAGTTCAGCTGCCAGCACAAGGTACAACCTTAGGCACCTCTGAACACATCTGTGCTGATCGTCAGGAAACACTTCCAAGATTTCACCTCAGTGATGGTGGTCTCTTCTTAATCACTACTGTCTTAGTCAGTGTTTCTATTCCTGCACAAACAACATGACCAAGAAGCAAGCTGGGGAGGAAAGGGTTTATTGAGCTTACTCTTCCATGCTGCTGCTCATCACAAAGGGAAGTCAGGACTGGAACTCAAGCAGGTCAGGAAGCAGGAGCTGATGCAGAGGCCATGGAGGGATGTTCCTTACTGGCTTGCTTGCTTCTCCTGGCTTGCTCAGCCTGCTTTCTTATAGAACCCAAGACTACCAGCCCACAGATGGTACCACTCACAAGGGGGCCCTCCCCCCTTGATCACTAATTGAGAAAATGCCTTACAGCTGGATCTCATGGAGGCATTTTCTCAACTGAAACTCCTTTCTCTGTGATAACTCCAGCTTGTGTCAAGTTGACACACAAAACCAGCCAGTACAACTAACTACTAAGTTCTCAGCTCCAGCCAACCAGCAAAGCGAGGTTTCACTTTAGTGGTTCTGGTCTCTTGTTAATCACCACCAATTTTTCAGCCCCTGCTAGACAGAACCACAGATTCTTAATTCAAAATATGCAGCAGCCCATTAAATGGTATGTTCTATGGTTCCAGCTGCCATCTCCTAGAAGGAGAAACTGAGGCCTAGAAAGGCTGCCTTGTCTGACAACACCCACTCCATAGGAACTCAAACTGTGTTTGGCAGGCCTGGCACTGTTGGAGGCCATTGACTCCACACAACCTGCACAGCCTTTGGACAGGTGATATCTTCATTATCCATAGTGAGCATTCCATGCCTGCTCTGTGGAGGATTGAGCAGCTTTAACCCGCTGAAACTCAGCACCATATTCTCTGATATTCCTATGCTGTCTTGTCCTCATCCCAGGACTCGGGAGTGGAACTACTGTGGGTTTGGCTTCAGGGACATGGCAGCTCCATTGGGAGAGTTCTGCCATCAGCCACAGCCATGCTAAAGCACTGAGCTCAGAGAGGTTTAGTGTCCAGCCATAGGCAACACAGCCTGTAAGTGGAAAATCCCTAACCCATAGCCTCTGATCCTTGCTTCTCCCTTGAGGCCTGCATGTCCCTACTGGCATGGGTCCTCATCTCTAGCCCCTAAAGTGGACCCTTATCACCTGCCTCTCCCGAACCTTATCTGTGTGTCCTGAGTAAAGCCAGGCCATGCTCAAGCCCCACACTGAGCTCCCAATGGTATTTGGATATGGCCGACAGACATGGATTTTGTCTTTCCAGCAGGCACTGGGGATTGAGCAATTGTTTATCAGTTGCTCTTCAGAAATTTGGCCCCTAGGAATATGGTGTCGCCGGGAAGCAGCTTTACTGAGCTGTTATCACCTGCTTTTATATTTCCGTTGACATATTAATGCATTTGCAGGAGTGTTAATCTCCACACGGATCCCTGGTGGGAACAGACGTGATACATCATGTCTTAGGCCCCATCACTAGTTTCTCCTTCACTTGCCATCCCCTCTACACATACGCCAAGTATACATGCAGCTCTCTATCATCTCTCCATACTTCAGCCCCCACCTCAGGCAGCCCCCACCTCAGGCCACCCCCACCTCAGGCCGCCCCCACCTCAGGCCGCCCCCACCTCAGGCTGCCCCCACCTCAGGCTGCACCCACCTCAGGCCACCCCCACCTCAAGCCACACCCACCTCAGGCTGCCCCCACCTCAGGCTGCACCCACCTCAGGCCACCCCCACCTCAGGCTGCTACCACTGCTAGTGGTGCCCCCACCTCAGGCCGCCCCCACCTCAGGCTGCCACCACTGCTAGTGGTGCCCCCAGCCCTTGAGTTAGTTCTACCAGGAAGGCAGGCTCCAGAGTGAATCAGAAGGGGGGGCTTCCTGGAGGAGGTGATTCCTGAGCTAAGTTGATGGGGAGATGGGAAGTAGATGGGGAGTATAGACGTGGGAAGCACCCAGAAGCCTGAGATGCACTGTGGTCCAGCACCAGGTGAGGTGGTGACCATAGGGGCAAGTCTTGCCGAGTTTCTCCGTTCAGGCTCAGGACTGGAGACTGTGCTGAGTTCATGGCAGCTTCCTAAGGCTCCCGGAGGGAGAGAGTTGTGTAGGGATGGAACAGAGGCCTGGAGCCCCCTCCTTACCCACTTCCCCTGTGCCCCATGGATCTCAGATGCCCCTGTAAACTCTCAATCTTGGAATGGAATTGGAGGCAGACAGCCTTGGGGGAGGGGGAGCAGTGTTAGGCAAATGTTCCCCTCTCTGAGCTCTAGTGCCTACGTTTCCTGGTGACCTTTTGGGAGAGAGGATTCTGGGAAAGGGCTATAGGCCAGACCAGTTCTTTCAGGCTAAAAGAGACAGACTGGGTAGCCGCCCACTAGTTTTATAGCCAGCCTCTCTCTGTGTGCCCTGAGCTAGCTTTGGCTCAGGGTTCAGGTGGCAGGCTCCACAGAGAACTGAGTTTGGGTAGTGTGCAAGCTCTTCCTGCCCCAGCCTCACCCTCATCCTCCCTAGCAGATGCTCTCTTCTCCCAGTCCACAGCAGCTGACAGCACAGGTTCCTTACAGGGCTAGCACTGCTGCAGCTACAGCCAGCAGGGGAACTGGGGGCAGTGTCCTAGCTGGATACACCTGGGGCGGTTTAGCAGACTTCTGCACCCAGTTTCCTCATACCCAGCAGGGTGCCTGGTGCCCGGGAAGCTCTGTTGCCACACCCCTTCTCATTCTTCTCTAGGTATCCAGGGGAACCCAGCCTTTGCAACTCCAAGCTTGGGTCACACCACAGTGCTCCCACTGGCCTTAGAGGTCACAGGTCAGCAGGGCTTGTGTCAGGAGGGCTTGCAGCCTCAGGAGCCGGTCAACCATGGTGCTGGCATTATTTACAAGGCTGGTGAAGCCCACAGCCGCCACTGTCTGAAACACACCAGAGACTCGGCGCTTTCCTACTAAATGTCAGCTGGCACTTATAGAATATGACATTTAGAAAATCACCACTCTCGGCTGCACACGTCCCCACGTAAACACTATAATGAGGACCAAATAACATTATAGTGTAAATAACAGCCCGCCCAGCCTGGCACAGAGGCCTGGGGGTGGCCCAAAGCAGAGATCTTCTGGGAGCCAGAGACAGCTAGCTCTCCACCTCCTCCTAGAAGAGCCTCGGGAGAGCCTCAAGGGGTTTAACTTCCAGGTCAGTAGCTTGCCGCTGTCACTGCCCTGTACCTGGAGGTGCCCAGCTCTAGATCCCAGCCTGATGCTCCTGATGCTTAGCCATGGGCCTATATGCCTGAGCCTCTCTGGGCATGGTCCCCATCACAGATTCTCAGCATCCTTAGATGTGATGAGCTCACAAGGCCTAACCAGCCTCCATTTTGTAGCCCTCAGGGCCTTCATGCTGAGAGCCCAGCAGCGTGGCTGAGCATAGCCTGTGGGCAGCAGGGTCTTCCTCCACTTCTGCTTCCTCCCCAGCCAGGCAGGCACCCTAGTAGTTCCTTGGCTTTGTACACTGGAGTAGCGACTTGGCAATGGGCCACAGTGCTGTCTCTTGCCACTAGAACCCCAGCTTGGTGACAAGGTAACCGAGGTGCTAGCCGTTGCTCTACACCTCAGTCCAGGCCTGCTGCGTGCACACACACACACACACACACACACACACACACACACACACACACACACACACACACACTGTTACCTCAGCTCTGCCTCAGGATATGTTCCTTCATTATCCTTCCAGAACCTTCTGTTTCAGTTCTCTTTCCGTGCAGCCTAGGGAGTTGTTTCTTGGCTTTTCTCTTCCTTTTTTTCCCTAGGGGTTTGAATGTGGTTTACTAGGTGTCCTGGCTAATTTTAAGTCAACTTGACATAGGCTAAAGAAATCTGAGAGGAGGGAACCTCAATAGAGAAAATGTAGCCATAAAATTCTGCCATGGGGTAGGCGAGACTGTAAGGCATTTTCTTAATTAGCAATTGATGGGGGAGCACCCAGCCCATTGTGGTGGTCTGCCCCTGGGCTTGTGGTCCTGGGTTCTATAAGAAAGCAGGATGAGCACGCCATGGAGAGCAGCACCCCTCCGTGGCATCTGCCTCAGCTTGTGCGTCTGGGTTCCTGCCCTGCCTGCCTTCCATGACAGACTGTGATATGGAAGTAGTAGATAAAATAGACACTTTGCTCCTAAAGTTGCTTTGGTCATGGCGTTTCATCACAGCATTAGAAACCCTAACTAAGAACAGTAGGCAAGGAGGTATATTAATGCCCACTGAAACCAAGGGTCTGTTTGACAAAGTTAAGCCCATCTCCTCAAGGGTTACTATGCCTTTAACAGTCACATGACACTGAGACTTGATGACTCTGGGGACTTGGGGACAACAATGACTATCCCTCAGGCCTGGTTTGGATGTCCTCCTCCCACATCAGGCTCAGTCTGATGGTGAGAGTCCTTACTCTCCCCAGCCCCCTGTGAGCAGATCACTGGGAGTCTCTTCCTTGGGGATCCCTCTGGCCAGGCTCCAACCTCATGGTGCAGTTCATCTGGGACCCCCCTCCGAGCTCTGCTGGGCTGAAGAGAGGTGTTGACACAGCACCCTGGCCCCTCATTGTTTGTTCTGCCTTTACTGGTGTGATCACTGAACCACCCTTGCTGGAAACATGCTCACCCAGGCCTCTCTTGTCACCCCGCAGTACTTCAAGAAGCAGAAGCGACTTATTCCTGAGAGGACTGTGTGGAAGTACTTCGTGCAGCTGTGCAGCGCTGTGGAGCACATGCATTCCCGACGTGTGATGCACCGAGGTGTGTGCCCTGTGTGGCCGCGGCCTGAGACTCCAGCCCTGAGCTCTCGGGCACCCCAGGAGCGGCCCTGAGAAAAGGCCATTTAGTGTTCCCCATGCAGAGTATCCAACAGCTGCACTCACATCTGTTCCATGAGAGGAGCCACCTGTGAGGGCAAGGGAGTCTGACTCTGATGGCAGATAGTCATCACATAAGCTTAAGGGAATGGGGCCATCACAGCACGCTCTCATCCCAGATGTGACCAAACCTGGTGCTGAGGCCAGCATTGCCCAGAGAAAGAGTTTCCTATGGCCTTTGATATGTTGGTAGGCATTGGCTGAACAAACTATGGCCCCACCCCACCCCAGAAAATGCTTTTGGGAGGCATTCAAGTTGTGAGGAAGCTTGTCGGGAAGGTGTCTTTCAGTTGCTATCACCTGTGTGAGGCCCTGCCCAGGTCACTGAAGTGCAAAGCTTACTGTCATGCAGTGTCTGCTGTGCAGTTGACACTCGTCTGGCGCAGGGGAGGCAGCTGTACAAAAGGAGAGTATAGAAATCTCTGCTCTCTACTCACAGCCAATCCATGACGTAGGGAAGAATAGTCACGTTACAGATGAAGTAAATGAGGCTTCGGGAAGCAACTGTCCCCAGGTTCCACAGTGGGTGGCAAGCAGGGTCATAGGGAAGCCTCTCAGAGAAAGGAACCCTTCTATGGGTTTTGATGTCTCGGTAGGAGTTGGCTTTGCCCTGAGTGAGGGCCTCTTCCCATCCTTTCTAAGCCTGCTCTCCCCACACCAACCCCATGTATTCACCCTGCAGACATCAAGCCCGCCAACGTGTTCATCACAGCTACGGGCATTGTGAAGCTTGGTGACCTCGGCTTGGGCCGCTTCTTCAGCTCGGAGACCACTGCAGCCCACTCACTAGGTAAGCAGCCTGTGTCCCCCCACAGCCCCGTAGGCCTGGGTGACCCGGCCGGAAGGGCTTACATTCTCCTGAAACCGTTTGTGTTGTGTGGGGAAGATCTTTTTTGAGTCTTAAGAGTTTACCCTTGCTTTGGGATAGATCTAAAGTAGAGGAAACTGAGGCCCAGAGGGGCCACTGCAGGGGGTGGGGGGATCTTCTTGTATCCCCAAGTCATCTCTCGAGTACTTCCTGAAAGGCGAACAGACCCTGTCATACAAAATAGAATGCATCTGCCTGGCTTGTGGCCATTTTGCTGTGCCCAGTTGGCCCTGTAACCTGCTCCCCAGGTGAACCTGCTTGTAAGACTGAAGAAGCAGTCTTGGGGGCTGGGGCTGGGGCTGGGGGGCCGGGTGGCTGGACTGTGGAGGAAGAGCAGTTGGGAAGACTGAGAAGGAACCATGTCCAGTTATGGGAACTGTGTATGAGCTTGCCTATGTGATGCTAATAAGCGGGTGTCTGGGTACGGGTACAGGCCTTGATGTCCCTCTCGGGAGTGTGGAGAGGGGCTTCAGGTTAGGTGGGGCTGTGTCGGCTTCAGAATCTGTGTGCCTGGTTTGTAAGAGCAAGAAGCTGGACTGAGGAAGGTGGAGCCGCTTCCCTTCAATCGGTTTAAAGGAGCCAGTATAGCCAGTGGGACAGAGACAGCTGTCCTGGGTTGTTAGCCCAGGTGCAGCAGGGTTTCACCAGGAATCCATGAGAGGCCGGTGTCTCCCAGCTTCTCCCCCTGGTCAGTTCCCAGCATCTCTCAGGGATCACTAAGGGAGACAGAAGAGGCCCGGAGCCAGTATGTCTGTGGCCACCTCCCAGAAAAGCCTCTAGTTCTACTCAGTTCCATCTCATTCCACAGCTCCGGTCTGGGTGTCTCCCATCACCCCACACCTGGTTGCCTGCAGCCAGCCATGAGCCAACAGCAGCTTCTGGTGGCGGCATGGGTGCTCTGTGGGAAACTCCCCTCTGGGAGTTCATTCGGGTCATGATGGCTCAGACTCAAAGCACTTGTGAGAACCGAGCCAGCTGACTGCAGGAGTGTGGTGAGGGCCTCTACTCAACCCTGGGAATACCTGGGCTGCCTCCTCCCTCGATTCCCGTGGTTCCCTCATCCCCAAGGACCCGAGGATGCTCTGCCACATCTCCACTGGCCTTCAGGGTCCACAGGACCTAGAAACTGGAACTCAGGGATTTGGAATGATTTCAAGGTCACGTGGTGTCCCTCACAGCTACAATGCTGACCTCTCCTACACAGTGCCTACTTCTTCACAAGGTCAGGGCCAGGGTCCTCCATCAGGGGCTCTGACGGGAAGGAAGCCTTAATTTCCCAGTCTGTTCCAACCTGTTAGGATGCTTTCTCTTTGTGGTGTTGGTGACAGAACCCAGGGCCTCCCACGGGCTAGGCAAGTAAGTGCTCTACCCCTAATAATGTTCCTCAGCCCCATCTGGCTTAAGAGTTTGGGAAAGGTTGGAACTCAGAGGGAAACTGTCAGAGAAGAGCAAAGGCGCTGCCTCCTGGGCCTGTCAGTCAGGCCCAAGTCCCACTCTGTCCTGTCTTGGAGAAGATGGCTGTGGTGGCTAGTCAGAGCTGGTTAGGATCCCCTTGTTAGGGATGACAGAGACCCGGCTCCTCCGACAGTGTGATTTTATCTGCTCGGACTGCTGTACTTATTACATTAATGAGAAGGAACTGGGGCTGGGAGGAGGCTACCCTCACATGCCGGGCACCTCCTGAGGCCTCCTGAGCATAGGTCCTGAATGATGGGTGCGGGGGGCCTCCCAGGCCCATCCCTGCTCCGGGCCATGTGCACCAGACTCCAGGAGGCACCATGGAGCTGAGGGTGCTCCACCAACCTGTGCTTGCTGAACCAGCTCTGGCAGCTGAGGCCTGTCCTCTGTACCTACCCTGGAGGTTGACAGTCAGACCCACAACCCGGGACCAGAAGTCTCCAAGCTCCAGGGGAAAGCACCCTTTTACTACCAGTTCTGTATACAGCTAAGCACACACAAGTCTGGTTGGGCAAGAAAAGGAGCTAATTGCTATCATACCATGACACAGGAAGGATATAGGGGCCCTTCACACCCTGTGTGTGACTATGAATTATTCATCTTCTGCATCTAATGTGCACCTACTATGTGGGGATGCTGGGGCAGTAGCCACATTGTCCTGGCAACCTCCTCCTCTACTAAAGCTGCTGACCCAGAGCTGGGCTCATGCAAATCCCTTTTCTGCCTTTCCTCCCTGGCCCCTCCTTATGCTTGTATTTGCTAACAGGAGGCTGGCATGAAAGGGCATTAGTCAGTGCCATGGTCGGGCTGACAGGTGCGGTACCCAGCGGTGGCAGAGTGGCTGCCTCGGTGTCAGGAATAGGAGCTGTAATTAGAGCTCGGAACAGAATGAGCGTCAGACGAATTACCAGGCAGCAGATCATATTTGTCAGGAAGGATTGCATACATAAAAATTAAGTGACAGTACACGCCGGCATAATGAAAGAAAAATGAAAGATTTGCCTATACACAGCTCACAAGCTACAAGCAAGTGTCTCGCTCCAAGCAACAGCAGCAGCTTCGAGACAAATGGTGGGTCTGGAGAGCAGGAACGCAGGCCTGGTGCTTGGCAGCAGTGACAGTGGTGACAAGGCGCCTCAGGCTGAGACTGGACGGGGCAGGAGGGGAGGTTGCTCATACCCAAGCCCCTTGTGGGGATGCCTGGTCTCTCTGGGGTTGGAGAAACAGAGCCCGTTGAGGGTAACCTCATAAGAGACAGGCAGTCAATGGGCAAGGCCTGGCTTGGTCATGGACTTGCAGATGGTTCTGTGGCCCTATGCCATGATGGGATGTGTGACTCACTCAGCAGGCTTCCCTGCCTTCAAGGGGCCATAGATTAGCAGAGGTGACTGGTCAGAGGATGGGTGGGTCGCTTTTCCAAAAGCCAGAGTGTGCATGCAGATGTCGACTGTGAGAGTCTAAATTCCAACTGGAGGAGCCCAGTGTCACCCAGGATCTGCAGCCACCCTGTACTTAAGTGCCTACTCGTTCACTGTAGGGACAAATCAGAAGAAGGTGGGGCTTTAACAATATTTAAGAAACATTTTGCTTTTCTAAGATGGCGTCACACCCAGGACTTTCATCTTTAGCTGAGGAGACTGGGGCTGAGGAAAGGGAGACTATTTCAGCATGAGGGCAAGAAATCATCCATATTCAGCCGGCCTTTAAAAGAGCCACCAGCCCACAGTGTGGCAGTGGGCTTGGGTCGTGGATGGCCAGAAGACAGTTGGGGAGAGGACCCCACCAAGCTGTCTGGGGCAGGGACTCCTGGTGGGGAGAAGCAGAGCTCTCCTTGCCATATGCCAGTGCTACCCTGTGCATGGCCCTGCTGTGCGTGACCACATCGTGCTGTGAGGTGGATTTGTGGTCCATACAGACAGATATCCCCAGGGGTGTGCCCTCATTAGTGAGAACTCATCATGAACCAAACTCGGTTCTGATCCCCACTTTCCACTGTCCAGATGGGAAAACCAGCTGCTAAGCATGAGGTCTCACTGATGAGGAACGAAGACAGAATCCTCTTGGCCTTTGGCTAGAGAGCGGTCAGAGCAGGTCACACACACAGCTCTGCCTGCATTCATCCTGGAGTCCAGGCTTCGTCCCCCACCTGGTGGATGATGCCACAGTGGTTTTTTTAAGGTGTGTCACACCTTGGGGGAAGATCAGCTTGCAGACAGACACTGGCCTCTTACATGAAGTCTGCCTTTTTCATGTCTAATGTTTCAGACAAGTGATCCAGGTCACTTGTGTGCTCTGACAGGAGTCATGACCGTTGTGGGAGGCTCCTTGGCCGGCCTTCTGCTTTGAGGCCCGTGTTCTACGGTTCCTGCAAATTTTGCAATTCCCGTTTCTAGGATAAAGTCTCAGGTAGTCAGGATGGGTAGACTCCTCTTTCTTTTGCACAGCCCTGTCCCCCTGCTCTGAGGAGGGACTGAGACCAGGCAGGACCAGCTCTGCTGCACCTGTGAAACTGCTTGGTGCAAGATGGACTGTGTCTGCTAGGACAGGACCACTATCCAGGAAGATAGCCCCTCCTGTCAGGCACCTGTGGTTTCCCCAGAATCACTATCTGTGGGGTCTGGAGGCCTCCTCCAGTGGCCGCTGCAAGTCTGGGTTTCTCTGAAGTCTGTTGTTTAGTCTTTGCACACAGTGATGCATTGTGTTTGTCGTTAGTAGAAAATCCAGGCAAAGTGGCATAGCTGGAGGATGTGCTGTGCTTCCCAGCTTCGTACTCTCCTGCAGAAGTTCTAAACCCCCCCCCCCATAGTATCCCACCTTTAAGAGGTACAGACTGAGGAAGCCTGGGTCGGGACAGGGGGTATAGTGCCCTCCAAAATGGGCCAGACTGTCCTCAGTTGTAGTTCCTGATTCATTCTCAGGTGAAGCAGAGAGTAAGGCCTGGCTGCTCCTCTCAGACTGCAGCAGTGTGCTCCCAGAAGCCTGCAAGAGAGACAAGAGGCCAGACCCTCCTGGTGGCTATGCCAGGGTCTCTGCCTAGTACAGGCCTGTCCTGACTCATGATTAGCGTTCCCCTGCTGGACACATCCTGAAATGGGCAACTGTCACCTGAGAGTCCACCCAGAACAGAGTCAGCTTGAGGCCGCCACACTGAGTAGAGAAAAATGGGAAGGCGGGTGCAGGGACAGACTGATGGATGTGTGCGTGGGCTCTGATAAGCAGGTAACAGATGATGTCAAGGACAGACAAGTGGACGGATGGAATGTAGGAGGCATCTTGGAAGAAAGTTCCTCCCTGGGCATGGTGTATACATCTGTAATTCCAACACCAGAGGCAGAGGCAGGGGGATCATAAGTTCAGGGTCAGCCTGGGCTGCCTAGTGAGAAGCTGTTTCACAAACCAAGAACTGGAAGTATGTATTCTGGGAGTAGAGGACTTGCATGGGTGAAGTCCTGATTCCAACACCCACACTGCAACAAAACAGGAAGTGAAAGATGCCGGTGAGTTTCTTGAGTTCAAGGCCAGCTTGTTTTACATAGAGGGTTTCCGGTCAGCCAAGGCTACACAGTGAGACCCTGTTTAAAAAAAAAAAAAAAAAAAAAAAAAAAAATCTTTTTTTTTTTTTTTTTTAATTACACTAGTGAGGTAGAGGTGCAGCAAGAGGTAAGGGGAGGCAAGCGCCTCTCCTTCCTCTCCTGCAGCACCCCTGGCTTTCATTGCAGGCTGTGGCAAGGGCCTGCTTTACAGCTAAATAGAGCGAGAAGGTGGTGACCAGCCTTGCTGGAACTCCCCGGTGCACAGGCACAGAGGAACAGAGCTCAGAGGTGAGCAGACAGCAGCTAGAACTGGTTTTAGGAGGTGGACTTAGACTGACGCAAGGTGCTGGAACCTCTCACTTTCAGACAGGTCTGGCCCAGGCTTCCTGCAGATCACCTCACCTAGAGTACCCCCTGCCTGGACCTAGGGACCAAAGGAGGCCAGAACACATGGGAAGAGCCACAGGCAGCCAGTGGGGCCTTATAGTTGTGGTGCAGCCTTGGTGGGACTCAACTTGTGACCTCTAGCTCCTGGTCGGCCCCATACTGTCATCCTTGTATTGTGGGTTCCTCCAACTGTAGCACCTGAGTGCTGAGACCCAATGATGCTTGTTTCTAGGTTCTCACTGACCAGGATCTGTGGAGTCTCTGCTGTAATTTGGCTGTAATGCCTTTATAGCTTAGCACCTGGCCATTGGTTTGGTTTTGTGTTCTCATGACTGGGTTACACAAGTATTTATTCGTGATATCCCACTTGACCTCATGAGGGTCACCCAGAGCTACACATGTTAGCTGGCAACTCTTTTACTCAGGAGCCACCATCCACTGATTCCAACCATAGAATATGCATACAGGATAGGAGGTCAAATTTTCAACCATGTCTTTGAGTGATGGCTGCCATTGTGATAAAGCAACAGTCATGGTTAAGACATGTGAGTTCATGGGGACCATGGCTCTCAGACCATTTTCTATTGAATAACTGGAACATTAGGCTGCAAAGAAGAGAGAAAACACATGCACAGCCAGCTATATAACAGACCCATGATCCCTTGCCCATGATCCCTGCTGTGGACCAGAGCTGTTGTGCCCAGGGTGTCAGGAGCCACAGCCCAGAGAAATGTATAGCCCTCCTCCCCTGGTCTGCAGCAAAACAGGCCTTACACCACTTCCTAAAGATCTCATCTCATTTCCCAATTATGCCATCAGCTAGGGGACTCACACCAACTTGGTAGGCATCAGTACATGGCAGGTAGACCTTGAAGTGGTTTTCTCTGTTCCTGTGTATTAGTTACTTTCTTGTTGCTGTGATAAAATACCATGACCAAGGCAACTTGCAAAAGGAAAGAGCTTATTCTGGCTCAGAATTCCAGAGGGAGTGCCATCCCTGGGCTGGTGGTCCTAAGTTCTATAAGAAAGGAGCTTAAGCAAATGCTGAGGAGTAAGTAGCACCCTCCATGGCCTCTGCATCAGCTCCTGCCTCCAGGTTCCAGCCCTGTTTGAGTTCCTGCCCTGACTTCCTCCAGTGGTGAACAGGAACACTGCTGTGGAAGTGTAAGCCAAATAAACCATTTCCTCCCCAATCTGTTTTGATCACAGTGTCTCTTCACAGCAATAGAACAGTGACTAAGACAGCAGCAGACAGCCAGAGCTGGAAGCTGAGCAATCAGAATGAAGTGAAAGTGTGATGAGGCTGTAAACTCTTGCACCATGCCTCCACTGGCACCCTTCCTTCACATGGTTGTGCTGTTAAAGGTTCCATTACCTCCCCAGACAGCACCATCATCTAGGGACCAAGTGTTCACATACCTGAGCCTATGGGGACATTTCTCATTCAAACCATCACATCCTGGCTTGCCTTCAGCTCTGAATGGCGTCTTTGGTGTACTGAAAGTCTCGTCATCGTGCTGTTGATCATTTTAATGGCTCTTGCCTTTATGTAAGCCTCTTGACCTGCCTGAGCCTCAGTTTCCCCTCATGCATTTTGGTCAACTTAGACAATGGTTCTTTTCTGTTGAGAGCTTGTTCTAGACTATCCCAGATATAAACTGTCACCTAAAGGGACAGTAGTCATTTGCCTCTCTGCAGTGAGCAGTCATTTTGAATCCTGGCTATGTGGCCCCTAACCAGTTCTTAAATCTAGGATTCTGGGGATCCACTTAAAGTTCATGGGGTCCCAGGTCCATTTCATTGCCTTATTAACTAGGGCAACCATCTCAGCTGACTGGGGGGTGGGGGGGGAGGGACAGGCCATATCTCTTCTCCCTGAGGCCCAGATCCTAAGTCCCACCCCTTGCTGTGTTGCAGTGGGAACACCATACTACATGTCACCTGAGAGAATCCATGAGAATGGCTACAACTTCAAGTCAGACATCTGGTCCCTAGGCTGCCTGCTGTATGAGGTAAGTCACTGATGTGCAGCTTGGTGGCCTGTGGGGACTTTCATGTGGGCACAGGTAAGACAGGCTCATCCTACCATACTCACCTGCAGACTAAACCCTGCAGTTTCAGGACCCTTGGGGACCAGTCCTTCACCCCTCAGCAGACATGGCGTTAGTAATGTCATCCAGGCAGTGATTGTTGGAAGGGTGGTTGGTAGTAAGCTGGGCTGCAGGAAGGGGGTGGAACAGTGGAGCATTGCTCTTCCTTGCTTTTGTTAGTAGCCACATTTGCATATTGCTCATCAGTAAACAGGTCCCACACAGGCACTGGGAATGGGTATAGACTCAGGCTTGGCTCATGCCCTTGGGTTACTCCCCTAAGGAGATATCCTGTTTTTCCAGATCCAACAATGTGGGTTTTACTGCAGACCTTTCGCCTCCCTGGCTGTGGAATGGGGCCAACCATGGCTGTTTCCAGATCTGGTAGCTAGCCTGGAGCCAGGGACAGGACTGTTGAATCTTAGTATGCTCAGAATGAGATAACATAAAAAGCATAAGTTCTACCCATCTCAGTCACGGTGGGAGGGGCAGGGCTCCTGGGAATGGGGTGGGGGGACAGGCCACCAGGAAGGGTAAAGCTTGGGCCATCTGATGTCTCCATGTTGGTGGCTGCACCTCCCACCTAGGACCCACTACTGGGCATTCATTCCCGAGAGTCTCCACTGAACACTGGCCACCTTGCCACAACATCGGAGCCCTTATATACAGGGTGACAGACAGGTGATTGATTTAGGGTTAGGACTGGAACCCCATCTGTCTTTTGCTTCCCTGGAGCTGATGTGGGTCTGGCTTGGACTAGTCAACCTGAAGGTCAAAACTCAAAGTCTCTTTACAAGGTGTAGAGTTCCTTGTCTTCTTTTTGAGCCAGGAGCTTGAGATTCTTTAGGGCAGACACTGCATTTTTCTTTTCTGCAGGGGATGGGGTGGGACCAAGGCCTGGTGTGCCAGAGAAGCATTACCATTGAGCTGCGCCCCAGCTGAAGATGATTCTTTTGGTTGTGAGCCTAGCCTTTAACGGCTGAGCCATCTCTCCAGCCCAAGATGATTCATTTTAAAAGCCTGGCTAGAAAGGATGTCCTTGTAGACTGGTTGGGTGGGCTACCTCCTAGGGCTTGGTAGGTAGCCCAGTGGGCCTTTTAGGCCAGAGCAGTCAACAGTGGGGCAGGTGGAATCTTTTTGAGACTCTGGGCATCAGTTTCAGGAATAGACTTAATAGACACCTGATTAGGGCCTGAGGTCTGAGGGATTCAGAGATGCCTCTGAGAGAGCATCACCCATGCATGTCAGGTGCTGGGGTGAGGGGACAGCTGTTCAGGAGCTCCCATAATACTCTTAATGTGTACGATCAGCAAGACTGAGCAGTTTTGACTTCATGTTTATGAGCATGCCCACAGAACTCTCAGCCACTGGGCCTCCTTGGGGAGAGATACTGTGTCTGGCAAGAGCCCAGACTGGGCAAGTTACCCCTACCCCATTGACTCCAGCTGCCCCATGTGTGGGATGGAGTCTCCCTGCCTTGTAGAGAGAAGTACATGAGGCCCTGTGACTGAGGCACCCAGCTCCAGACACTCCGGCCTCTCTGTGAACCCACCGACCAGCTGAGCTGCACAGCTGGCATTTGCTGCCAGTCTTTAGAAGCCCAACAGCTTGACACATTTCCCTTTATGCTTTGGCCAACAGGAGGTCTCAGCACAGCTCAGCTTGGGTCCTTATGGAGGGAGTCCCCTTTGACCTATTCTCATGTATACTGTCCCCAGTCCAGATGGCTTATCATTTTCTTTTTTCATCCTCTGTTGTGTATTTTCAGAAACTGCTTCCTGTCCCCTTAAAGTCACAAGTGTCTCTAAACATAAACAAATACAGGCCAGTCTGCCTGAGAGAAGAGCTCTGTGCATCCCCCAGGGCCAGTGGAAGATGACAGCTGGCTCCCTCTGTTCCTGTCAGCCTGGGTCCCTGCCCAAGGCTTTGTTACAGCTCCTCAGAGGCACATGCAGCCCAGTTTGGTCTGCATCAAGCCCACAATCATGGCCTTGATGGGTTCCCAGCCAAGCAGGCAGTTCTAAGTCCTAACTTGGTGCCTTAACACATACCTGAGGAGGTGGCTTCCAGCATGGTGGGAGGGCTCAGCTTAGTCAGTTGATCTAGTTGTTGGCAGTGTCACTGTGTGCCTTGTAGCTATGCAGGAGCAAAAGGCAGTGGGAAGCCGAATAAATCAATCAGTCCTCTAGGAATATTCGCCCACAAGGACAGGACAAAAGGCAGCCATGGCCATTCATGGGCTGCCCTCAAGGGTGACAGTGGGCTCTGTTGAAGCTGGCATCCCTCTGCACCCCTGCAGTGCATCAGGGAAAGAAGTGTATATTTTCCCAGCAGACAAGGAGGACCTCATCTGGGCCCAGCGCTAGGTAATTGGCAAGCGATGTCCTGCAGTCATGGCTGCCACCTCCCTGAGACCACCTGTGGTATCTTCCTGTGGTACCAGCTTAAAGAGCTGGGACAAATCACACACACACACACACACACACACACACACACACACACACACACACACACACACACACACACACACACACACACACAGCCCTTCCTGCTTCCTGCTTAACTTAGACCATTGAGATTCATGTGAACCCCATGGAACACATGCCATGCCATCATGACCTGGGGTGCAAAGTGTACAAGATCAGAAACAGTCCCCTTGACATCCTTTCTTGAACTCTGACAACTGGCTATAGCCCCTGTGCACTTTTCCTGTGGAGGAAATGGAATGGCAATGAAGCTGAAAGCTCACTTGGTACCAGCCCCTTGCAGTGGGGACAGAGACCCAGCGAGGCACTGGGCTGGGGAAAGCTGCTTTGGAATCTGGCTTAAAACAGTAGAATGGCCCAGAAAGCCCCTCCTCGGAGAACTGGGCCACACATCCTGTCCTGATCACCCTTTACTCCAGGCTGTGCGTGGGAGAGGCTGGGTGACAGACAGGTATCTGGGATCCTTTTCTTTTCTTTTCTTTTCTTTTCTTTTCTTTTCTTTTCTTTTCTTTTTCTTTTTTTTTTTTTTTTTTTTCGAGACAGGGTTTCTCTGTGTAGCCCTGGCTGTCCTGGAACTCACTCTGTAGACCAGGCTGGCCTTGAACTCAGAAATTCGCCTGCCTCTGCCTCCCAAGTGCTGGGATTAAAGGCGTGCGCCACCACTGCCTGGCTGGGGTCCTTTTCCTGAGTCAAGGTTGCTCCCTCCACATCTTATGTTCTGTGAGACACAGACACATACTCCTTAAACATAGGAAGAAAGCCATGACTCGGGGGTCTGGAGGTAGCAAGTGTCTGACCCCCAACAGCAGGCCCTTTGCTCCAGCCTGCCAGGGGCTGGCCAGCCACCGGTCTGAGCAGATCTTGCCATCCTGGGTAATTGGTATAATCTCCGTCGCCAGCAGGCGCTCAGTTACTTCACAGTCTGCTGTCCTTATCAGGGGGGCAGGCCCATGGCCAGCAGTTGGACAGTGAGCAGTTTGGACATGGCTTCTGCTAGAACCTGCAGCTTAGGATGGAGAAGCCCTGGTAGCCGGGAAGGCTCACTGCTAACCCTGTGCACAGCTCTCGGGATGAGAGAAAGGTGCTGGAGAGAGAGGAGAGATGATGGCTCGCCCCTGGCCCCATTTTTCTGAGCCATCTGGAGTTAGTTGCAAAGGGCCACATTTGTGAACATCCAAACAGATTGGCCTGCTGAAGGCAGTCAGTCCCTCTCCCAGTCACACAGCCATCAGCAGAGCCAGCATTAGCGGACTGACATTCAACACCCTGTCTATCCACAAACCACCTCCAGAATATTCATCTGGATCCTCCAGCTGTGACTGAGGGCCACCTAGGAGCCTTAGCTAGCTGTTCCCTACTGTGGTAGCAAATGCCCTTTTGAAGTTGCCCACTAATTGCTGGCACCAAGGGTCTTGTTTTAATTTTTGGAGGCACGTCACCCATGTCATGTCATTTTGCAGGGCCCATGGCAAAACCAGCTCCTCGGTGTGGGTGGGGCCTCTGTATACTTTCCACTCCCTGTCTTGTATAGGTTATTGAAGCCTTATTATGAAGTGGGGTGCAGCCTGGTACCTCAGTAGGGAGAGTCAAATACCCAGACTGGGGGGCAGGCATGATTACCCAGTGGCCCTTCACTAGCAGGAAGGATTGGCCGTCATTTGGCAGGATTGATCGGTGAGCAGGAGTCACAGCAAACACTTGAGTCTATCAGCAGATGGGGCCCTCTGGTGCCATGCTGGGCTGTGTCCAACCTCCTGCAGGCCTTCTCTGAGGCTTTCCCCAAGTGCCTTGAACACTGGGTGGGGAATCTGGGTACTTCATAGAGACCTGGAAGTTACCTCCCCGGATGAAAATATAATAGGACCATTGTCCTAACAGTCCTGTCACTCACCAGTGCCCATCAGCCTGCCTCTCTTCCAGGTGCCCAAGGTGGTATCTGAACCTTGCCACACCCTGCAGGCTAAACCTCCAACATAGCAGGGCCAGACAGCCAACTGTAGGGCCCAGCCTCTCTCTGCTCTGGAGCTTCATCATTCAGGCAGACAAGTTCCCAAGAATGGTGTTCCCACTGTTCCGTAGATAAGTTGGTCAGGTAACGGTAACACTTGCCTATAGTTCAAGCACTGGCGTGTGGCAAGAGGATTACCAGAAATTCAAGCCAGCTTGAGCTACAGTATTAGTTACAGGATAGCCTGGGATACAAAGCAAGATCCTCAAAGAGAGAAAGCTGGGCTGTTGGAGCTCAGCTGGAAAGTGCATGCCTTATGTTCATAAGGACTTGAGTTAGAATTCCCAGAATTCTGAAAAGGCCATGTGGTGCAAATGTGTACTGGGGGAGGGGAGGTTCACTGGCCAGCCAGCTTAGCCTGCCTACTTGACAAGTTTCATGTCAATGAGAGAGAGAGAGACCCCATTTCAAAGGACAGTGCTGCTGAGGAATAATGCCAGAGGCTAGCTGTCCCCTGAACCACACACACATGCACAGATACAAAAAGGACAAAAAAAAAAAAAAAAAAAAAAAAGACATCCTTTAGAAAAACTGTCAGGCCCAAGCAGAGTCTGGTGAGCAGCCAGTTCTTGGGAGAAGGGGCCCTGAGTGAGCTGGGCATGTGGCCTCAGGATTCAACAGCACTTCCTTATTGCAACCCCAGGACACTCACTGCAGTGGGGGACCAAGCAGTAGCTCCTCTGGCTTCTGAAGTCCTTTTAGACTTTGAGGCTGATATTTGAGCCTTTGTATTCCTTCCCTTGCAGATGGCAGCTCTCCAGAGCCCCTTCTATGGAGATAAGATGAATCTCTTCTCCCTCTGCCAAAAGATTGAGCAGTGTGACTACCCGCCTCTCCCAGGGGAGCACTACTCTGAGAAGGTGAGCAAGTGGGCCGGTCCTGGAGTACTTCCAGGAGGGGTGGTTCTGAAGTGCCTCAAGCTTGTAGGGTGCAGCACACAGAGGCCCTAAGACCTATTGCCAGGCTAGTGGACCCGAGCACCAGGGAGGGCAGAAGTGGGCACCATGGCCTTATCGGTTGGTCTCCTGCTCTGTGTTAATAGGCCTGTAACTCTGAGTTTTGACTTTCATAATTTATGCTGGGTGCAGGGGTCCTGGACAGTTACTGGCTGTGTGAAGCTCATCCTCAGATCCATCATTTTTATAAATGGGTTAAATTATATCTCCCTCATGAATAACCTATGAAGGACAGCTGACAGGTCTCATGGCACAGTAGTGGTTCAGGGTGCAGGCAGACAGATCAATATACTTCCTTCACTGTCCTTGAGTCTCGGTTTCCTCATCTATAACATGGGGACAAAACTAGAATCTCCTGTCCAAGTCCAAGATAAAGATTAATGTGCAGTCCAAAGATTAATGCATGTGACATGCTTAATAGAGCCAGGCCAGCATCTACCACCACCATCAAAAGTAGCAATTGGAGGTAACACAGCTCCATGTAAATGTTTGGTAAACATCATCTGTGATGTCTTGTTGATAGTGGATGCTCAAGGTCTTCCTGGGCCACTCTGCAGGACCCTAGGACACTGCCTCATAATTCACTAAGGCACTGGCTCTCAGCCTGTGAATCTCAAGCCCTTGGGGGGTGGGTGTCAAATGACTCTTTCAAAGGGATTGCATATCAGATATCCTGCACATCAGATACTTACAGTTCATAACAGTATCAAAATTACAATTATGAAGTAGCAATGAAATAATTTCATGGGGGGGTCACCACATAAGAACTCTGTATTAAAGGGTTACAGCATTAGAAGGTTGAGGCTTTACAAGGAGCAGCTTGTGTATGGGGATAAAGCCTGGGCAGAGCCATGCAGGTTCCCAGCCCACTGGCCTCACCTGTGCAGACCACCACCCCTGAGGGAAAGAGTACATGACTCTTCCATGGTCAGCTCCAGGGGCTTGAGGAGTTCTCACTAGCCATTTGGGGGAATGTATCTGTGCTCTGGAGAAGCTGGCAGGAAAGAACAGGTTACATTGTTCACAAAGGTTGTTGCTCACTGGCTTGTTCCTTTCCTTGTTTAAACTACAATTTCTACACTACTAGAAGACAAGTGACTTGGCTCTAATCAGTTCTGTGCTCCTGTGCCAGTCTGCCAATGGGTACCACCCACCCTACTTCAGTTGCAAGGCAGAAATGAAGACCCCAGAGTCCTTAGTTTTATCTCCTAGGCAGCCATTCTAGCTAACTAGACATGCCCTGGCAGGCAGCAGCTCCAGACCCTGCTTCTGAGCATAGGGTCTGACCCTAAACATACCCCACTTTTAAAGTTATCATTTTGTTATTTTTTTGTTGTTCTCTTTTTGACTGCTTCTAAGTGATTGCAGGGCAGACTTCATTTGACCTGATTTTCAAATTTTCACCTGATGGGTCAGCCATGGTTCCCTTCCAGAACAGCTTCAGAAATCACTGTCTGTAGATGACCTTGGACTCCAGACATGCTGCACACAGCACCTTCATCAACTCATAGATTCCTAGTGTTTTACACAGCAGTGGGATCACAAAATGGGCCAGTTTAGGCAGCCCAGTGCTTCAGATATTCAGGACAGACCCCCTAGCCTGAGGTGGATGTTGCAGCTCCAGGGCCTCTGGAACATGCCTGGGGCCTCCTCAGACTCTCCTGAGTCCCTAGAACTCTCTGGTCCAGACTTCCCCTCTCTCTCCTTTTGCTGGTGACCACCAGCACCCCCAGCAGCAGGCACTGAGATGGAAAATGTTGCAGCCAGCCCAGTGTTGCACGTTTAAGACCCAGGATTTTTAAGGTCATTATTTTAATTACCATTAAAATAACTAGCACTCTAGCTATCAGAACGAAAGGGATCAGAGGCTTAAAGCGCCCCTCCCCCACTCTGGCGGGCAAAGCCTTCAGTGTCTGGATAATTAAAAGCGTGTCTTTCATGAACACAATGAAGAGGCCATGGGGTGTGCAGACTGCAGCCTTGCTGCATGTTAATGCATTTATTATGATCAATAAGCCCTTTCCTTGAGTTTTCTCTGGTTTGGGCTTTTGTGTGACTGACAGCGGACATACATGTGCACAGTTGAAAACTGAAGATTATTTGACGGTAAATTCTCAGGGTCTCAAAACGTCACCTTTGGAACCAGACAGGCCTATGCATGCATGGGATCTGTGTGACCATGTAATTTACCCTGAAAAGCATTGTTCACTTGAAAGGGGACAAGAGCAACATCTGAAGTGCACTTTAAGACTAACAGAATTGTCTTTTCTTGCAGCTTCGGGAACTGGTCAGTATGTGTATCTACCCTGACCCCGACCACCGACCTGACATTGGATATGTGCACCAGGTGGCTAGACAGATGCATGTCTGGACATCCAGCACCTGAATGCAACACACCTCACCAAAGCCAAACGTCACTTGTCTTACTTGAGTCCTCTCCCCAAGTGGTACCTGGAAGCTCCCACAGCCAAGACCAGAGGACTCTTAGCTGGCTCCCAAAGGCGGCTGCCTCTGCCACTAAGCTGAAAGCAGCTGGGTTATGGTTGAACTCCAAAGTCCTTTCTTTGAACTGTTGCAGACAATCTGAGCTGGACTGTTAGTGGGGGGAAGGGGCTTGGCAGTCATGGAAACAAACCCCTTGTACCTACTGAAATGTGAACCTCTGCCTGGTTGCTTCAGACCTGTCCAGGCCTACACTGTCAGGAGACTTGAAGGGAGCTGGGTGACTGGGTGGGTGAATCTTTGCAAATGGTTACCACCAGTTGGTTTAGTTCTTAGTACCTTTCCATACAATCAGGCTGTGTGCTTCATTTATTCTCTTGTAAAGGGATACATTGGAAATAATGGTTTAGAGTAGAGATTTCGCTAATATTTTCTCTGCATTTTCTAATTTGATGAGTGACAGTGAGGAGCAATTAGCATCGGGCATCTGGGAGGTAGGAGGGTTCTCCTCCGTCTTCTCAGCTCTGCCTCATACCATCATCACCTGCTGGAATGCTATGGCTCACTTAAGGATCAGTGAGCAGCACTTCATCCATGGGGAAGACAGCAAGAAAATTCCAAAAGCTTTTCTCTCACACTGTTCTTTACAAATTCTGATTCTGCATCTTCCTAGTGACAAGTTTGTTGGCCTTCCTGAGCCTTCGTTTCCACATCTGCAAATGGGACTAATAAGGTATCTGTCTTCCAGGTGGCTGACAGGATGTAAAACAAAAGGTGTTACTTAGCCATGGCAGCCTAAGCGTTCTATCCCAGCACTTGAGAGGTAGAGGCAGGAGGCTCAAGAACCCAAGGTTGCCTGCACAATACAGGAAGTTTGAGACAGGAATGGACTACATTAAGACCCTGTCTCAAAAACCAACCAAACAAAAAAACCAACAGAGATGCAAATCAGCTAGCAGTGGCAGGTGATCCAAAAATACAGCCTGTCACCCCTTCAGAAAACTCAAGTCATGAACCATGCGAGTCAAGAATTAAAATACAACTGTATCATATGCAGGAAAAGCAGAAATATGTTCATTTACTTTTTGTTCCCAATAGGGTTAACTGTGAAGACTAACTTATAAATGTGAATTTAAGGAAACTTAAGTGTTGGAGGAAACCGTCTGAATTTTGTTCTTCTATACCAGTGGGTCTCAATTTGTGTATCAAGACCCCCTTGACAAACCTGTCTCCAACAATATTTACATTACGATTCATAACAGTAGCAAAATTACAATTATAAGGTAGTAATAAAAATAATTTTATGGTTGGTGGTCACCACAACATGAGGGTCACAGCAATGGGAAGGTTGAGGAGCACTGGTCTATGCAATACTTGGTGACAGGCCAGTGTTCCTGTGTCTTTTCAGGTGATGTTTACCTCACTGCTACGTGAACCCAGAGCTCTGCACAAATAAGTGCTCTGGTAGCCACCACCCTCTAAGCAGGGCCTGCACTCCAGATACAGCCTCTGCTCTGATCACGCTCTTCATATTTTAGACAAAATGGTAAGAGTGACAGCTGAGCAGCTCAGGAGTGGCCCGGACTCCATGTCAGTATTGTCTAGGACTGCAGAACACACCCAGCACACAGCAGCAGCACAACTTCTTGAGGTGCCTTTAGAAACAATCTGTCAGGCCCAAACAGTCCAAGTAACACCAGAATATTTTTAAGTTCCCCAGATAATTGTGACACTCATCAGTCAAGCTGCTGCCCTCAATTAATCCACTGTACCCTTTCAAGCAGTTTGCAGTGTCCTGCCCCAGAATACTCACTCTGGGGAAGGATCAAAGTCGCTGTCTCCTGCCCAGCACTAACTCCTGAAAGTTTTCCTGGCTCTTTGTAAGAACTGCTTCTGTGCTTGGAGGCTTTGTCCTATCTGTCCTTGGTACAAGTAGCCTCTGCAAACCAAAAAACTTAATTCCAGCACTCCATCCACTGTCCATACCAAGAGAACCATCTGCCCAATAAAATGGCCCACGGATGTGCAGTCTCCACCAACCACTATCCAGAGAAGCAATGCCATGTTAGGTCCCAATTACTGAAACACAGCAAACTTCAAGCACTCCTTTGGTTGTCCTGAGAATGGCTAGAGTGCAGCTCACCAGTCTCACAGCCGAGCAAATGCTAAGTTTCCACCTGCCTTTTTCTAGACCTGAGCATGTATAGACTGAGAATTCAAACTGAAGATAGCTGCCCCCCCCCCCCCCCGTGTGTGTAAGAGTGTAAGAATACTAGGGATGTAAATTTGGGATCTTGTGTAGGCAGAGAAGCCACCCACTGGGCCACATCACAGCCTGAGACTCCCTTGCCACTGTTTTCCACTTGAGGCACAGGCTGTCATATATTGATTCACCCTTAGGACAGATGCCTGGGGTTAGCCCCAAGTGAAGATGAAGTAAACACGCACAGCCCTTGGTTGTACACTTTAGAACCAAAGAACCCAGTCTGATTTCTGGCCACAAAGAACTCATCAGTTTCAGAGGGCCACACCACTAACACTCCTGAAAGAAAAGCAAGGTCAGGAGGAGCTCAAACCCACAGCCCCCACATTACAGTCACTCACTAAGTTTTTTGTCTTTCTTTAATTGAACAGTAGCCAAATGCATGTTTTCTGATTGGGGTAGAGTGGGGTAGGGGTAGGGGCTGTGTGTACCCCGAGTCATCCGGAGAGATATCCAACCACCTGCAGCACCATTCACGAAGTGTCCATTGTCTGGACAGTCTCTTCTAGCACCTCAATCTCCAGAGGGGTGACTTTTTCAGTGAGGACAGCGGTAGTGCCTTTCTCACATCTGTACCGGCCAAACCTAATGAGAAAAATCAAAGCAATTAGACTTCTGCTCAAGTGCCCAACTGAGGTCAGGACGGAGACAGCAAAAGGCTTGACTGGAGTCCTGACTCTGGGGACTCCACCTCTGTGGCTTCAGGGAGACAACCTCCCTTCATTTCCAAATGCTACAAATGGTATACTTGAAAGGGGTGTGTATCAGACAATACTTAAGAGATAATAGACAAAGCACTGGTTTTCAATTTTCCTTCCACACCCTACCATCAGCAGAGGTAGCAGCCACTTTGGTCACGTGACCTGAGGCTTCCGCTTCCTTAAAGCGCATATCCAGATGCAAATGTGAGTGATGTAATACAGCCTTCTGTCCCACAACTTGAGAAGCACCAGCAATAAATACTATGTAGTCCACAGCCAAGCTCCATGCTCCTCACTTCAGACAGCACTCAAGGTCAACTGTTCCTGCAGGGCACAGTGGAGTACCACTAGGACACCCCCACCTGACCTTGGGGCAGGTCTCTGAGCACAAGGTTCTCACCCTGATCCACATGTGCTCTCCTAACTCTCCAGTCCTGAGTGTGCCAAAATGCGGTACCAGACAACTGCTCCTCTGTCGTGTCTTGCTGGAGTGACAGTTCCATCAAGCTCATATCTGACCAGTGGGAGCTGTGCCGTGACCACATGCTCCTAGAAAATCTGTCTCTTCAACAGGCACTTGAGTTCCAACAGGGAGCAGAAGGTGGGTACACGACAGCTCAGGTGGACTTTAGGAAAAGGTACACTTTTTCAAAACACATCTGTCCTTGTTCCCTCAAGGTTTAAAAATGTCTCTCAGACCCCACCTTGCTGGGCCACTGGTAGTTAACTGTTGCCTTAAGACAATGGCCCAGTGACCGTTATCCTGTCTTTAGGGGGAGTGTGGGTAAGGCTGTTGGCCTTAGCAGCAGGCAGGGCAGCAGCCAGGTCCATGATGGTGATATGCAGGGAACAGCTGCCAAGCCTTTGCCCTCATCTGTTGTTCCCTCTCGAGGGTTCCCTCATGCAGGCAGCATTCTCACAACCACTAACTAGTCTAAAGGATGGTGGGGGGTTCGAGAGTGTATGGACACTGGTACCACCCCAAGGCAGACTATTGCATTCTTATGTTTAGCACCCCCCCCCCCCCCGTCACCTTTTTTGGGTCCATCCCCACCCCAAAGGCTACCACAAAAACCACACCCCTGGCTCCACAGCACTACCTTTAGCACAAAGGTTCCTTTTGCAGGCGGCTTTTAGAGTTCTCTGCCTGGCTCACTGTCATTTAGCCCACATGGGACAGAAGCACTCCCCAGTTCTCATCCCAAAGGATCAGCATCCTTCAGTGGAAGCTGCCTTCCCAAACCAGCCCTGGATCTTAAAGGCAGCTTCCCTTTTCATTCAAGGCCTGAAGAACTGGGATCATACTAGCCTAGCTCTATCATTTCAAATATAGGACTGATATTCAGAGCCACCATGCCAGCCAGTGGCCATCGCTGTCTGATATCCCAGAGCTGTCTGACACTAAGCTCCCAGAATGCCAAGAGCAGCTACAGTGAGTGAAGCACTGTTAGCACTGAAGACCTATCCTTTTCTTGTGAATCTAGAGCTAAGGACTCTCAGTGAGTGTAGAAGCAAGCCTTTCAGGTCCTGTGCTACTAACCAGAGCCCAGAGTGCTCAAGTAGCTGCAGCCGTCAATTAGTGAGCTACAGATACATGCAAACACCAGTTACAAGGTCTTCTGGACCTAGAACATCACCTCACAGCTCAGACCCTGGCTTGCAGCACTTAGGTGAGGCACCCATGGATGTAGCCTCAGTTTCAGTGGCATGACTGTAGCATCAACAACATTGGGCTGAAGATACTGAAGAAACCACAGAGGGGTAGGGCAGGGGGCACACACTTCAATGTGTCCACTCAGTCTGAAGCTCTCTCTTGGACCCATTCCACTTCTCCTGCCAATACATGACAGATTAAGACACGTCTCCATGCCTGATCACCACTGGGATCATAAAGTAGCCCTGACTCAAAGGACTGTTGGTAGAAGCTGCTTTGGAACACTTGGCTTTTCTCAGCACAGGGAAGCATTCAGAGAGCCCAATCCAGATGGCATGGAGGTGCCAAAGGTGACAGGACAGGAAAATTGGTATCCTTTTCACTTACCTGGTCCCTTTCTTGTTGGGTACTGAGTATGGACGAAGAAAGTCCAGCTTGCTCTTGCTGATAACGCACAAATCAATGTTGCTTCCGGACCCCAAGTCATTAAAGATGCCAGCTGCAATAGCCTCACTCACTAGCTTCTTGGCTTCTTCCTCCTGAGAAAGTAAAAGGCAGCCATGGTTAAGTTATGCCCACGGAGAACGGCGGCGTACTCAGCACACATAATACTTTACAGGTCTGTTCATGGGTGGTGCTTAAAACCTCCCTAGAGCTGGACAGTGTTGGCACTCACCTTTAATGCCAGCAGTTGGGAGGCAAAGGCAGAAGGATCTCTCTGAGTTCCAGGACAGCCAGGGCTACACAGAGAAGCTCTGTCTTAAATGCCACCACTACCTCCCTAGACCCCCAATGGCTTGCCTAGAGCTCTTCGGGTGGTAAGTAGAGGCCTGCACTTTTCAAACCCTTCATGCTCGTGCCCTTTCTTCACTACAATGTCTTCCATTATAGGCTGCCAGTATCTGTCATTTAAAGAAAGACTCAATAAGTTCTCCTCCTAAGGGCTGGGCAGTAATATTTTAGGTTTCAGGGCACACTTATTATCTGTTACAACTATTCAATGCCAACACCTAGCATATAACAGCCACAGACTATGCATAAACAGGGTGACTAGTTGTCCCAATAAAACTTTATTAACAAAAATGGGTATTAGGCTAGATTTGACTCCAGGACTTAGTTTGCTAAATGATCAAAATACCTTAACATTGACTCCAGGATAGAATCCTCCCATCTAATAATGGGGGAAGACAAAGCTTCAGTTTATGAAATCAAGGAGTAAGGTGAACAGGTACCCCCCCTCCCAAAAAAACAAAAAGAAAAAACAACTATGGAAACCAACTTCTTGGTAACATAATGGACAAAATCAGCACTGGGAGGCTGAGACAAACTGATAATAAAACACAATCATAATTTTGGGGAAAAGCTGGCAGAGCCAAACTCGAGACCACTTGCCCTCACAGAATTTGTCTCCACCCAACCTATGAGCTGACAAGTGACTTGCTGTTTCTCCCCAAAATTTCCTCATAATTTATTTAGTTAAAATATCCATCATATGCCAAGGGAGACACTAGGACCACAGACAGATGTCCCAGAACTTCATCCTCTTGGGATTTTAAGAGTTCACTGGGTGTATCAGGTCCATGTGACAGCTCCAAGGCAATGTCAAGGGTCAAAGGCTGAGTAGGAGAAACAATAATGGCTGCCTGAGCAAAGCTTCAAGGAGGGCTGAAGGCAGGCTGTAAACAAAGGCATCCAGGAACAAGAGCAATGCAGGCAGCAAGGCAGAACATGGGCCCACCAAGCCGAAATTCTTTATGAAACAAGGGCAGCACTGAGCCAGCCTTTCCTAGCATGGCTGCAGCTGCTTCGCAACAGCTCGAGGGTCCACACACGAGAGCCCAACAAATCATGCATCTCAGTAACACCACCCCCAACGTCAAGCCCCACACCCAGAGTGCCCCAAATTTGGTCTAAGAACCTTGATGGGCAGAGTCAAGGCTTCAAGTTGTGAGAAAATCTGAGCCAGGTTTGAATACTAGTGACAGGAGTGCCCTCTACAGACCCAGAGGAGGAGAGAGACAGCTCTGCAAGAGGGGGAGGGATCTCTACCAAACCAGCAGCCAGACACCTTTGTGAGAGCAGTGAAGCAAGTTATCCTCATGTGCATCCACACAGTGCTGTGAGAATTCACCTCACAGGATCATCTAATCAGGACCTCCTGTTTCTGACAGTCCCACAAAAGCCTCACCAGAAACAAGGAAAGGTGGTATACAGGAGATGGCAGTGGTGACTGCTCCCACATAGAAAGCAAACCCCACCACCAGCTTAACAGATGCAACCTCATTCCAACTCTGTGTACTAACCAACCTTAGATGTGCATGTGCACGCACGCTGGCAGTGCCCTGCTTGCTCCCCTGCTCGGGGCTTCCGTCCCTTCTCCCCCTTCTCTTTTCTCCACTTAACTACCGCCTTTGTCTGTTCTCACCCTTTAGCTGGTGCTCTGAGCAAGGCACATGGGACAGAAAAATTACCCAACAGGCAGCACTTAGCACCACAGCCCTTAATTCCCAAGGAGGATGACACTGGGGGCATGGAAATATATGAACTGTTGTTACACATGCCTGTCAAGTCTGTATTCATTCATGGACAGGGGGTGCTACAGAGAGCAGGTGATTCTCCCTCTGCTTTGTAAACATTTGGACATGAAGTAAATCCAGGCAAAAGCACATTTCAAAAAGTACAAAAATGTGAAATGTAGTATTATGTATAATTTGATCCACTTGTAAACTCATCATGTATACAGATGTGTAAAAGCCTTTACAGATTGAGGAAACATTTAAAGCTTCTTCACCAATTCTAGAGAAGATGATTCTTTAAGGAATCTTCCGCCTTGACAGACACACAGACACAGTCACACACATACATACACACTGGTTATGAAATAAAAAACTTCACATTAACTGAGTATCTACCATAATGTGTTAAATACTGAGTCGGGCACATGGATAATCACTACCCAGTTTTACTCCAATCCCCAAACACCTTCTGTGGCTCACACTAATCAGAATGTATGGCTGAGAGGGAGCCCCAGGTCACACAGCTAGCAAACAGTAAATAGTAAAACAGGTGGCTAAGAAGTAACCTTCTTGGGCTCTTCACTAATCAAGGACACCAAGGCTGTGTCACTATGAGCCTTAATACCTAGGTTAAGTTTAAGGATGGCAGCTGCCAATTTCTGTCTGTCTTGCCAAGAAGCAGTTCCTCTGGCAGTCTCTCCTATTACAATGCAGGGGAACCTTGTGCTTCCTCCAACACTCACAGACCTGATGAGTGCCTCTTTACTTTCCACAAGATGGAGTAATGTTCCTACAGCGTTCTCCTGTCAGGAATCAATATCAAGGTGAAGGTCTTAGCCAGGCAGTGGCATACCTTCAGGAGACAGAGGCAAGCAAATCTGAGTTCAAGGCCAGTTTGGTCTACAGAGCAAGTTTCTGGACAGCCAGTGCTACACTGAGAAACCCTGTCTCAAAACAAAATAAAAGATGATGGTCTTACTTCATGTTCTTCTCACCATCAAACTCTCTCAAAGCACAAGGAAGTTGAAGACGACTGCTGTCTATCCATTACTTATATTACTTTGAAGAAGTATTTTCAGAGACCTATTTGAGGAACTGCTTAATATGTAAAATGCTGTTTGTCTTTGAACACGGTACTTTACAAATAGACTTCTAGGTACAGAAGCACCTATACTACTAGGCATGTTCATGTTTTTTCTCTAGAGTAAAATTTCACAACTAAATAACTCGTTTTTAATATGTGCTACTATTATTTTAGAAAACTATCAAGAAAATTTCAGAGAGGTGGGGAAAACTCCACATTTTATCATCTTTGGCCCACAGAATATTCAGGAAACATGTTTCTTCCTCTAGGATTCATTCTTTCTAGCACTGTGTACCTCATTTTTCTGGAAGATCTGAGGTGACCTGGGTCCTGAGCAATATCTGCCCGGGACAGGTGCTGCTTAGGGGGCTCTGACGTAGCCCTGCAGACCCTGTACCCCCAGATGGCCCACCCCAGGTGCTCTGTTCTCCCCCTACTGCGCTGGCATCCTTCTCCAACCAGCCAGCTGCTCATGGATTTATACTGCTTCTCAAGGGAACTGGGGATTTAGTGTCAGAGCAGCAGGGTACATCCCAGCTACTAGAGAAACAGCTCTCCAGGAGAAGAGCGGCTTCTAAACACTCCTGCAGAAGGCCACCATGACCCTGGTGACAGGAAAACCTGAGGGTCTCGGGTTCAAGGTCATCTGGCAGGTGTGGAAGTAGGCAGACAAACCTCTACCTTCAGACTCCTACTTCCTGCTGTGTACGGGGAGCAAGTAACCACTTCTCTGAGATGTCGCCCTTCTCTGTAATATGATAGTAAATTCTACCTTACAGGTTTGCTGCAAAAAGTAAAAATCAAATACAGAAAGTACACACTATAGTGACTGGTGCATGGCAAATGCTTAATGGCGGGCAACTTATTTAATAAGGCAAGCCAGAGGGCCCCTGGATGCAGTACGCCCTTCAACAGCAACTGCAGGTGCCAAACCTCATGCCTGGAAAGGGTGGTCCAGACAAACCTGCTGACAAGCCTTCACCCAATGCCATGGAGAAGCCCCTGTAATAATTAATCCAAGCAAACCATGCTCCCTAAAAGTTCAGAGAATATAAAAGGAACACTTCCTGCTTTATGGCTACAAAGACCAAACTAACTGGGAATATCAGTCCCCCGGGCCACCCTGCTTCTTAAATGAGATTACAATAAGAGTGATGTACTGTACTCCAAGTCAGCTGTGACAAGCAGCACTTTATAGAGCTATCTGTTTGTCTCCATCACTGCACCGCACAATGTGTCCCTGGACTCCAATGTGCAGCTCCATTTACCGCTACATGACAAATGGGCAGCACTTGTAAAAGGCACAAAGAGGTCCACGTCGGCCATGTAATGGTCACCACAGCTGTACCCGAGTGCTTGAGGGGACAAAACAGACCCCCAAGTTCATTAAACTGACCAGTAATGGATCTTTCAAAAAGTGCCTTAGGAATCGTACAGAAAAGGCTAAAATAAATAACTCAGCATGGAAGGCTAATCTGAAATGGTGTTTGATAAATTATTTATACCACAGGCGATTGTCTGCATTTAATATTGGAGCTACTAGTAGCATCTTTAAAACATGATTTATGTGTTGTAACGCTATTAAACTTTATATTGGCCCACTGCTAGCTATAAAGTCTGCTGAGATTTAGAGAATGAGTTTTAAACTGTCACTGCAACATCATAGGAGATGGAGACTGTATTAAATCTTTACTTTAAACCTGTTATCTAGAGAGTTGTGTTTTGTAGATACTCACAAACTGATAGATTACCTCAGCACCGTTACAGTGTGGGTCCAAAGAGCACTGCAGAGAAAGTTCTCTACATTATCCCATCTACAGCTGCAGTCCAATTCCTTTCCTCACTAAAGTGATTTTCAGATCGGCAATGTCACCAGAGTGGAATGTAGGTCTGCCAGCCAATGGACACCCTGAACAGTTCGGCCTCAAATTAATCCTCTGCTCGCGTGCAAGAGCGTGTGCATGTGCGCGTGTGTCCAATCATTTGAGACAATACATTTGTAACTAAGAATTTTAGAATTAAAAAGAAACAAAACTGGTTATTTGCAGAAAAATACCACCTGGTAAGTAGCTAGATTTGAAAGGGGTGGAAAAGGATGAAGTGGACTCTCAGGAAGGGCAGAGCTCTGTCTACTGTTTGTTTTACTGGCTGTGAATAGGGTATGTCAATGTGCGCATGGGGAAACCATAGAATGATGTTGGTATCTTCCCCAGTTGCTCTCCACACTTTTTAAAAAATCTATTGACTTATTTATTTATATATACATTGGTGTTTTGCCTGTGTGCTTGTCTGTGTGAGGGCATTGGATATTGGAGTTACAGAAGCTGTGAGCCAGCCATTCTCCAACCCACATCTTTTTTTTTTTTTTTAAGATAGGGTTTACTTACTGACTGGCTACACTGGGTCAGCCAGCGCCTGTCTCAGCCCACTGTACTCAGGCCCTGAAGCGTGTGTGATGTAGCAAGAACTTTACCTACTGAGTCCCTAGTTCCGCTACTATTTTTTCACAGCACCACAGAAGCATCCCTTTGCTTTCTTCCAGGAATTGGAGACGGTTGGCTCTCCTCCTTGGTTTCCTCTGGTGATAAGGATGTGAGATAGCATGGTACCCCAATTCTCACATAGCTTCTATTTCTTTTTCTATTTGCTACTGATCTACACTTACCACCATTACTTGCCAACAATTTGCTCATTTACTGACAACATATATTTAACTCCTTAGAACCAAGTATGAGATGGCTGGGCAGATGCTGGTCACAGGACTCAAATTTCAGTGAGGGATGGAATCAAGACATCTCCTGTACTACATGACTACCATAGAAAATGTATAGGATAATATAAAAATGGCTGCGCATTGTGTGCATGCTTTTAGTCCTAGCACTTCTGAGGCAGATACAGTGATGGAAAAACATCATGAGTTCCAGGATAGTTAGGACACACAGTGAGATCCCATCTCATGGAGAGAGGGAGGGAGAGAAGGAGAGAAGGAGAGAGAGGGAGGGGAGGGGAGGAAAGGGAGACATGTTAAATCAATCAAAATTCAGCTTATTAAAATAATCCAAATTGATCTTAGAAAACTTATATAGCCTTTCCTTGATTTGGAGCAGCCTACTCTTCTACACTGGAGGTGGGATCAGTATTTGGCTGCCTACTGAACAGAGCCCCTAACTCCACCATCCTTAGCACCAGCAACAAGTATGCAACACATGTGCACAAGCAGTGATATATTCTACTACTCAGATGACCTGAAGCAGAGCAGGTTAAGTCTGGGAGTGGTTCCAGTTTGGATTCCAAAAAGAAAAAAACACACTTCTGCACCACACACCTTTTACATCTTTGTATCCCAGGACATCAGTGTGCAACATGTACAGCAATAAATTAAGGAACAATCTCAACTTCAAACATACACACAGCTTTGTGAGACTCAAAGATGAAGCCAATAACAAAGAGAGAAATTCCAAAATTATACCAGTCTCAACTGGAGACCAGTCAAGGGAAGTTAACAGCAAGGAAGACAGGGGCTTCCACGTGGTGTTTTGTAGACCTGTTAATATGCTGAGGTCTTAACTATGCCATTGACGAGGCCTAAAATTTAATTGCTGGTAGGTGAACAGAACGTAAAGAGTTCAAAGGAGTATTTAAAAGACCCCCTCCCCCAGCAGCAGGCTTTCTGCATAAATCTGATACACCCCATGTGTGGCCACATCCTTTTCAGTGGAAAGGATAATTTGTTTTTCAGACAGGGGTGGGTAGCAAAGTAAAGACATCCAAATTCTGGGTCTGGCTTGAGCTCTGGAGTAAAAGGTCTGCCCGTGAACACCTGGAAATCACTGTGTAGAAACAAACTGCAACCGTGCCTTTAGAGTTAACAGTGAGCCAGGTATTTCAGCAGACACCTGTAATCTAAGCCCTTGGGGAGACCATGCAGAAAGATGATTAAGTTCAGAGTTGGCCTGGACTCAGGGAAAACCTTATCTAGAAGAAAGAAACTGTGGAGAATTGCTGTGCTAGACACCCATGCTTACCCAGCCTCTTCTGCTTCTGCAGGTGAGGACACAGGGAGGTACACAAAGCTTGGCTGATGCTCCCACAGGCATTCAGCTATGTGTGAAAAGAGCCAAGAATGTGTGCCAAACTAGTGCCTGGCACCACCAAAGTCTCTCCCTATCCTACCATTAGGGAAACTGGTGGCAGGCAAGTGGTTTTGCTGGAATCTGTGAAAGTGAATGGAAAGAAAAATACCTAAGTTTCCAGAGGGAAAAGGACCAAAAGAGATGAGAACATATTGCTTTCCACAAGGAGAGGAAATCAGTGCTCACAGCACAGTGTACACAAATATACATTTCCAAGGCTGCAACGAACCAAATGTAAGGAGAAAAAGACAAGAAAGTCTAGGTTTAAAAAGAATGTGAGAAATATGCCCAGTAATTCTCAAAATCTATTACATCGCCCATGAAATGAAATGGCCAGTTCTAGAGACACACAGAATTTATGACTGAAAATGGGGAAGAAGGTAGGGAGGCTGGACTTTGGGCTGGGGATGCAGTTTAGTGATGAAGTAAGTATAGCTTACGTGAAGCCCTAGGTTCAATTCTCAACACAGAAAGAGAGACAAAGGGAGGGAAGGAAGCAAAAATGTGGTGTGGAAGGAGAAAGAAACAGACAGCAGTCTGTACTACAGGTCTTAGCAAAGACGCAGGCCCCAATCTGTGGCCAAGTACTGGCATACGTTCAGGGCCAGTGCAGAGAGTGTCCTCCACACCATTCTTGTTTCCATAGCCTCAAGGTCTAGGAACAATGGGCAGAAGAGCCACAGTTGGAGAGTGTACCCCTGCTCTAGGAAATACAACTAAAGCAAATTTCAAGTGATACAAAACTGTTCAGAGAATGCGGAGGTCCGAGCAGCTCCACCTGAACTCATGCCTGGAGGCAAGCACATACTTCAGGCACCACTGTGCCAGTGATGAGGTCTGTGCAGAGTCTGTCAAGGAGGAACAAGCCCTACGGAGAAAGGGACAGGTAATCTTACTATACCAAAATAAGAGCTAAGAAGAGGCAGGCTTGACAAAGAAATTGTGGGTAGTCAGTTCAGAGGTTTCATGAGTCAGGTCATGAAGACTGGGTCAAGTCTGAGACAGTGGTGAAATCAAGCCAACACAAAGAGCAGAAGTGGTACGTCAGGAAGTTGAGTGGAGCTGAATTCCTGAGAATCTTCCACATCACACAGCCTCAGCCCTGCTAAGCACTGGGAAGCCATACACATTTAAAGCTAAGGGCTGATGTGATTAGGTGTGTGCTTGCAGAACCTGGGCCTGGAAGCAGGGGAGCAGAGACCAAAGCAGGAGTAGGTCCTGGTGAGGATAGCTTGGTCCACCGGTAGGAAAAGAGGAAGAAGTGAGCAAGTTTCAGTTCAGGAAGGGTCAGGAGAGGGTGCCCATCTTGACTTCTAGCATGTCATGGCCACCAAGCACTCCTCTAAATGAATGCAGCCTGAGCACAAGGGATCTGTATAACTTCGGGTGGGTTGATGGAAAGACAATAATTGATATAATCCCTACATAATGACAGGCTTCTATAATAGATTCCCTAAAGGATATCACCAGAAAGGGACAAGATTAAGTTAAAGTAGAATCACTTAAAGTTACTGAGCTTACAGGGGAGGAGTGACAAGTGAAATAACAACAAAAACCCCACAAGGGCAAGAACCAACTTGTAAATGCCATTTTCCATTTCATGAGTGGCAGAACTATGAAAAACACCCATCTGGCCACTGAAGTATCACTGAAAGAGGACAGAGGATTGGTTAACTTGGGCACAAGAAATGCAAGTGTATAGAAAGAAGCACTAAGGGGCCACCATAGGCCTGAGGACAGTGGCCCTATGTGTGAGGTCAAGATATGAGGAAGGAAAAGTAGAAAGGCTTAGAATGGTAACTGGTAAGGTGTAGTGGCATACATGTTTGCTCCTAGGAGGGAGAGGAGGACCTCTGTGAGCTCAAGGCCAACCTAGTCTACCTTTTGAGCTCTAGAAGCCAGGGTTGCACAGTAAGACTGCTTGAAAAACAAAACAAGAAAGAATGGTAACCTGGGTAAGGGCAGAGAAGAGGGAACCAACTAGAGGGAGCTAACAACTAGGACTCCCTCTGAGGACCAAGCTGATAACCTTTTACTGGGCCCCCGAGGAAAAGTCTTCACATAGACTCTCAGTTCCTTAAGGGCAGTAAGATATGCTTCTAAAAGGGCACAAAGAAGCCAGATGTGATGGCAATCCTCATTATCCCAGGATTCAAGAGGCAGAGGCAGAGGCAGAGGCAGAGGCAGAGGCAGAGGCAGAGGCAGAGGCAGAGGCAGAGGCAGAGGCAGAGGCAGAGGCAGAGGCAGAGGCAGAGGCAGAGGCAGAGGCAGAGGCAGAGGCAGAGGCAGAGGCAGAGGCAGAGGCAGAGGCAGAGGCAGAGGCAGAGGCAGAGGCAGAGGCAGAGGCAGAGGCA